>CM060919.1:606664659-607204659 GCA_030737875.1 Allium sativum | reverse complement strand
CAACTTTTAATGATGTCCATAATTGACTCAATTATGGCCATCCACTTATGGCATGCAAAATCATATCAATTGCACCCCAACTTTTTAATATTGAATCCTTAATATTACCCCTACCCCACGTTTATACGTTCGCTTATTCAACGCATAATATAGGCTAGACTTAGTCTAACACCTAGCACAAAGATAAATTATCACAACACATAGACAATTAAAATAAATCTAATCATAATAGGGGTGAAACTTGCATAAACTACACATGTTAAGGATCAAAAGGTGTCAACTTGTTAAATGTCTCAATTTACATGATATGATCATAGCCCAAATCTATACATAAACTTGCATATGGGGTTTTTAGGCAACATAATGATGGTGTGAACTAGCATAGGATATCACATATGTCATAACATAATTCTAGATGTCATAATAGATGTCTTGGTATATGTTCATAACTTTTCTAATCAATCTAACTTGCATAAGTGACTTGTCATATAGATCAACATAACCCAAACATGATGATTTAATTAATATGAACTAACTAGCATAGATTGTAACATCATGGCCTTTTAAACATGTATGATTCATCACAACTTAGCATAGAAACTTTCAACATACATAACATCATCATAGCATGATTTACAACATATAAGATATCATCATCACATAACATTGGATTTACAATATACATGATAGCAAAAGGGGTTTACAACAACATATATGATAATTCACATCATCTACTCATAATCCATTCATGAATCAACCTAATTAAAATGATAATAATCTTGTTAAGATCATCATACTCACAATTCAGTGAAGAAAAGAGAGAGTTTTGCTTTGCTTTAGGGTTGAGAGAATTAGAATTGAATTTGCTTTTCTTCTTTCTTAGTTGGCGGCGGCTCTATTGATTTCCATGGCGATGGTATGACGGTAACTATTCTATTTTAATTAGGTTTAGGGTTAGCATTAGGATGTATTTATAGGTGTAGGAAGTTATTTAGGACCATTAGATTAACCCTGAACCATGAGAACCAATCAAATGCAAAATCTGCGTTTGAGCGAATTGGCCCACGGGTTGACAGCCAAACACCCTGGATTAATCCCTAGTCGACCCAGCGGGGCTTGGGTCGACCTCAAAAATGGGCCGGTTCGGTTATTCCCCCTCCCAATTCGCTGTTTTGAACTTTTTTGCATATTTATTTATTTAATTTTTAATTTATATATATATATCAATATATATATTTCTCTTCGCAACCCATTTCACTTAATTCTTTTCTAAAAATTAAGTATACTTTAATTTGTGAATTTTAATGTTATAAAATTACAGGGTGTTACATTCTCCCCTCCTTAAAGGATTTCGTCCCCGAAATCTCCAAGTCAAGAAGAATGTATATCCTACCATCTAATCGTCCATCTACTCAACCATCAAACACCAGCATCCATTGTCCTTAAAAGACTTCTAATGCTTTAATGTTTATATGCACAGTGTGTGTATATGTCAATATCTAATGCAAAATTAGGCGTTCTACTGATTCAGTCGACCTCCTTAGTGCAATTCATGATAGTGCCATGCGTCCAATATGTATGCAAAAGATTCCTAATGATACATATTAATTCTATATGTGTGCACAACCATCCACCCGAATGCAGCAACTATATGATAATACAACCATTATACATTCATTTTACTAAATACATCCAAATATATGCAATATGCAATATGAAGTGACTGAGCCGATCTAGTGCCTAATAGTGTGTGTATATGCATCCACGAGCAACCACTAGCAAACACTTGCATCCACTTTGCATCCACTGTACATAACGTGTCTCAAACACATGTTTCAACCATAGATTATCCTAACTAAAGGTCAAAGATACTAGCGAGAGGATATACTAAAGATAAGATAAGTACAAGCTAAGCGATAAAGGAGAAATTAAAAGACATACCCTCAAAAAGAAAAAGGTATCGTGAACGCATCTTCTCTTCCGTCTCCCAAGTAGCGTTGCTCTCATCATCCCCCCATTGCACTTTGACTAGTCTGACCTCTCGATTCCTCAACCTCTTGATCTCCGACCCAAGAATGCGCGTAGGAGCTCGTCAAATTGTCGCATCACGCTCTATCTCCACCTCTCTAAGCAAGCTCGGCTCTACCACTTCCGCGGTCTCGTGCAAGCACTTCCTCAAATGTGACACATGGAATACGTCATGTGCACCACTAAGTCTCTCGGGCAACTCCACTCTATACGCCATCCGTCCAATCCTCTCCTTAATAGGAAACGACCCTTCAAACCTTAGTGCTAATTTCCCAACGGACCCAAAGCGAACAACGTTTCGTAATGGAGACACTTTGACAAAGACCATGTCCCCAAATTCAAACTCGAGATCTGTCCTCCTCTTATCCGCATAAGATTTCTGCCTATCTTGCGCTGCTTTCATCCTCCTTCGAATCAAGTCGATCTTCTCCGAAGTCTCCCTAATCATATCGGGCCCAAGTAAGATCTTATCCGTAGATTCCCACCAACATGTAGGTGAACGACAAGGTCGTCCATATAGAGCTTCGAATGGTGCCATACCAATGCTGGACTGAAAGCTATTATTATATGCGAACTCAACCAATGGAAGATGCTCTTCCCATGTACCCCCAAAGTCTAGGATACATAGCCTCAACAGATCCTCTAGAATGCGATTCACCCTCTCAGTCTGGCCGTCCGTCTGAGGATGATATGCGGTGCTCAAACATAACTGAGTCCCTACCGCCTCTTGTAAGCTTCTCCGAAATTCGCTAGTGAAAATAGGATCGCGGTCGCTCACTATGCTAGAAGGAACACCGTGCAAACGAACTATTTCTCGGACATATACAGAAGCTAACCATGGAGCAGTCCTCTTACTCTTCACGGAAATGAAATGGGCGCTCTTAGTAAGTCTATCTACTATAACCCAAATCCCCCTATTACCCTTTCTCGATCTCGGTAATCCGTCAATAAAGTCCATCGAGACGCTTTCCCAATTCCATAGTGGAACCTCCAATGGGTGAAGTAACCCACCAGGTTTCTTTTGCTCCACTTTTACTTAATGGCACACCAAGCATCTAGCGACATACTCGGCCACGTCCCTCTTCATACCGGCCCAAAAGAAAACTCGCTTCATGTCTTTGTACATCTTGTCCCTGCCGGGATGAATGGTCATCTTCGAACGATGTGCATCGTCAAGAATAGTCTTCCTTAGGTCATCGTCTTTTGGTACACAAAGTCTACCGTCCCCACGTAACCAACCCTTATCATCTAGGGTATACCTACGGAGATGGCTTGATGACTCCCCTCCTTTGAGCTTTTCTACTAACTCAACCAACTGCGGGTCGTCTCGCTGTGCCTCGCCAATCCATCCCAAAAGCGTAGGTCTGACATCCAAGGATGCTAGCAAACCGGGTACGAAGTCAACGGAAGGTCTAAAATCAAACATAGAGATGAACTCTAAACTTCGCCGCTCAACAAACAAAGGACTTAAGGATAATCTTTTTCTACTTAAGGCATCGGCCACCACGTTACCCTTGCCAGGGGTATATGCTATCTCAAAGTCGTAGGACGCCAAGAACTCCATCCACCTTTGCTGCCTTAAGTTCAAGTCCTTCTAAGAGAATAATTATTTTAAAGATTTGTGGTCAGTGAATAATTCGAATTTCTCGCCAAGAAGATAATGACGCCAAGACTTAAGAGCGAAAACAATAGCGGCCAACTCTAGGTCATGCGTGGGGTAATTCTTCTCATGCGCTCTCAACTGTCTTCCACCATAGGCTATTACCCTGCCCTCTTGCATTAAGACTGCGCCTAGTCCTATACCACAAGCGTCGGTATAAACAGTAAACGGCTTACTCCCGTCTGGCAATACTAAGACTGAGGCCGAAGTCAAAGCTCTCTTCAAACGTTGGAATGCATCCCAGAATCTACGTCCCATGTGAAAACTAGGTTCTTCTTCGTCAAGCGTGTCAATGGAGCTGATATCTTTGCGAAGTCTTTGATAAACTTCCTATAGTAGCCAGCCAACCCCAAGAAACTTCTCACTTCGGTAGCATTTTTAGGGACCTTCCAATCTTGGATGGCCACCACCTTCGCGGGATCCACGGCTATCCCTTCTTTGGAAACCACGTGCCCCAAGAACCGTACTTCCTTCCTCCAGAAGTGACACTTAGAAAATTTAGCCTTAAGGCTATGCGCTCCTAGGGTCTCCAACACTTCCCTAAGATGTAGGGCATGCTCTTCTTCATCCTTAGAAAAGATCAAGATGTCATCTACAAAGACTACCACGAATTTGTTAAGGTACTCCCTAAACACCTTTCTCATGAAATCAACAAAATATGCTGGGGCGTTTGTCAAACCGAAGGGCATCACTAGCCATTCATAGAAACCGTCCGGAGTCCTAAAGGCAGTCTTGTCTATGCTATCCTCAGCCACTCTCAACTGATGGAACCCAGTGGCTAAGTCCAACTGCGAAAACACTGAGGCGCTAACTAACTGATCGAAGAGATCGTCAATCCTCGGCAGTGGGTGTCTGTTCTTCTTAGTAAGTTTATTAAGTTCTCTATAGTCCACACACAGTCTAAGGGACCCATCCGCCTTCGGGGCAAATACTACTGGAGCACCCCACTCCGATATACTTCGTCTTATGAACCCCTTCTCAAGCAACTCCTTCACTTGCTTATCGAGTTCCCTCCTTTCACGTGGAGCCATGTGGCGTACTGGCAAAGATAATGGTTTTGCATTATCCACAAGATATATTCGAAAATCTATCTCCCGCTTCGGAGGCAAGCCCTTCACCTCCTCAAACACATCCGAATATTCTCGGACCACTCTAACAGATCGTAGATTTTCCTCAGACGCGTCAAGCGATTCTAGATAACGTAGCATAACCGAATTTATGGGATTACAGAAGATTTCGACAGTGTTGCCAAGGCGAGTCACGAGCCTAACTACTCTCCTTTCACAATCAAGAACGACCCCATTTCTGGATAACCAATCCATTCCTAAAATTAGCCCATAGCCCGTGAAGCCCAACACATAAGCATCACATCTAAATTCAACGCTAAGTATGGAAATTTTCAAATCCAAACACATCATGGACAAATAAGCTGAGCCCCCTATTGGATTCGAAACAACTAAGGGATCCTCTACTAAACTGGTGTTTAAGTGCAGTGATTCAACTAATGATGTAGAGATAAACGAATGCGATGCGCCCGAATCGAATAAGGTACGGACAGGATGATCAAACAGAAAAACTAAGCTTTCAACAGAAATGGTTCTACCTCGTTCTTGCAGCGGTGGGACCGCGAGAGCCTGAACTTGTCCCCTAGCCTGCCCTGGTGCCATAAGAGCCTGCACCTGTCTTCCCGAGGTAGCTCCTGCCCTCTGCCCCTTCTTTGGGCAGTCCTTCACTAAATGTCCCGTATCGCCACAATGAAAACAACCTGTCTTCTTTTTCTTTCGGCAGTCCTTGCTGAGATGGCCTGGGGTTCCACA
This sequence comes from Allium sativum, assembly GCA_030737875.1. Lineage (NCBI taxonomy): Eukaryota > Viridiplantae > Streptophyta > Magnoliopsida > Asparagales > Amaryllidaceae > Allium > Allium sativum. The sequence goes on along the minus strand of CM060919.1, from coordinate 607,199,154 downwards.
GTTAAAGCACTTCTTCTTTCCTTTGCTTCAATGTCAAGAACCTTTCCATATATAGATTTTCTTCCGCCCTAGAGAGAAACTTCGCCTCGAACCTACGTCTGAAATCCGCCCAAGAGTCAACAGGACGCTCCCCATTAGTGACCTCCCACCAAACGAGGCCTCTCCCTTCATCAACCAAGCTGCTAAACGAACTCTCTTCCCTTCTTCTACTTCAAAGATTTCTAGCAATTCTTCCACCTCCTTAAGCCAATCTCTAGCTTCCACAAACGTTTCTGACCCTTGAAAGGGTTTTCCATCCATAGCCTTAAATTCCTTGCACGTCTTTGCAAAAGTATCTACGCGAGGAGGAGGAGGAGGAATGGGTGCAACTGGTGGTGGAGGAATATTGGCTGGACCTGCGGCGGCCCTAGCCTCTAACATCCTCCTATACCATCCTGGTATCGTTACACTGTCAGGTAGGTTAAGATCTTCAGCCATGCTGAAATGAAAAAGGAAGGATTCAAAATGGAGAATTCGAAAGATAAATATATATGGCTATTTGGGGATTATGTTTTTCATAAAACTTCCTCTTTAAATTTCTCATTAAAACATGTTTTTGAAAACACTTCTTCCAAAAATAACTATTTTTCTGAAGTATTTTTATCTGTTCTTGTAACCTTAAGCTCTGATACCACGTGTAACACCCCACGTCCATTAATGTCACTCACAAAGGAAATGCATTAACTTCCATGGAGGTTATAAGTGAATATAGAACAGAAAAATTACAACAAGACAGATAATAAATAGTACTTGGAAATCTAAAACTTCATTTTATTGCAGCGGAAATTAAACATGTTTGTTACATCATAAAACCATAGATCATAACCAAGTACAATATCCATCTTCATAAAAACAAAATACATAATCCCATTACATAAATAGCCATTAAAAATATAACAAGCTGGACTTTACTTCAACGGTCCAAGCTTTCGAAAGAGAGATGAAGCAATTCAATCAAACTCCACTAGAGCTGGGCCCAACCTGAGGACCTGGAGGGGGAAAAAGGATAGAAATAGAGGGGGTCAGACATAAAGTCTAGCGAGTATGATAATTCTAACAATACTATTATCAAAATAACTAGACTAAGGCATAAGTTGGAAGACAAGTAAATGTCTATGAACTCTTAGGAAGATAAAGATAGCGTTTAAGATAATGGTAAAGGCACACCTAATTACTAACGAATGATTACTACACTGCACCGCACATTACTGCACTGCACCACACCAGTCACCCTATTGTTTAATCCCACTTGCTTCACACAGAAACTTTATAAATAGCCATACGTACCCCTAGCTGACTACATAGGTGCCGTCTGCCCCTATCTCCACTAGGTGTACTCCACTACCCACTTTCGATCGGCTCCCTACTCGTAGATACCCGTGCTGGCCCCACAGTGGGGTGTATCACTCCCCTAAAGTGGCAACCCGATACAACTTGAGAATGCACGGATTATACCTACACGATGCAACAACGTCTTACCTACCAGCTCGGGTCCACACACGCATATGAAACCCGTTGGACTTGCGTTGCCACCGCTCCCCGTTTTGGCCTATTACAGTCAAACCCAGCATGCGTGTCCCGTCCTCGACTTGGGTCGAGCCCACAAAGATACGTTTGGGATACTGGTCGAAATGGACCCCCACAAGCTACCCACCTAAGCTTGTCACTAGTATATCCCACTTAACCCTCTTAGTCATGTTCATTTACATGTGTGTTTGGTTAAGTCTTACTAATCGTATTTCACATGCCACTAAGGGCACCCCCTAGATTCCTCATGCCACCTAAGGCACCTACTTAACCCCCATGTCCCACCTTACATGTTTATCTGGTTAAGTATTTCTTAATTCATTCAGGCCATATCCTCATAAAGACCTCTCACATTAGACTGACATTTATGGCAGCTGGATTTGCCGGGCGGGCCCGGGCAGTCTTACACCATAAAAGAGTCTAACCTCGTGTCTTTACAACCGTTATGCTTTAGTTTAGGCCTAGGACCTCTCACATTGGGCTGACATTTGTGACCACTGGATTTGCCGGGCGGGTCCGGGAAGGTTTACGTCACAAACGAGTCCAACCTCGTGTCCTAAGCATTGATTAACACTTAAAATCTTTTACCCCAGTTTTAATAATCCCCTATTCAAATTATTAATTAAGTCAACTTTTAATGATGTCCATAATTGACTCAATTATGGCCATCCACTTATGGCATGCAAAATCATATCAATTGCACCCCAACTTTTTAATATTAAATCCTTAATATTACCCCTGCCCCACGTTTATACGTTCGCTTATTCAACGCATAATATAGGCTAGACTTAGTCTAACACCTAGCATAAAGATAAATTATCACAACACATAGACAATTAAAATAAATCTAATCATAATAGGGGTGAAATTTGCATAAACTACACATGTTAAGGATCAAAAGGTGTCAACTTGTTAAATGTCTCCATTTACATGATATGATCATAGCCCAAATCTATACATAAACTTGCATATGGGGTTTTTAGGCAGCATAATGATGGTGTGAACTAGCATAGGATATCACATATGTCATAGCATAATTCTAGATGTCATAATAGATGTCTTGGTATATGTTCATAACTTTTCTAATCAATCTAACTTGCATATGTGACTTGTCATATAGATCAACATAACCCAAACATGATGATTTAATTAATATGAACTAACTAGCATAGATGGTAACATCATGGCCTTTTTAACATGTATGATTCATCACAACTTAGCATAGAAACTTTCAACATACATAACATCATCATAGCATGATTTACAACATATAAGATATCATCATCACATAACATTGGATTTACAATATACATGATAGCAAAAGGGGTTTACAACAACATATATGATAATTCACATCATCTACTCATAATCCATTCATGACTCAACCTAATTAAAATGATAATAATCTTGTTAAGATCATCATACTCACAATTTAGAGAAGAAAAGAGAGAGTTTTGATTTGCTTTAGGGTTGAGAGAATTAGAATTGAATTTGCTTTTCTTCTTTCTTAGTTGGCGGCGTTTCTATTGATTTCCATGGCGATGGTATGACAGTAACTATTCTATTTTAATTAGGTTTAGGGTTAGCATTATGATGTATTTATAGGTGTAGGAAGTTATTTAGGACCATTAGATTAACCTTGAACCATGAGAACCAATCAAATGCAAAATCTGCATTTGAGCGAATCGGCCCATGGGTTGACAGTCAAACACCCTGGATTAACCCCTAGTCGACCCAGCGGGGCTCGGGTCGACCTCAAAAATGGGCCGGTTCGGTTATTCCCCCTCCCAATTCGCTGTTTTGAACTTTTTCGCATATTTATTTATTTAATTTTTAATTTATATATATATATATATATATATATATATTTCAATATATATATTTCTCTATGCCACCCATTTCACTTAATTCTTTTCTAAAAATTAAGTATACTTTAATTTGTGAATTTTAATGTTATAAAATTACGGGGTGTTACAACTTGTACATGGATGTGGTTACGACATTTCGGATTCAATGTGGCAAGCGATCTAAAGACTATATCATCTAATGGCTATTGCAAATAGAATCAGGTTATGTACAATTGACATTAAACATCTTAACATTAATAAAGGTTACTGCATCCTTATGACTAACTCATTATTATTTCTTTGTTTCATGGATATATATACCACAATCTAAAATTATACCAGACATGTTTCCAATAGCAATTCAGATGTTTTTTACATTATCATAAAACATGATTCAAATTTGATTTTTCTGGTTCTAGGGTATAACAACCAGCTAACACACTAGTACATACCAATTCAATTGAAATATCTAACACACTAACAGAAAGTAGCAATCAGCTTACACACAAAGACTTTAACTTGTCGCTAATTAATCCCTACTATCAGGCATGCACAACACAATTTAATTGAAACAGCTAACACATTAACACAAAGTAGCAATCGGCTAACGCACAAAGACTTCAACTTGTTCCCTAATCGCTAATATCAGGCATGCACAACATGATTCAATTGAAATAGCTACCAAACTAACACAAAGTAAGGGTCAGCTAACACACAAAGACTTCAACTTGTTCCCTAATCCCCACTATCAGGCATGCAAAACACAATTCAGTTGAAATACATATCTGCGGTCAACGGAGGGCTAGGGACTAAGGGTTGCTGCGTCAAAGGAGAGGGTTGTTCATCTCTATCGGTAGGGGAGATTCTAGAGAAAGGTAGAGGCGCGATTTGCTGACCGAAAACCCAAATTTGGGTTTTTGTTCACCATTAAAGTAAAACAGAGGAAAAAAAGGAACAATCAGAATTTTAATTCCAAGTGCTAATGGGGTGGACAATATGATATGCATTCGATTTGGCAAAATGCCATATCAAATTAACTGATCTGAATCTTCGTTGATGGACGGCCAGATTTAGGGTGTTTGGGGTGGTGCGGATCACAAAATGTGATTTGATACGGATATGAGCACTATCAAATGTAAAATGGCTTCAAACCCTATTCTACGTCTGCATCCCTCTGTGTCAAATTGGCTGTTATGTTGTAGTGTTCATCTCATCCGAGATCTCCTCCGACATAAGATCAAGTCTTTGAAACCCACGAGCTGAAATGTGGTCAATATTTGAGATTTAAAACCTTGACCATATGTATACATCTATGTGTGTATGTGAAACATGATAATCCATGAAGGGTATAACGTTCCCATATATAGGTGTTAGGATTTACATTGCATCATACATATTAGTTCATTTTGTATGCATTGTACATGTGTTATTCGTGTTAGTTTCTAAGATGATATGTAACACACCGTAATTTTAACAACACTAAAGATTATAAATTAAATAATAATTAATTTAATATTCAGAATTAACTGAAATGGACTGCGTTGTTGCGTTCATCTCGGAATTCTGGTCAAAATAGACACTTGGTTTGCGTAAAACGGACGCTATATGAAGAAGTTATAAAGGTTTGAAGTTTGAATACGCGCAAGATATGTATATATATATATATATATATATATATATGTGTGTGTGTGTGTGTGTGTATATTCCAGAAATTCAAAAATTAGGTCTAGAATTCAAAATCACGTAGAATCGGGGAGGCGGGAATTTTAACGCTCAAGGGTGTGTCGACCCCTGGGTCGACCCCTCAAGGGGGCTGTCGACCCATTGGTCGACCCCATACGGGGGATCGACCCCCCTGCGTCAGATCTGGCAGATTAGGGTTTCAGGGCATATATAAATATGACCTCATTTCTCATGTTTTTGCACACAAAAAATAATGGAGAACTAGATGTTGCCTCTGCCCAGATCAAATCAAGTCTTTTCTTCTTCTGCAATCATGTTATTCAAGCTTAGAGATCTGTGATTCAATGCTAGCGATCCCTTCTTTATTTTTCTAGATCCAAACACTGTGAGTTTAAATTACTTTTAGATCTAAATAATTAAAAAGTTAATCTTGACATGACTATAACCTGGATCTATGCCTGTGACTGCTTGAATCATATCAGATCTGTTATAACTTGCGTATCTATGATATTCCGACATGACTATGACTTAGATCTTAACATTTATCATGTTAGACCAGCCATTTTTGTAGATTTAGTCCATTGTTTAGATCACATCGTGCTTGTTAACATTATGTTTGTGGCTAAATCAGATCTGTTATAGTTAGTTATCTAATTCATTAGATCTTATCAAGCTTGTTATGACATCCCTATTATATTAGAATTAGCCCTATTGTCACATGTTCATCAGATCTATTCCTATATGCTTATCTTGTCATTATGCCACTATATGTTTATGCCATTACATGTTAACCTTGTTAGCATGATCACTTCTGTCATCTTCTCTTCATCCTTTTCCTTTTATTTTTATAGCCATGTTACCTTTGAGCCTAGGCATGCCGCTGAAATATGCGAATGCGTTAGATTGGGAACGAGGGGAAAACGTTGAATTGGGGTATAACTTGTAATTGGGAATTTGGGCATAACTTGAATAAAATGTAATAATATTAATTTGGGGCATATGGTTCATTATGAACATAACTTGGGAAAAGGGGTATGAAAACCTATAACGACATAGGAATAATTGGTTGATAATTGGAATGCCTAGGATTACAGTAATTAGGAATTGTAACCGCGCTTAGACACGAGGTCAGATTACACTTGTGGTGGAAGTCTGCCCGGAACCGCCTGGCATATCCAGTGACCGCAAGTGGTGATCTAATGTGAGCGGTCTAAGTGCATAAACACGAGATATGCTAAGAAATGAGGTTAAGTCCGACTCGTGGAAGAAGTCTGCCCGGAACCGACCAGCATATGCAGCATCTGCAAGAGATGGGCTTAATGTGGGAGGTCTAGCACATTATAACCATAAATGAATATGGCAACAGAGTTGAATACTTAACCTAGTTGAATCCATAGGGATTGTATGAACATGTTAAACTGAATAGGGGTTAAGTAAACTTGTTTGAAACAGTGGGTGGGTAAAGTATCTCTTAGGTTGGTGGGTAATATTTATATATATAGGCACACAAACTTAACTTGTTGGGATTATGCAATTTTATGACACCAGTAGGTAGGCATAATCTGTGGAAAATGTAGTAGTGGGAATGCAAGACAAAGGGGAGAGCTTGCATCATCTTGCGTGAGGGACATGTTTTAGTCAGTAACCCATATATATGTATTAAACGAGTACTCCGAACTAGGTCGGAGTCAGGGCACGCTTACTGGGCTGATTATAAGAGATCCAAAAGTGGGGACGGTGTCCGACGACACGTTCCATTGGGGTCATGTGCGTGCATGACTCCGCTTGCTCGGGAAAATAAGATGCTGTGACATCAGTAGATATGGCTGTGCACATCCGGAAAATGAAGTATTGACACTTTAGGGAGTGATACACCCTACTGTGGGGCCAGTACATGGTATCTACGAAGTAGGGGTCTGATCGATTAGAAAGTAATTAGGGTACATTTAGACTCTGGTTTGTTTAGGAGCCCGTTATTACCCTCAGTGGTGATTCCGGAACATTGGACTGCCCGATGATTGTATGGGGTGAAAACTTCTCACTGGAAGTACACCTAAACTACCATCTTACAGTTGTTGGGATCATCTCATTCTGGTTATACTAGTATCGGTGCAGAGGAATCATTAGAGAAGCGTATACACTCTATCCTGTTTACCATGTCATACCTGCCTTTTATGATGTTATCTTTCATATCCACTTTATATGTCTGTCATAATACTTTTACTTATTTATCTGCTAAAAGTAACTGGACTCGCCAGACTTTATGTCTAACCCATTTTTTCCCTCTTCTTTTTCTTCTGCCCCCTCCCCCGTTCCCAGGGTGGGAATACTCAAGCTTGATCAGGATTCTGCTATCGGCTTGCTTGGAGCCGATTAGATGTATTGCTCAAGTTCTTATCTTTGCTACTATGGCTATGTTTCTTTTGGGGAGTATGCTTCTTTTATTATCGTACTCTAATGTTTTAAGTACAAGACATAAATTTTAAGATGATGTACTGGGTTTATATATTTTCAGACTTATGATGTTTTGTACCACGATGTTATGCTTTATAATTAATAAAGTTTTTAAATTCCGCTGCTATTTTATATCTGTCTTGTAATGTTTCTGTTTCATTTTACCTATAACGCTTCACGAAACTTAATGCATTCTCTTAATGAGTGACATTTTTTTTGAGTAGGATGGATGTGTAGCGTGAGACCACACAGCCAATTAAGCATTATATTAAGTATGAAATAATAAATCAGTTGACAAAGCCCAACTGGTGGCTTAAAGTTTAGAATTCAGCAGCATCAAAAATACCCGAAGGTAGATAACAGTACATCAATACAACATAGAGTCATACTACCATATCATATACATAAACAAGCCAAAATAAGTACCCATTGAAGACACAACCAGACCAAGCAAAAAAGACTAAGAACCATCTTAATGAAGATCAAGATTGGAATCACCATAGTTAGAACCAACAGATTCAGCGGGGCTGTTGTTGACTGGTAAAGTAATCCTGAAACGAGCAGAGGATGATTGACCTGACCATGATTGAAAGTAGTAAATAATAAGTCTGCATAATCCATGAAAATGCTTCAATGGTTTGCTAAAAACAACTGCATTCCTCTCCTTCCATATACACCAGCAATATATAGGTAAGAAGAAATCAACTACAGAATTAAACTGACTGCTCTCTTGAGTAGCTGCAATACAGTCGTGAATGCAACGCCTATGAATGAAAGCTGATTGCTCAGCCCCAATAAGATCGGAAATCACAGATTGAAGACGATTAGCTAGGGTTTTGGTAATGATTTTGAAAGTGGCATTTAGAAAACTGATGGGACGAAAGGAGGAGAGAGATTTAGCACCAGCGAATTTGGGAATAAGGACGATGAAGGCATAATTAAGACGAGAAATGAGGCCAGGGTTATTATAAAATTCATTACACATGTCCATAATATCATTTTTGACAACAACCCAAAATGATTTGAAAAATGACGGCCCAAAACCATCTGGACCTGGGGCTTTGTCATCGTGCATTTCATTTAGAGCAGCCCAAATCTCGTTTTCTGAAAAAGGATGGTCAATAGAGACAGAAGCAGGGAAAGGATATAGCAAATTCCAGTCAATAATGAGTGACATTAACGGACGTGGGGTGTCACACTTGGTATCAGAGCTGAAGGTTACCTGATTAGATGAAAGTTTTTGAAAATTATTTTCAAAGAGGTTTTAAAAGAAAGCATTTTCAAAAAGAAAAGTATGTTTTGAAAAACATATTCCCCAAAGCCATATGTAATATCTTTCGATCCTTTGTCTGAATCCCTTTCCTTTTCTTTTCAGCATGTCTGAGGAACCTAATATTCTAGAGGGTGTTTTGATACCAGGTTGGTTCCGTAGGTATCTAGAGGTCACGGCATCTGCTGGTGGTCAAGATGACATTCCTCCCCCAGCTGCACCCGTCGTTCCTCCCCCTCCTCCGCATGTAGATAACTTCTCTAAGATCTGCAAAAATTTCTGTGCTATGGGTGGGAAGCCATTCCATGGAACCAAGACGTTCATAGATGCAAGGAATTGGCTCAAGGAGACAGAGGAGTTGTTTGGAATTTTTGAAGAGGACGATCGTAGAAAGATTCAGTTAGCCGCCTGGCTACTGAAAGATGAAGCTTCGTTCTGGTGGGAAGTAACACAAGCAGTGCGTCCGGTGGAAATTTGGGATGATTTTAGATAGAGGTTTGAAATGAAGGTTCTTTCTCAAGCTGAGAAAAGCATGCAAATGGAAAGGTTCTTGGTCCTCAAGCAAGGAGGCATGACTGTTAAAGAATATGTTAACAAATTTAACCAGCTAGCAAGGTTTGGGGTTGAACTGGTAGATACTCTGCATAAGAAAGCTTTGCGGTTTGTTAAAGGACTGAATGAACCTCTTCATAGGTTAGCTATGTCCCATATTCCAATGGGAGCAACTTTTGAAAGGCTCGTCGATATGGCCTTGATGCAAGAGGAAGACAAAAGCGACAAGAAGGAAGTTAAGGTTGAGGAAACACAGAACAAGAAAGTATGGGCTAAGAAGGACAACAACAACAGAAGAAGGGCGGAAATAATGACAAGGCTAAGGATAAGAGGAAGTGCCATAATTGCGGATGCAAGGGTGACTTGGTAAAGGACTGTAAAAGATGGAAGAATACTTTCTTCAATTGTGGAGAAGTCAGACACTTTGCTAAGGAGCTCCCAAAGAAACAGGGACAAGGTCAAAGGGCAGGAGCTTCTGGAGGACAAGTGCATGCTCTCACGACCAGAGCTCCAAACAGAGGTAGGAAAGTTTCCGTGGAAGGTTTGATTTCTCTTTCCAATCATCCTATTAGAACTCGTTTTGATTTTAGCATTTCACATTCATTTATATCTAGTTCTGTGGTTGAGTCTCTACACCTAAATACTAGTATGCTAGTGGATCCCATTGTTGTCTCAAACCCCATTGGTGGTTTAGCTCATTTGTCCATGATTTGTTGGGGTTTGAGAATATCTGTATTAGGCATCGAATTTGAGTGCGAAGCATATGTGCTCGGTTTTATAGGCTATGGTTTGATTCTAGGGATGATTGGCTAACCATGTATGGTGCCATTCTGGATTGTGAGAGGAGAGTCGTTAGACTTTTGACTTGCCATGGGAGGACCCACAAGATTTCTTATGCCCCGCAAGGGTCTGTTATGCTTAGTTTCCTAGAGTCTTTTTATGCATCTATCGATGATATGCTATTTGTACCAGTAGGCGGTGACTATCCTAATGTTTTTGATGTGGTACGGGGCTTACCTCTGTGGCGCAAGATTGATTTTCGTATATATTTGGTGGATAATGCCAGCTGCATTACCTGTGCGCCATATGACTTCAAGAGAAAGGAGGGGGCTTAGTAAGAAAGTAGGGGAGCTACTTGAGAAAGAGTTTATTAGGCGTAACATATCTTAATGGGGTGCTCCAGTGGTATTTGCAACTCAGGCGGATGGTTCACTTCGCTTATGTGTAGACTATAGAGAGTTGAATAAACTCATTAAGAAGAACATGCACCCACTCCCTAGGATAGATGATCAGTTTGACCAGCTTGTTGGTGCATCAATATTCTCTCAGTTAGACTTGGCCATGGGGTTTCATCAGTTGAGGGTGGCCGAATATAGTGTATATAAGATCACTTTTAGAACTCCATATGGTTTCTTTGAATGGCTCGTTATGCCTTTTGGGTTGACGAATGCACCCGCCTATTTTGTTGATCTGATGAGTAGAGTGTTTGGGTGTTTCTAAATAAATTTGTTGTGGTCTTTGTTGATGACATCTTGATTTTCTCGAAGAACGAAGAAGAACATGCCCAACATTTGAGAGAAGTTTTGAAAACTCTGCGTGCGCATCAGCTTAAGACAAAGTTCTCCAAATGCCATTTTTAGAGAAAAGAGGTGAGATTCCTAGGGCACATGGCTTCTAAAGAAGGGATAGCAGTAGATCCCGCAAAGTTGGTTGAAGTTCAGGATTGACAGATCCTAAAGAATGCAATGAAGGTGAGAAGTTCTTTAGGGTTAACAGGCTATTATAGGAAGTTCATTAAGGACTTCGCAAAGATATCAGCCCCACTCACCAGGCCGACGAAGAAGAATCTGACATTTTCATGGGATATAGATTGTGATGTTGCTTTCCAGCGATTGAAGAGGGCTCTGACAACAGCCCCAGTCTTGACCTTGCTGATGGGAATAAAGTGTTTACAGTATACACTGATGCATGTGGTATAGGGTTTGGTGCGGTTCTGATGTAAGAGGGATGGGTGTATGTCATGGAGGAAGACAGCTAAGAGTTCATGAGAAGAACTACCCTACCGACGACTTAGAGCTAGATGCCTAGTATTCGCGCTTAATACGTGGCATCATTATTTGCTTGGAGAGAAGTTCGAGTTGTGCACCGATCATAAATCTCTCAAGTATTTGTTATCGCAAAAAGATCTTAATTTAAGGAAACAAAGGTGGATGGAGTTCCTAGCTTCTTATGATTTCAAGATTACTTATACCCCTGGCAAGGGTAATGTTGTGGCAGACGCACTGAGTAGGCAGAAGATGGCCTTAAGTCCTCTGTTTGTGGAAAGGAAAAACTTGGAGTTCATATCGAATTTTGACTTTAGACCCTCTACCGAGTTTTTTCCTAGCTTATTTGCATCGCTAGAGATACGGCCTACTCTTATGGATCAGATAGGAGCTTCGCAGCGAGAAGACCTGGAGATTTCAGACATCTTAGATATGCTCAGTAAAGGGGAGACTTCTAGTCACCTCAGTAGATATTCCATGGACGATGACGGGTGGTTCCAACGAGATGGAAGACTTTGTGTTCCCCAAACTGGGAGTTTGTTAAAGACAGTCCTAGAAAAAGCCCATCATTCTAAGATGACTATTCATCCAGGCGGTGATAAGTTGTATAGAGACATGAAGAGTGTTTCTTTTGGGCTGGGATGAAGAAAGATGTGGCATAATTTGTTTCTCAATGTTTGGTTAACCAGCAAGTTAAAGCGGAGCAAAAGAAGCCCGATGGTTTACTTCATCCTTTGAAGGTTCAATAGTGGAAGTGGGAGAGCGTCTCTATGTATTTCATAGATGGTTTGCCAAGATCGAAGAAAGGCAACACCAGTATTTGGGTTGTAGTAGACAGACTCACTAAGAGCGCTCATTTCATTCCGGTTAAGAGCAAGAGGACGACAACTTGGTTGGCGGCAGTTTACGTTCATGAGATAGTCCGTCTTCATGGAGTACCTTCCAGTATTGTAAGTGATCGTGACCCTATGTTCACCAGTGAATTTTGGAGGAGCTTACAAGAAGCATTTGGTACACGGTTGTGATTGAGCACCGATTATCGCCCACAGATCGATGGATAGACAAAAAGGGTAAACAGAGTTCTCGAGGATCTCTCAAGGCCGTGTATCCTAGATTTCAAAGGGACTTAGGAAGAGCATCTTCCTTTAGTTGAGTTTTCTTACAACAACAGTTATCAATCTAGCATTGGCATGGCACCCATCGAAGCTTTGTACGGACGACCCTGTAAATCACCGACTTGTTGGTGGTAATCTACAGAAAGGTTACTACTTGGACCAGATATGGTTTGAGATATGTCCGAAGGGATTGATCTTATTAGGCGGCGAATGAAGATCGCTCAAGATAGCAAGAAATCCTACGCAGACAAGAGAAGGACTAACATTGAATTTGAGGTGGGAGACATGGTTTTCATTAAGGTATCACCATTGAGGAATGTGGTTCACTTGGGATCTGTAGGGAAATTGGCACCAAGATTTGCAGGGTCGTTTCCTATAACAGAAAGGATTGACCAAATGGCCTTATAGAGTAAACCTACCAGAGAGACTATCCTGTGTTCATGACGTTTTCCACGTTTCTCATCTACGGAAGTGCTTTCATGATACTGCAGAAGCAGTTGAGCCGAATATATTGGAGGAAGTAGAGGTGGAACGGGAGGCGACGGTCAGACGATTTCCTACCCGCATTCTTGGATCATAAGTTAAGAAGCTACGCAATAGGGAAGTCAAGTTGATGAAAGTTCAGTGGGGAGATAACCCAAATGATGCAACCTGGGAGACTGAAGACAAGCTTCATGCTTCGTACCCTTTTCTTTTCGAGGGTATGTTCTTAACTTCCTTTCCAAAGCCTTTGTTTATACTTGTTTCTATCATTAAAGTATATCCTATCGATCGAACCTTCGACCTTTAGGTAGGAATCCCATGGATGTAAACATGTGTTTGAGACATGTTATGTGTAACGACTCGGCTTTTTGCTCGGTTTTCGCCGGTGATTAAACCAACTTAAAACCGTTTATAAAGACGGATTGTTAGGGGTACTTACACATTTTCACAAAATAAAAACAACTTTTCCATTATCATTATAATAATATTACATTAGAGTTACCGGAGAAACATTAGAGTACATCGATTACACAGTGGAAAAGATACTAAATTCAGTGGAAGAATATGCATGCTCCAAGATATAATAGCTCCAGCTAAACTAGCATTCTGCTTCAACCACTCCAAGTCTAAACTGCAAACAAAACTTCTAGGTTGCCCGTGTAAAAATTATGGGCTACCAGAGTATAGGTGTGGGAACAATAAACTCCAGATCAGTCATGGGACTGGTGTGAGAACTCAAAACATTAAAGTAAAATGATTCACTGGATGTGAATAACAATGCATAGAAATTCGCAATGAATTTTTTGAAAAATGAAACGAATATAAGGTCTCGCGGCACACACACACAATGCAAACACACTCATTGGCGAGGTTTCTCCTTATGCAGTCAAAAATCTTAATACGTGAAAATCCTCTTTCAATACTATAATATAGTGCGAAAGCAATTTCGAAAGTAAATGTATTAATCCTAGCCAGCATAGATACCGTATACTATACTGACATATAGTGTACAATCAAAATCGTACGAGCTCGTAGCGAAGATTGGGTTTCCAACAATGTCCAGGCAAAGGAACTTCCTTTTGAACCAAATTTTGAACACCTCTAGAGGGATGTCCGAGGATCAACAGTGATGCTCCTCATGCCAACAAATGGTCGGGTTACCCCTTGACTGGGTAACTTAGAGTACGCCTGATTATGTCATCTTTCGGTCGTTACCGACCTTTCCGAGCGCGCGCCAACAACAAACACAAAAGTAGATGCTTTTACCACATAGGTTAATACCTGGGCTACATACCATAGTACACCTTTTATCTAGAAGGAGACAACACCCTATAATCCTGTTGCATTTCTTCCTGTTTTGGCCATTTACCGGGGTATGAGGCTTGCCGAGGTCCCGATATACACAAAGCTACACTTAAATAAGTCATGCTTTGGTCATCCAAAGCTCACCACATAACTTAAGTATACCACATTGTCCATTCACAACGCATCACTGATTTCTATCGATATATAACCTCTAAGCTCATACGTCTTAAAGAAGAAGGGTGTTAAGCCAGAGAATAAATTCTCCACCACCAAACAGATATATATTTAACAGAGATCAATGCTACGCAGTCAATTACAATGTCAGACACACAATCCATGCAAGTCCGTTCTAGGTCTGAATGAAACTATAAATCCGGAATTCCTACACATATGTTAGGGCTTCTTGCCACTTAGCAGATATAAAATCTATCTGCAAATGGGAGCTACCCATTTGAGACATTCAGCAAGTCGTCCTTACAATATGAAGGGTCTCGGTCTTTAGTACCGTCTTCAACGTCTTCAATTGCTCCACAACATCGTATTATTACTTGGAATGGTTTTCGGACATACATCCGATCCCGGTCTTCCCAAATAATAAGCGCAATTAAAAAAAATACAATTACAGAACACATAGGCTTTCAACCAAATCTCCTTCCATATTGAATTTTGTTAAATTAATCTTCCTTAATCCATTCTCAAATTATAATAAAATCCATATTTAACCTTTCTCATTTACAGCACATCCCTTAATCAAAGATAATTTAGCCTTAAAGCCTTAATTAATTTTCCATTTGATAACTCGTTATCAAAACCCAGTTTCCTTTGAAAATCCTTTAATCCATATTTCAACCATAGTTTCTAATTAAATCGATTTTCCAACATTCAGTTCTTTAATCTTAACTAAAAGATTATACTTGGTTCCCAATTTCTTATTTTTAATTTTCTCAAATCAAAGGTTTGATTAAATCCCAATTTACGATATGAATTTCCACAACTCAATCTCATTGGGCTTCAAAACTGATATTGTTGAAGATATGATTCATGACTAAACCCAAATCAATCAATATTGAACATAAGTTACACAGAAATTGTATATACTTATATTCGATATCAATTCTCATAATCAATGAATATTATAAGTTGAATACGATATAATAATAATATCTTCCAAAGTCCTCAAATAGTATAACCAAAAAATTTCATATCAAATATTCAAAGATTATTTCTATCTAACTTATCCCAATCAAATTGGGAAACCCATAGCTTAATTAAAAGATTTATTCAACTCTTTGACATTAGATCTGGATAAAAATACCATCAACTTATCCTCAATATTAATCTCCGTATCCAACTCACACTATAAGCGAAATAACAGTGAACTACCTTTTAAATTCCATATAAAATATTTCTAATACTTTTAAAGCTTTGAAAACGTTCCACAAATCATTACTTATAGTTCGGAAAATAGCTTATGGTTTAAAACTTCAAAATAGATTGTTTTCGAAGGAAGCGTTACAATAGCATTTTAAAAGTGTTACAAAACAGTTATCTTAACTATTTTGTTCATATTATCGTTTATCTCAGCCAAAACTTAAACTTTACAACTCAAAACACCTCTTTATAGTTTGTATTGATTTTACTATTTTTTTTCATATTTTTAAAACATTTAAAATAAGTTGTTTATAGTTATGGTCAAAAATTGTTCTTACATCGACCTTTTCCAAAACGGTTTCAAACATAACTTGAAAATTATAACTCGAATTTAAAATCTGCTTTCACTCATTTGAAAGTTCTTGTTAATGGAAATCAAACGTTTTTCATTTTATGGAAATCCGATTTAGATTGCAAAAGTTATAAGCGTTTAAAGTTTGCATCTAAAATTTGTAAATCGTCGTTATGCGACAAGCTCTATTTTGACCATAATAACCATTATCCTACGATACTTCAAAATATCTTAGAAAACCACGATATCCTTACATAACCCTTTTAAAATCAATTAAATTTACTTTCCAAATTATTTTGGATCTAAAATTCAATTTTTATTTTTTTTACTTAATAAATCTAATTCCAATTCATTTCTAAATTCAAATAACTTCAAAATAACCATCCCATTCGTCGGATCAGTTAGGAATAGCCAGGGAGGGCAGGAAGCTTTATTTCCAAACCCAAGCCTAGACACTATCCTCTCTGTCATCCTAGAATGTTCCGGTATTTATTTATTCATTTCAAGAAACTTTATCAATATATATGAATTTATACATATGTGTCTTTTCTAATTATTAACCTTTAATTTCAATAATAATATTGTTTCTAATTACGAAGGAGATTTGTCGATCACCAATGTGATACCATAATTGTTGTGTCCTAGTGTGTGCGCAACAACATCAACAACTATTATAAACATCCATAGCAACCATCATCAACATAATTAAATAAATCATAATTGTGCACAAGCGTTATAACACTAATGCTTAATAGTGTGTGTGGTCTAAACTATGCATCCATCATCCATCACAACAAACATCAATCATCATTAACCACTAATAATTCATCACTATATTTAAATTAGTCTAACCGCTAATTAAATATATAGATTGTGGTTAAAGAGTTCTTACCTAATAGCTATCCAAATCTTCACGGTAGGCGATCCTAGCTGAGCGAACCATCGGTCAGTATTTCGGCGGAACGTCTTCTTCACCAAAATATATATACTAATCTCTCTCCCTCTCTCTATCATAAGAGGAGGAGGAGGAGGATGACGTACTCTGGCAAGGTGGTGGTGGAAAAGAGGAAGACTTATGCCATGGAAACCATAGCCATCAGCTTTAAGAAGAAGATGTAAAGAAGAAAATGGAGGGAATGGTTTAAAAAAAATGGAGGAAAGACCTCCTTATATAGGAATGGAGGGTTAAGGAGGTAATGACACATAAGGGGGCAAGTGTAAAACATGCATGAAAGGAGGCATGCAAAAATACAAGTGTCCTTACACTTGTCTTAAGGAGGAAAAGTGATCTATTGGTAGCATTTCCTTTAAAATGCTATGAAAACTAAGGACAACACTTAGTTCTAACTCTGCTAATTCATGTTATGGTTTAACAAATCCAATAAAACGACAAATAGTATCAATAAATCCAAACTTATTAATAATCATTCTCATTTATAATTCAAGCAAAATCTATCATATAACTTATCATAATTATTAAATAGTCTAAACCATACATATGTATGTCAAATCCAAATTTAAATTCAAATTAAGTAATAAAAATTCCAATTTTAAATTGGTTAAAAGTTCTGGATCGTTACATTCACCACCCTTAAAACTTTTCGTCCTCGAAAAGGAAAGAGAATCGCAATTACTCATTTTATGTAAAAACCCGCAACTTCCCCGTAAAGGAAAGCGTCGGATAGTTCGAGAACAAACCACATCAGAACACATATCAAAGAACGTTTCATTGCTTATTACAACAATGCATCAGATTACAAGAATATACAGAGTATAAATAAATATTACACAGAAATATCAGAGATTTAAATTACATTTAAATACATCGTAGCGGAAAATAATACAATACACAACTAGAAGGAGATATACGGATACAAAGCTTTCCGGATATCATTCCAGCTGTAAACCAGGATCCTGTGAATATAAATCTGCAAAACCAAAACTACTAGCTGCCCGTGTCAAAATAGGGGCACCCAGAGTTTAGGTTAAAACAATAAACTCCAGGTCAGTCATGTGACTGGTGTGAGAACTAAAACAGTTAATCTTTATTTTAAAAGTTAGGTAAATCAAGGGACCACGTCGTATAACACGGAACGGGTTTCCTCCCAAGAATACCAGTGCATAAAACAAACAGCGCAATGCTAAATAAAGAAAAATGAAGCTGTTATAAGACCCAGGTCCCATCACACAATGCAACGCAGTCGAGGATAGGGTTTTCCCTTATAACAGCCAAAGAATGCTTAGTACGTTTAAAACAAATCATTTGATACTACTATAAGTGTATAGTGTATAAAACAACTTCAAATCATAAGTATCAATCATAGGCGGCATGAATGCCCCATACCACTATGTCGCCATATATAGGTTATACAATCAAAATCGCAAAGTCACGTATTTGGAAATTGGATTTCCATCTATGAACCGAGGCAAAAGATAGTCCTCAACCGATTCGAGACTGCCTAGCCCGAGTCTCAGGATCAGAGCTCGAGTGACCCTTGGATCGTCAGGGCCGGTCCACCGATGTGGATTAAAATGCCTGAACACTGCGTTTCCCCGCCCTTTGGGGCGTAAATGAGCCAACGAATGACTCCATCGGACCCGGATCGTCCGATCAAACCGAGGCGCCTCGCAACAGCAACAACCACACAGGTGAGAAATATATAAATGTCAGGGCTGGTAGGTCACTGACACCACCCTAGCTAGGAAGAAACGCAGGCCCTCCCTGATGTCCTCTCCCGTTTTTGGTTCACAACCGGGGTGCGAAACTCGCGAAGTAAACGTTACACAAAGCTGTGCCACACAGGCTGTGCTTTGATCATCACCACAAGACTTTGCTTTTCAACAGAAGCCTCGATCAATTGCCACTTAGGCATGCCACACAGGCAATTCACTCCATGCGTTTGATATCCATCAATATATAACCCCTGAGCTCGTACGTCACAGAGAAGGGCGTTAAGCAAGAGAATAAATTCTCCGCCGCCAAACAGATATATATTTAATAGAGATCAATCACACGGACTAAAATCCAATGTCAGACACACAGTCCATTTACAAGTCCGTTCTGGGTCTGAACGAAACCGGAGGCACCTAGTACCCCGCATATCCATCGATCTCCAAGTACGTTTGGACGATCACTAACTGTTTCCATCTTCTTGGGTGTACAGCCCAATCAAGATCATCAGTAATTACCCAAACGACGTGAAGACTTCTGGTCTTCGACCACCGTCTTCATCTTCGACTTATCGTCGTATCAGTTATTCAGAATGGGATAAACCCGGTCTTCCCGAATAACTCGCGTATATTTTAAATAAGTGTTACACAAACACAACATACGCCTCATTCCAATTCATCAGTCACTAACCGTAAATTAATCAAGAGAATAATTCCCCAAATATTAACCCCGAAGGCCGAAACCAACATCAGATCAATATCCAGAAAACCATTCTGCTTAGCTAACCGACAGTTAGTTTCTGATTTCACATTCATAGGGAAAGGTTCCCATTAATTTTTATCCAAGATAATTTCTTGAATATATTCTCTAATCTTCCTTTGAATTTCGATTCAACTAGTCGGAATTAGCGAACCTTACCGTAGTAATCATTGGTTTTAATTTCCCAATCCCAACCTATTTATCCCATGAAGTAAAACTGGTAGTACTTCATATCTAACACCTCAGTGTTATCGGTAAATTCAATTACCATTTCACGTTCAAATCTAATTAAAGATTTAACTATCGCCTGGAGCAAAACTGGTGATACTCCATTCTCGACCATTTCAATCTAATTAAAGATTCATTAAAACTCCACTTAGTTTTAATCGTTAACTAGGTTAAAGAATCCGTGTCATTTAAAACACGGTTCACGATAAACCCAAAGTCACATTCATTAATTATCGGGTTAAAGAACAAGTGTTATTTAAAACACTGTTCACGATAAACCCAAAAATCAATATCAATTCAATTTCAATTAAATATTATTTAATTGGTACACTTCATTGAATCTAAATAAAAAGATTTAATCTTTTCTCAATTGGGTTCAAGAACAGTGTTAGTGAAGACACCATTCACGACAAACCCAAATCACATTTGATATTCAATACAAGGCTCTGAATAGAAAATATACCGGCTTATATTCAATATCAAATTCTACGACTAACAAATATCGCATTGGAAATAACGATATATATATATATATCTTTCAAATTTCCATAACAACACCTGTATAATCACGAATTCCAACATCGAAATATTCCGAAGACAATTTCGATTCAAATCCACTCCAATGCGATCATTGGATATTCTGGTTATTTTCAAAACCCCTTTTTAATTCAATTTATTTATTTAAAAATAAATAGAATTATACTTTTAGTTCAAAACTAGTTCATTTCGATAAAAATCTATTTTTATCTTTTCAAATATGGAGTTTTTCATCCCAAATCTTCACAAATCATTTCTTATGATTCTACACAAATTATTACTATTTTTAATAATTTTATCAAGGTCCGTACAGTCGATTTCCACCAATGGCCATCGAACTGCACTTACAGCGACCTTTTTCAAATTTGATTTGGACATAATTCCAAATCCAACCGTTAGATTTCTAATTTCTAATATTCGTTAGAAAGCTCTTTTCGATACGAACCCAACGGTTCCGGTTTTAGGAGAATCCGACGGTCGGATCTCCGGTAATGTCCGTTTGAAATAAATGGTCGAAATTCACGAACTGCCACGGCGCGGCGCGGCGCGTTCTATTCAGGCCATTATATTATATATATAATATATATAATATATATTTCGTCGATTTCTATTTAAAACGAATTATATAAATAGTTTTAAAACTCGTTTCAAAAGCAATTTCAACTTCCATTTCAATTCAAATCAAAATTGAATTCTTCTTTATAAATTCGTTTTAAAACTCGTTTCTATTTAATTCAAATTTCAATTCAATTTGAATTCATTTCAATTTGCTTTCAATTCCATTTGAATTCGTTTTCAACTCAATTCACTTCGAAATCGTTTTCAATTCTATTCATTTCGAAATCGTTTTCAATTCAATTCATTTCGAAATCGTTTTCAATATCAATTCATTTCGAAATCGTTATATATTCAATTCATTTCGAAATCGTTATATATTCAATTCATTTCGAAATCGTTTTCAATTCTATTCGTTTCGAAATCGTTTTCAATTCAATTCATTTCGAAATCGTTATATATTCAATTCATTTCGAAATCGTTTTCAATTCTATTCGTTTCGAAATCGTTTTCAATTCAATTCATTTCGAAATCGTTATATATTCAATTCATTTCGAAATCGTTTAAAATCGATATAAATATCGTTCACGTCAAAATGGCGTCAATCTAATCAACACGGCTTCATAAATTTCTATTTTCAAATATTCTATTTCAAATATTTCTTTTTCAAAATAGTTGTTATTATCAAAATATTTCGTTCAACACATGACCAATCTCAATGAATGAGTACTGTCAACACATGAACTTTTATTTTATATTGATAAAGATGTAAATTTTATTACTAAAATATTTCGTTCAACACATGACCAATCTCAATGGATGAGTACTGTCAACACATGAACTTTTATTTTATATTGATAAAGATGTAAATTTTATTACTAAAATATTTCGTTCAACACATGACCAATCTCAATGGATGAGTACTGTCAACACATGAACTTTTATTTTATAATATTCTTTATTTTCTAAACTGGAATGAGGCCCAATCAATTACCATATAAAGTTAATTATATGGATTTTCATACAACACATGTATATAATAGCATTGAAAAATAATCAACCATCAACCAAAGTGCACTACACTGTATAAGCATCAAATATAGATATCTAACGCTTATAACAGTCTGTCAATCAATCGATCGACATATTTAATCAATCGGGATGAGTGAACTTCATATTTCATCCCAACACCCGTGTGGGGTTTCAAACAATCAAACTAATATCTTATTCGTGCAGTTGGGCGATGTGTAAAATTTATCGACCCAATTAATGTCCTTCAAATAGGTGTATATAAACAAACTGTCTGGTTTGTAAATGAATATTTTATTTATTCACATTCACGTTAAAAATTATATTTTTAACGATAAAACATTTTATTCTAACATATGAATTTCTATTCAGTTCATTATTTAAATAAAATGATATTTTCCTTTTTCTAACATATTTTAGAAAATTTCGGCGGCATAACGGCACGATACTAGAAACGGGACGAGGCCTAGCCTTATCCCCGGTCTAGTGAAGGCCCACGCCATTCACACATCAATCAAAATCACCAAACAACCAAATTCAAATCAAATCATATAACTAATCTATGCAACCAAACAAACAAGTCCATGGTCTGTGGACGATTGTGTCGGGTGCTACTAAGCACCGTCTGCATCCTAGTATATATATATATATATATATAGAAATGAAATTGAAAGGTGAGAAATTCTCACAGATAGCTATCCTAGCTCCACGACTCTTCATTGATAGAAATCTTCATCGCTATCGCATCTTCGTCATCTTCGTTGCCCGTAGCCGCTACATATATAAAAATCACATTTTTATATTCTCTATTATATAAAAATCATATTTTTATCGCTAACTTCATATTGTGAAAATAGAATTTTCATCGCTATTTCATATTTGTAAAAATAGAATTTTCACTTCGTTATACTTTATATAAAGATTGAATCTTTACTATGTTATTCAATATATAAAAATCGAATTTTTACTTCGTTGTTCAATAAATAAAAATCGAACTTTTACTCCGATGTTCAATATATAAAAATCTTATTTTTATTTCGAAGTTCAATATATAAAAATCATATTTTTATTTCGAAGTTCAATATATAAAAATCATATTTTTATTTCGAAGTTCAATATATAAAAATCATATTTTTATTTCAAATTTCAATAAATAAAAATCATATTTTTATTTCGAAGTTCAATATATAAAAATCATATTTTTATTTCAAATTTCAATAAATAAAAATCATATTTTTATTTCAAATTTCAATATATAAAAATCATATTTTTATTTCAAATTTCAATAAATAAAAATCATATTTTTATTTCAAATTATTAAAATTACTGTTTCTATTCTTCAAGAACGAAAACTGTTTTTATTTTTCAAAAACGAAAACTATTTTTATTTTTCAAACCAATATATATATATTTTTAAAACTGGAATTAATCTTTTTTTTTAAAATTCAGCTTTAATCTTTTTTTTTAAAATTCAGCTTTAATCTTTTTTTTTTAAAATTCAGCTTTAATCTTTTTTTTAAAAATTCAGCTTTAATCTTTTTAAAAAAAAAACAGTTTTAATCTTTTTTTAAAAATCAGTTTTTATATGCTTTTGAAAATCAGTTTTTATTTCCTTTTAAAAATCAGGTTTTAAAATCATTAAAAAAAATCGGTTTTAAAATCATTAAAAATAAAATAGCAAAACGAAAAAAAAACTTACAGAGAAGGGGGGGGGTTTCGCAGGTCGTCGGAGGCTTCTCGAGGCGGAGGTGGAGTTGCCGGAGTCGTTCAGGTAGGTGGCGAGCTTTGGGGGCTGCGTCGGTGCTTCGATTGCCGGGGGGGGGGGGTCCTTCGCGCCGCCTCTGGCGAGGAGGGGGGGGGGGTCGCGACTACCGCAGGTGGAGGGGGGGGCGTCGCGAGGTCGGCGCCGCTGGGGGGGGCTGGCGGCTCGATTCCGATTCGTTTCTTCCTTTTTTTTTTTTTTTAATCGGGTCTGCAGAAGAAATAGGGGGGGGCCAGAGTGTTTTAAGGAGGGAAGAGATATTATATATACATTTTATTTATTTATTTATTTATTTATTTATTTAATTATTAAATTTATATACTCATAAAGTAACTTTTTCTGTCGACTTCAGAATCGAACCCACCGCCTGTCGTCCATAGCGTTTTACCCCCATTCCGAACACAATAGGCTATGTATCGTAGGCTGATTCGACTGTTTGAATCAGTTTCCGTTAAATTTACATTTAAATCACTATATTGAATTTTAAACGTACATTTCAAATTACCGGGGTCACATACCAACTCTAAAAATTCTCGAAAAATATTTTCTAGCTTCGTATTGACGATACGGCCCTAACAAAACTAGTTTCGTCGAATTCTGAGACCGTTTGAAAAATGGCCATTTTCCAGTCGATTAAAATCAACTAAAATTGGTCAAACGCGTTTTCCTTTGCCACGCTCACATATTGATTCGAAAAATTATGAAATTTGGAATCTAGCAATAATTTGACACTGCGGATCCAACAAAACTGGTTTCGTCGAAATCCGAGGTCATTTGCAAAATGTCCATTTTTAAGGGCCTGAATTCCATAGCGACTATTCAGAATTTTCAACTGGACATATCTTTTGATTCCCGCTATGAAATTTTGATTTTTCGGATTCGTTGGAAAGATGCTATCAATTAGATCCTATCATTTTTGGTTTCACTAAAATCCGGATTGTTTTGCACCTGGTACATTCAATTGAAGTTTGAAATCGAATTATCGAACTACCGCGCCATTTTCAATTCTATTTATAATTATATATAAATATTTATATTCTAACGATGACGTATATAATATATACGTTCTATATATTCAAAATAAATTTCTCGTCGATTTTATTTAAAATAATTCATTTTAAATAATCAAAATTCGCTAAAATTGCCAAAATAAAAATTTCAAACTGGCTCGCATTTTACGGGTTGTTACAATCTCCCCCACTTAAAACTTTTCGTCCCCGAAAAGGAACAAAGTCGAAAGTGGTTTGATCATTCAACTCTACGCTCGATCTGGCTTCCATTCTCCAACTCTTTAGTTTCTGAGAATTTTCTAAATTCCAAAAATTTGGCTAACACCCTAAATTTTCGAAAAATTTCGCCATAACCTCCCCTGCACCGGGAGCATCGGGGAATTTCAAATAGCTTCCCCGGTCCTTCAGATCTCAAAAAGAAAAAGAAAAAGCCAAGCGGCTAGCCAATAGGCTCATAAAATCATCATCACCCAAACAAAACAGTAAATTATGTAGTAAACATGTACCTATTTGTCGGGCAAACAAATTTTATTCTCTGCTCTAGCCTCCTTGCTATGACCTGTTCAATATAAGCATATGTATATGCAAGCAAATGCGACCAATTTTCAATACTATTCAATATTTGATTCAATTAGGCTAATTGGTTAAAAATTAGCAAACAAATAAACAAACAACATAAACATCAATCAATTAGTGAATTAGAGTTTCAAATTCATAATTTTGATACATATACAAAAATCATGTTTTTGATGCCAATTCACAACAAGGTGTTCTAACTATATAAGTTTTGGTTCTCACACCTGTCTAATGGAAATATATAGAAAGCACACCTTCGAAACTCGAAACTAATTACTGATGATGACGCGTCAATCATCAGAATCAGGTCCGGGCGACTAGAGTGTGATTCTATATCTATCCAATATATTAAAATTTCGAATACACGCGGATCAGACGTATACGCAAAATCTTTATATACTGGACTGTCCAACTCAATATAAATAGATAATCAAATACGAATAATTGATTTAAATTTTCAAAACAAAAATTTGTTTTCACTTTCAAAAATATACTCTTAACACTCGTTCTAGGATACTACTGATCCCATCTCTAACGAGTCATTCTAATTGGATATTACTAACCCAATATCTGATGAATTCTTTCGTATGGTTCTAATGTGTCTTGTTCTCTGAGCTTTGTAAACCAAAGCTCTGATACCACGTGTAAAAACCCGCAACTTCCCCGTAAAGGAAAGCGTCGGATAGTTCGAGAACAAACCACATCAGAACACATATCAAAGAACGTTTCATTGCTTATTACAACAATGCATCAGATTACAAGAATATACAGAGTATAAATAAATATTACACAGAAATATCAGAGATTTAAATTACATTTAAATACATCGCAGCGGAAAATAATACAATACACAACTAGAAGGAGATATACGGATACAAAGCTTTCCGGATATCGTTCCAGCTGTAAACCAGGATCCTGTGAATATAAATCTGCAAAACCAAAACTACTAGCTGCCCGTGTCAAAATAGGGGCACCCAGAGTTTAGGTTAAAACAATAAACTCCAGGTCAGTCATGTGACTGGTGTGAGAACTAAAACAGTTAATCTTTATTTTAAAAGTTAGGTAAATCAAGGGACCACGCCGTATAACACGGAACGGGTTTCCTCCCAAGAATACCAGTGCATAAAACAAACAGCGCAATGCTAAATAAAGAAAAATGAAGCTGTTATAAGACCCAGGTCCCATCACACAATGCAACGCAGTCGAGGATAGGGTTTTCCCTTATAACAACCAAAGAATGCTTAGTACGTTTAAAACAAATCATTTGATACTACTATAAGTGTATAGTGTATAAAACAACTTCAAATCATAATTATCAATCATAGGCGGCATGAATGCCCCATACCACTATGTCGCCATATATAGGTTATACAATCAAAATCGCAAAGTCACGTATTTGGAAATTGGATTTCCATCTATGAACCGAGGCAAAAGATAGTCCTCAACCGATTCGAGACTGCCTAGCCCGAGTCTCAGGATCAGAGCTCGAGTGACCCTTGGATCGTCAGGGCCGGTCCACCGATGTGGATTAAAATGCCTGAACACTGCGTTTCCCCGCCCTTTGGGGCGTAAATGAGCCAACGAATGACTCCATCGGACCCGGATCGTCCGATCAAACCGAGGCGCCTCGCAACAGCAACAACCACACAGGTGAGAAATATATAAATGTCAGGGCTGGTAGGTCACTGACACCACCCTAGCTAGGAAGAAACGCAGGCCCTCCCTGATGTCCTCTCCCGTTTTTGGTTCACAACCGGGGTGCGAAACTCGCGAAGTAAACGTTACACAAAGCTGTGCCACACAGGCTGTGCTTTGATCATCACCACAAGACTTTGCTTTTCAACAGAAGCCTCGATCAATTGCCACTTAGGCATGCCACACAGGCAATTCACTCCATGCGTTTGATATCCATCAATATATAACCCCTGAGCTCGTACGTCTCAGAGAAGGGCGTTAAGCAAGAGAATAAATTCTCCGCCGCCAAACAGATATATATTTAATAGAGATCAATCACACGGACTAAAATCCAATGTCAGACACACAGTCCATTTACAAGTCCGTTCTGGGTCTGAACGAAACCGGAGGCACCTAGTACCCCGCATATCCATCAATCTCCAAGTACGTCTGGACGATCACTAACTGTTTCCATCTTCTTGGGTGTACAGCCCAATCAAGATCATCAGTAATTACCCAAACGACGTGAAGACTTCTGGTCTTCGACCACCGTCTTCATCTTCGACTTATCGTCGTATCAGTTATTCAGAATGGGATAAACCCGGTCTTCTCGAATAACTCGCGTATATTTTAAATAAGTGTTACACAAACACAACATACGCCTCATTCCAATTCATCAGTCACTAACCGTAAATTAATCAAGAGAATAATTCCCCAAATATTAACCCCGAAGGCCGAAACCAACATCAGATCAATATCCAGAAAACCATTCTGCTTAGCTAACCGACAGTTAGTTTCTGATTTCACATTCATAGGGAAAGGTTCCCATTAATTTTTATCCAAGATAATTTCTTGAATATATTCTCTAATCTTCCTTTGAATTTCGATTCAACTAGTCGGAATTAGCGAACCTTACCGTAGTAATCATTGGTATTAATTTCCCAATCCCAACCTATTTATCCCATGAAGTAAAACTGGTAGTACTTCATATCTAACACCTCAGTGTTATCGGTAAATTCAATTACCATTTCACGTTCAAATCTAATTAAAGATTTAACTATCGCCTGGAGCAAAAAAAACTGGTGATACTCCATTCTCGACCATTTCAATCTAATTAAAGATTCATTAAAACTCCACTTAGTTTTAATCGTTAACTGGGTTAAAGAATCCGTGTCATTTAAAACACGGTTCACGATAAACCCAAAGTCACATTCATTAATTATCGGGTTAAAGAACAAGTGTTATTTAAAACACTGTTCACGATAAACCCAAAAATCAATATCAATTCAATTTCAATTAAATATTATTTAATTGGTACACTTCATTGAATCTAAATAAAAAGATTTAATCTTTTCTCAATTGGGTTCAAGAACAGTGTTAGTGAAGACACCATTCACGACAAACCCAAATCACATTTGATATTCAATACAAGGCTCTGAATAGAAAATATACCGGCTTATATTCAATATCAAATTCTACGACTAACAAATATCGCATTGGAAATAACGATATATATATATATCTTTCAAATTTCCATAACAACACCTGTATAATCACGAATTCCAACATCGAAATATTCCGAAGACAATTTCGATTCAAATCCACTCCAATGCGATCATTGGATATTCTGGTTATTTTCAAAACCCCTTTTTAATTCAATTTATTTATTTAAAAATAAATAGAATTATACTTTTAGTTCAAAACTAGTTCATTTCGATAAAAATCTATTTTTATCTTTTCAAATATGGAGTTTTTCATCCCAAATCTTCACAAATCATTTCTTATGATTCTACACAAATTATTACTATTTTTAATAATTTTATCAAGGTCCGTACAGTCGATTTCCACCAATGGCCATCGAACTGCACTTACAGCGACCTTTTTCAAATTTGATTTGGACATAATTCCAAATCCAACCGTTAGATTTCTAATTTCTAATATTCGTTAGAAAGCTCTTTTCGATACGAACCCAACGGTTCCGGTTTTAGGAGAATCCGACGGTCGGATCTCCCGTAATGTCCGTTTGAAATAAATGGTCGAAATTCACGAACTGCCGCGGCGCGGCGCGTTCTATTCAGGCCATTATATTATATATATAATATATATAATATATATTTCGTCGATTTCTATTTAAAACGAATTATATAAATAGTTTTAAAACTCGTTTCAAAACCAATTTCAACTTCCATTTCAATTCAAATCAAAATTGAATTCTTCTTTATAAATTCGTTTTAAAACTCGTTTCTATTTAATTAAAATTTCAATTCAATTTGAATTCATTTCAATTCGCTTTCAATTCCATTTGAATTCGTTTTCAACTCAATTCACTTCGAAATCGTTTTCAATTCTATTCATTTCGAAATCGTTTTCAATTCAATTCATTTCGAAATCGTTTTCAATATCAATTCATTTCGAAATCGTTATATATTCAATTCATTTCGAAATCGTTATATATTCAATTCATTTCGAAATCGTTTTCAATTCAATTCGTTTCGAAATCATTTTCAATTCAATTCATTTCGAAATCGTTATATATTCAATTCATTTCGAAATCGTTTTCAATTCTATTCGTTTCGAAATCGTTTTCAATTCAATTCATTTCGAAATTGTTATATATTCAATTCATTTCGAAATCGTTTAAAATCGATATAAATATCGTTCACGTCAAAATGGCGTCAATCTAATCAACACGGCTTCATAAATTTCTATTTTCAAATATTCTATTTCAAATATTTCTTTTTCAAAATAGTTGTTATTATCAAAATATTTCGTTCAACACATGACCAATCTCAATGAATGAGTACTGTCAACACATGAACTTTTATTTTATATTGATAAAGATGTAAATTTTATTACTAAAATATTTCGTTCAACACATGACCAATCTCAATGGATGAGTACTGTCAACACATGAACTTTTATTTTATATTGATAAAGATGTAAATTTTATTACTAAAATATTTCGTTCAACACATGACCAATCTCAATGGATGAGTACTGTCAACACATGAACTTTTATTTTATAATATTCTTTATTTTCTAAACTGGAATGAGGCCCAATCAATTACCATATAAAGTTAATTATATGGATTTTCATACAACACATGTATATAATAGCATTGAAAAATAATCAACCATCAACCAAAGTGCACTACACTGTATAAGCATCAAATATAGATATCTAACGCTTATAACAGCCTGTCAATCAATCGATCGACATATTTAATCAATCGGGATGAGTGAACTTCATATTTCATCCCAACACCCGTGTGGGGTTTCAAACAATCAAACTAATATCTTATTCGTGCAGTTGGGCGATGTGTAAAATTTATCTACCCAATTAATGTCCTTCAAATAGGTGTATATAAACAAACCGTCTGGTTTGTAAATGAATATTTTATTTATTCACATTCACGTTAAAAATTATATTTTTAACGATAAAACATTTTATTCTAACATATGAATTTCTATTCAGTTCATTATTTAAATAAAATGATATTTTCCTTTTTCTAAAATATTTTAGAAAATTTCGGCGGCATAACGGCACGATACTAGAAACGGGACGAGGCCTAGCCTTATCCCCGGTCTAGTGAAGGCCCACGCCATTCACACATCAATCAAAATCACCAAACAACCAAATTCAAATCAAATCATATAACTAATCTATGCAACCAAACAAACAAGTCCATGGTCTGTGGACGATTGTGTCGGGTGCTACTAAGCACCGTCTGCATCCTAGTATATATATATATAAATAGAAATGAAATTGAAAGGTGAGAAATTCTCACAGATAGCTATCCTAGCTCCACGACTCTTCATTGATAGAAATCTTCATCACTATCGCATATTCGTCATCTTCGTTGCCCGTAGCCACTACATATATAAAAATCACATTTTTATATTCTCTATTATATAAAAATCATATTTTTATCGCTAACTTCATATTGTGAAAATAGAATTTTCATCGCTATTTCATATTTGTAAAAATAGAATTTTCACTTCGTTATACTTTATATAAAGATTGAATCTTTACTATGTTATTCAATATATAAAAATCGAATTTTTACTTCGTTGTTCAATAAATAAAAATCGAACTTTTACTCCGATGTTCAATATATAAAAATCTTATTTTTATTTCGAAGTTCAATATATAAAAATCATATTTTTATTTCGAAGTTCAATATATAAAAATCATATTTTTATTTTGAAGTTCAATATATAAAAATCATATTTTTATTTCAAATTTCAATAAATAAAAATCATATTTTTATTTCGAAGTTCAATATATAAAAATCATATTTTTATTTCAAATTTCAATAAATAAAAATCATATTTTTATTTCAAATTTCAATATATAAAAATCATATTTTTATTTCAAATTTCAATAAATAAAAATCATATTTTTATTTCAAATTATTAAAATCACTATTTCTATTCTTCAAGAACGAAAACTGTTTTTATTTTTCAAAAACGAAAACTATTTTTATTTTTCAAACCAATATATATATATTTTTAAAACTGGAATTAATCTTTTTTTTAAAAATTCAGCTTTAATCTTTTTTTTAAAAAATTCAGCTTTAATCTTTTTTTAAAAAATTCAGCTTTAATCTTTTAAAAAAAAAACAGTTTTAATCTTTTTTTAAAAATCAGTTTTTATATGCTTTTGAAAATCAGTTTTTATTTCCTTTTAAAAATCAGGTTTTAAAATCATAAAAAAAATCGGTTTTAAAATCATTAAAAATAAAATAGCAAAACGAAAAAAAAAAACTTACAGAGAAGGGGGGGGTTCGCAGATCGTCGGAGGCTTCTCGAGGCGGAGGTGGAGTTGCTGGAGTCGTTCAGGTGGGTGGCGAGCTTTGGGGGCTGCGTCGGTGCTTCGATTGCCGGGGGGGGGGGGTCCTTCGCGCCGCCTCTGGCGAGGAGGGGGGGTCGCGACTACCGCAGGTGGAGGGGGGCGTCGCGAGGTCGGCGCCGCTGGGGGGGGGGGGGCTGGCGGCTCGATTCCGATTCGTTTCTTCCTCTTTTTTTCTTTTTTTTTAATCGGGTCTGCAGAAGAAATAGGGGGGCTACAGTGTTTTAAGGAGGGAAGAGATATTATTTTTTATTTTATTTTATTTATTTATTTAATTATTAAATTTATATACTCATAAAGTAACTTTTTCTGTCGACTTCAGAATCGAACCCACCGCCTGTCGTCCATAGCGTTTTACCCCCATTCCGAACACAATAGGCTATGTATCGTAGGCTGATTCGACTGTTTGAATCAGTTTCCGTTAAATTTACATTTAAATCACTATATTGAATTTTAAACGTACATTTCAAATTACCGGGGTCACATACCAACTCTAAAAATTCTCGAAAAATATTTTCTAGCTTCGTATTGACGATACGGTCCTAACAAAACTAGTTTCGTCGAATTCTGAGACCGTTTGAAAAATGGCCATTTTCCAGTCGATTAAAATCAACTGAAATTGGTCAAACGCGTTTTCCTTTGCCACGCTCACATATTGATTCGAAAAATTATGAAATTTGGAATCTAGCAATAATTTGACACTGCGGATCCAACAAAACTGGTTTCGTCGAAATCCGAGGTCATTTGCAAAATGTCCATTTTTAAGGGCCTGAATTCCATAGCGACTATTCAGAATTTTCAACTGGACATATCTTTTGATTCCCGCTATGAAATTTTGATTTTTCGGATTCGTTGGAAAGATGCTATCAATTAGATCCTATCATTTTTGGTTTCACTAAAATCCGGATTGTTTTGCACCCGGTACATTCAATTGAAGTTTGAAATCGAATTATCGAACTACCGCGCCATTTTCAATTCTATTTATAATTATATATAAATATTTATATTCTAATGACGACGTATATAATATATACGTTCTATATATTCAAAATAAATTTCTCGTCGATTTTATTTAAAATAATTCATTTTAAATAATCAAAATTCGCTAAAATTGCCAAAATAAAAATTTCAAACTGGCTCGCATTTTACGGGTTGTTACATTTTACATCTTGTAGATTTTCAAACACAAGATTAATCTTTATACCAAAGCACACAGTTCTCATAATGGATATACCGGGTAGAATATTCTAACACACATATTTATGGATAACCATATTTACATGTCCTCCAACGATATCTTCCAATCACCCATTGAATTCGATTCATCGTTTACTGGGCCAGTTACTTATACTCAACCATTTACCTCCTTCAAGAAAATTCTGAGTTATAAATTTATTCTCTTAGATCTTATCTTGCAAATACAATGGTTATGAAATTTATTCCTTTTCAATTTCCAAAATTTACTATTATTCGTTACACGAAAAAATTGATCATCTCCGAACCCAGCTTGTCTAAATGTTTCAGTTTAGGTAATTTCTTCTTACTATTCTCGCATGCCAAATATACTTTAATCAAATTGTGAAACTTAATTCACAAGTACGCATGCTTACTTAAACAGTTCCTTTTTGTAACCACAATATACTTTAGAACTTATTATCTGTCCAAAATTGTCGATAATTCAATATTTTAATTCCTTATATAGTTTTTGCTATTCTCATTAATTATTCCAAATTCAAGGTTACAAAACTTATTTCCTTAAAACTTTAGAGAAACCATTTAGATATATTTTTATTAACATCTTTAACCACCGTGGTCCTTGACCAAAATATTGTCAGATATCTTATAGTCATATTGTGAAATTGAATTCTCAATATATTTGCATTTTAAATTTAATTAATTGGGAAGGACTAATTATAAAATATCCTGATTAATTAATTCCAACTTAGCCTTTAAATCGTTTCCCAAACTACTTTTTCTATATTTAGATTGCTTATGTAAATTACAACTTTGCATACTCGTCTTTTTTTCAACTGAGAAATACCAATCACAAGATGTCTGTGCTCAAGTTTTTAATTTCCAAATATTTCAAAGATCTTTTTCCTTAGATTCAAGATATATTCTTACAAAATCAATTCCAAAGTAACTGCCAATTCTTACTCAAAATTTTGATTTGAGTTTTCAAATTATACATCTTTACAAAACCACTTATATGTGTATATATCACAAATGCACTTTTTCAAAACTCTTTTCTGGCTTATCCCTTATTAACAAGTTTACCTGGTATAATTCTTATAACCTAATAAAATTTTCACTTTTCTATTTAAGTTCACATTAATTTATCAAACAATTTCAAACACTTATCTAAGTGGGTTTAAGTATATATTAATGTTTTAATCAGAATCATATAATCATCCCACTTTCGAAACTCGGAAATACATACTGATGATGCTGCAGTCATCAATAGAATCATCTTCAAGTGACTAGAGTGTGACTCTATGTCTATCTAGTATACTTAAGACTTTTTATATACGTTAGCTAGGCATATATTCAAAATCTTCTTATACTTGATAGTCCAACCTCAACATCGAATACAATACTCAAATTCTAATTTTTAATTTCTAGCCATATTGATTAGTTACCTTAAAAACTTTGACCCAAGTTTATTGATATTTCGAAATGTTACCCAATAGTGACATTAAATCCAAAAGGCATTTGTACTTGGATCACTTTCCTGATCAGTGGAAGGGGCTTAATTATCATGGCATAAGAATTATTTTATGTGTAATTATAATCACAAAATGTAAACTTAACCTTAATCATTTGATTAAGTATTCATGTTATAATTAACCACATATTTCCAAAATATTTTTCTTTCTTAAAATATAACTTTTCAAAACTCATTTCATATTTTCAAATACGCTTTCTCAAATACAATACTCTAAAATCTCATTCTAGGGCATTACTAACCCTATCTCTAATGAGATATTATAACTCTGATGAGCCTTTCCTTTTGTTCAAATGTGTCGTACCCCATAGCTTTGTATAAACCAAAGCTCTGATATCACAATGTAACGGTCTGATCTTTTTCAACCATCGGACAACGGCTATGCTCCGCCGTGGCATTACAATGATACCCCATCACCTTGTTTTACGGCCAGCCTCTCGACTGTCGTGACCTTATGCCTAACCAACCCCTCTTGGGACATGTAGAGGTAAGAGTCCCCGCTCGCCACCAAACCAAGAGCGAGAGCCCCCTATCATGTTGCCTCATGCAAAACAAGGACTGGTGTGAGAACTCAAAACATTTGTTTTTAGGGTTTATTTTAAAGTTAGGTAATTCAGCGGACTACGCCGCTAATGCGGAACGGGTTTACTCCATGTGAATACCAGTGCATAGAAATTCACAATAACTTTTTTGAAAAATGAAACTAACATAAGGTCTTGCGGCACACACACAATACAAACGCACATGTGGGCGAGGTTTCTCCTTATGTAGTCAAAAATGTTTGACACGTGAAAATCCTCTTTCAATACTATAATATAGTGCGAAAACAATTTTGAAAGTAAATGTATTAATCCTAGCCAGCATAGGTACCATATACTATACTGACATATGGTATACAATCAAAATCGTACGGGCTCGTAGCGGAGATTGGTTTTCCAACAAAGACCAGGCAAAGGAACTTCCTTCCGAATTGAATTTTGAACTCCTCTAGTGGGATGCACGAGGATCAACAGTGATGCTCCTCATGCTAACACAAGGCCGGGTTACCCCTTAACTGGGTAACTTAAAGTACGCCTGAGTATGTCATCTCCTTATTGTTGCCAACCTTTCCGAGTGCGCGCCTACAACAACCACAAAAATAGATGCTTTTACCACATATGTTAATGCCTGGGTTCCATACCATAGTACACCTTTTATCCAGGAGGAGACAACACCCCATAACCTTGCTGCATTTCTTCCTTTTTTTGGCCATTTACCGGGGTGTGAGGCTTACAGAGGTCTCGATATACACAAAGCTATGCTTAAATAAGCCATGCTTTGATCATCCAAACCTCACCACATAACTTAAGTATGTCACATTGTCCATTCATGACGCATCACTGGTTTCTATCGATATATAATCTCCAAGCTCATTCATGATAGAGAAGGGTGTTAAGCAAGAGAATAAATTCTCCGCCACCAAACAAATATATAGTTAACAGAGATCAATGCTATGCAGTCAGTTACAATGTCAGACACACAATCCATACAAGTCCGTTCTGGGTCTAAACGAAACCATAAATCCGAAATTCCTTCATATACGTTTGGGATTCTTTCCATTTAGCTAATATAAAATCCATCTGCAAATGGTAGCTACCAATTTGAGACATTCTGCAAGTCATCCTTACGATATGAAGGGTCTCGGTCTTCAGTATCGTCTTCAACGTCTTCAATTGCTTTACAACGTCGTATTATTACTTGGAATGGTTTTCAGACATACATCCGATCCCGGTCTTCCCAAATAATAAGCGCAATTAAAAAAAATACAATTACAAAACACACAGACTTTCAACCAAATCTCCTTCCATCTTGAATTTCGTTAAATTAAACTTCTTTAAATCCATTCTAAAATTATAATAAAATCCATATTTAACCTTTTTCTTTTACAACACATCCGTCATATCAAAGATAATTTACCCTCAAAGCCTTAATTAATTTTCTATTTGATAACCCATTATCAAAACCCAATTTCCTTTGAAAATTTTTAATCCATATTTCAACCATAGTTTCCAGTTAAATCGATTTTCCAACATTCAATTCTTAATCTTAACTAAAAGATTATACTTGGCTCCCAATTTCTTATTTTTAATTTTCTCAAATCAAAGGTTTGATTAAATCCTAATTTATGATATGAATTTCTACAATTCAATCTCATTGGGCTTCAAGAATTATTCTTGAAGATATAATTCATGACAAAACGCAAATCAATCAATATTGAACATAAGTTACACAGAAATTGTATCTACTTATATTCGATATCAATTCTCATAATCAACGAATACTATAAATAGAATAACGATAAAATAATAATATCTTCCAAATTCCTCAAATATTATACGTTTACACCAAATAATTTCGTATCAAATATCTGAAGATTATTTCTATCCAACTTATCCCAATCAAATTGGGAAACCCATAGTTTAATTAAAAGATTTATTCAACTCTTTGACATTAGATCTGGATAAAAATACCATCAACTTATCCTCAATATTAATCTCCTTATCCAACTTACACTATAAGCGGAATAACAGTGAACTGCCTTTTAAATTCCATATAAAATATTTCTAATACTTTTAAACCTTTGAAAACATTCCATAAATCATTACTTATAGTTCGAAAAATAGTTTACGGTTTAAAACTTCAAAATAGATTGTTTTCGAAGGAAGCGTTACAGTAGCATTTCAAAAGTGTTACAAAAGCGTTACAAAACAGTTATCTTAACTATATTGATCAAAATACCATTTATCTTAGCCAAACTTAATCTTTACAATTCAAAACACCTCTTCATAGTTTGTAATGATTTTACAATTTTTTCCATATTTTTAAAACATTTAAAAATAGCTGTTTATAGTTATGGTCAAAAATTGTTCTTACATCGACCTTTTCCAAAACAGTTTTAAATATAACTTGAAAATTATAACTCGAATTTAAAATCTTCTTTCACTCATTTGAATATTCTTGTTAGTGGAAATCAAACATTTTTTAATTTTATGGAAATCCGATTTAGATTGCAAAAGTTATAAGCGTTTAAAGTTTGCATCTAAAATATGTAAATTGCCATTATGCAACAAGCTCTATTTTGACCATAATAACCATTATTTTACGATACTTCAAAATATCTTAGAAAACCATTATATACTTATATTACCCTTTTAAAATCATTTAAATTTACTTTCCAAATTATTTTAGATCTAAAATTCAACTTTTATTTTTTTACTTAATAAATCAAATTCCAATTCATTTCTAAATTCAAATAACTTCAAATTAACCATCCCATTCGTCGGATCAGTTAGGGATAGCCAAGGAGAGCAGGATACTTTATTTCCAAACCCAAGCCTAGACACTATCCTCTCTGTCATAACAAGAAACTTTATCAATGTATATGAATTTATACAAATGTGTCTTTGCTAATTATTAACCTTCAATTTCAATAATAATATTGCTTCTAATTACGAAGGAGATTTGTCGATCACCAATGTGATACCATAATTGTTGTGTCATAGTGTGTGCGCAACAACACCAATAACTATTATAAACATCCATAGCAACCATCATCAACATAATTAAACAAATAATAACTGTGCACAAGCGTTATAACACTAACGCTTAATAGTGTGGGTGGTCTAAACTTTGCATCCATCTAATTAAATATATAAATTGTCGTAAAAGAGTTCTCACCTAACAGCTTTCCAAATTTTCACGGTAGGCGATCCTAGCTGAGCGAACCGTCGGACAGTATTTCTCCGCAACGTCTTCTTCACCAAAATACATATACAAATCTCTCTCCCTCTCTCTCTATCATAAGAGGAGGAGGAGGATGACGAACTTTGGCAAGGTGGTGGTGGAAAAGAGGAAGACTTATGCCATGAAAACCATGGCTATAAGCTTTAAGAAGAAGATGAAAAGAAGAAAATGGAGTGGAATGGTTAAAAATAATGGAGGAAAGGCCTCCTTATATAGGAATGGAGGGTTAAGGAGGTAATGACACATAAGGGGGCAAGTGAAAAACATGCATGAAAGGAGGCATGCAAAATACAAGTGTCCTTACACTTGTCTTAAGGAGGGAAAGTGATCTTTCGGTAGCATTTCCTTTAAAATACTATGAAAACTAAGGACAACACTTAGTTCTAACACTGTTAATTCATGTTATGGTTTGACAAATCCAATCAAACGACAAATAGTATCAATAAATCCAAACTTATTAATAATCATTTTCATTTACGATTCAAGTAAAATCTATCATATAACTTATCAAAATTATTAAATAGTCTAAACCATACATATGTATGTCAAATTCAAATTCAAATTAAGTAATAAAAATTCCAATTTTAAATTGGTTAAAAATTCTGGATCGTTACATTATGTTTGATGGATGCAAGTGAATGCAAGTGTTTGCTAGTGGTTGCACGTGGATGCATAAACACATACATTAGGCACTAGATCGGCTCAATCACTCTCATACTACATATGGATGTGTGCATTTTTCTTCTTTTAATGGATGAAATTGAGTGTATCATCATATGGATGTTGCATTTGGATGGATGATTGTTTACATATATAGAACTTACATGCTAAAATAAGATTCTTTGCATACATGTTGGATTCATGACACTAACATACATCGCATTAAGGAGGTCAACTGAATCAGCAGACCGCCTGATCTTCGCTTTAGTATTGGAACATATACACACACCTTTGCATACGTTCATATAAGAATTAGAAGTCTTTAAGGACAACAGATGCCTGTGATTGGTGTATGAGTATATGGGTGACGGATGGTAGGATATACAGTCTTCTTAACTTGGAGATTACGGGGACGAAATCCTTTGAGTAGGGAAAATGTAACACCCCGTAATTTTAACAACGCTAAAGATTATAAATTAAAGAATAATTAATTTAACATTCAGAATTAACTGAAATGTACTACGCCATTGCATTCGTGTCGGAATTCTGGTCAAAATAGACACTTGGTTTGCGTAAAACGGGCACCGTATGAAGAAGTTATGAAGGTTTGAAGTTTGTATACGCGCAAGAATATATATATATATAGTCCAGAAATTCAAAAATTAGGTCCAGAATTCAAAATCGCGCAGAATCGGGGAGGCGAGAATTTTCCCGCTCAGGGGTGTCGACCCCTGGGTCGACCTCTCAAGGGAGTGTCGACCCATGGGTCGACTCGGGTCGACCCCCCTACGTCAGATCTGGCAGATTAGGGTTTTCGTGCATATGTAAATATGGCCTCATTTCTCATGTTTTTGCACACAAAAAATAATGGAGAACTAGATGTTGCCTCTGCCCAGATCAAATCAAGTCTTTTCTTCTTCTGCAATCAAGTTATTCAAGCTTAGAGATCCGTGATTCAATGCTAGCTATCCCTTCTCTATTTTCCTAGATCCTAACACTATGAGTTTAAGTTACTTTTATATCCGAAACATTAAAAATTAATCTTGACATGACTATAACCTGGATCTATGCCTGTGACTGCTTGAATCATATCAGATCTGTTATAACTTGCGTATTCATGATATTCTGACATGACTATGACTTAGATTAGCCTTTACCATGTCAGATCTGCCATTTTTGTAGATCTAGTCCACTGTTTAGATCACATCATTCTTGTTAACATTATGTTTTTGGCTAAATCAGATTTGTTGTAGTTAGTTATCTAATTCATTAGATCTTATCATGCCTGTTATGGCATCCCTATTATATTAGAATTAGCCCTATTATCACATGTTCATCAGATCTATTCTTATATGCTTATATTGTTATTATGCCACTATATGTTTATGCCATTACATGTCAACCTTGTTAGTATGATCACTTCTGTCATCTTCTCTTCATCCTTTCCCTTTTATTTTTATAGCTAGGCTACCTTCGAGCCTAGGCATGCTGTTGAATTATTCGAATGCGCTAGATTGGGAATAAGGGGAAAACGTTGAATTGGGGCATAACTTGTAATGGGGAATTTGGGAATAACTTGAATAAAGTGTAATAATATTAATTTGGGGTATATGGTTCATTATGAACATAAGTAGGGAAAAGGGGCAAGAAAATCTATAACGACATAAGAATAATTGATTGATAATTGGAGTGCCTAGGATTACAGTAATTAGGAACTGTAACCACGCTTAGACACGAGGTTAGATTACATTTGTGGTGGAAGTCTGCCCGGAACCCCCCGGCATATCCAACGACCGCAAGTGGTGAATCTAATGTAAGGGGTCTAAGTGCATAAACATGAGACATGCTAAGACGTGAGGTTAAGTCCGACTTATGGAAGAAGTCTGCCCGGAACCGACCGGCATATCCAACATCCACAAGTGGTAGGCTTAATGTGGAAGGTATAACACATTATAACCATAAATGAATATGGCAATAAAGTTGAATACTTAACCTAGTTGAATCCATAGGGATTGTATGAACATGTTAAACTGAATAGGGGTTAAGTAAACTTGTTTGAAACAGTGGGTGAGTTGAGTATATCTTGGGTTGGTGGGTAATATTTATATATATAGACCCACAAACTTAACCTGTTGGGATTATGCAATTTTTTGACACCAGTAGGTAGGCATAATTTGTGGAAAACCTAGTGGTGGGGATGCAAGACAAAGGAGAGAGCTTGCATGATCTTGTGTGAGGGACCCGTTTCAGTCAGTAACCCATATTTAGGTATCAAACGAGTACCCCGAACTAGTCGGAATTGGGACACGCTTACTGGGCTGATTGTAAGAGATCCAAAAGCGGGGACGGTGTTTGATGGCACGTTCCATCGGGGTCATGTGCGTGCATGATTCTGCTTGCTCGGGAAAATAAGACACTGTGACATCAGTAGATATGGTTGTGCACATCCGAAAAATGGAGGGTTGCCACTTTCGGGAGTGATACACCCTACCGTGGGGCCAGCACAGGGTATCTACGGAGTAGGGAGCCGATCGATTCGGGTAGTAATTAGGGTACATTTAGACTCCAGTATGTTTAGGAGCCCGTTGTTACCCTCAGAGGTGATTACGGAACATTGGGCTGCCTGTTGATTGTATGGAGTGAAAACCTCTCACTGGAAGTACACCTAAGTCCACCATCTTACAGTTGTTAGGAACATCTCATTCTGATTAAACTAGTATCAGTGCAGAGGAATCATTAGAGAAGCATATACACTCTACCCTGTTTACCTTGTCATACCTGCCTTTTATGAAGTTATTTTTCTTATCCACTTTATATGCCTGTTATGATACCTTTACTTATTTATTTACTAAAAGTAACCAGACTCGTCGAACTTTATGTCTGACCCATTTTGTTTCCTCTTCTTTCTCTTCCGTACCCCCCAGGTTCTCAGGGTGGGAATACTCAAGCTTGATCAGGATTCTGCTATCTGCTTGCTTAAAGCTGCTTAGATGTATTACTCGAGTTCTTGTCTTTGCTACTATGGCAATTTTTCTTTTGGGGAGTATGCTTCTTTTATTATTTTACTCTGATGTTTTAAGTACAAGACGAAAATTTTAAGATGATGTACTGGGTTTATGTATTTTCAGACTTATGATGTTCTGAACCACAATATTATGCTTTATGATTAATAAAGTTTTTAAATTCCGCTGCTATTTATATCCGTTTTGTAATGTTTCTATTTCTATTTACCTATAACGCTTCATGAAACTTAATGCATTCTCTTAACGAGTGATATTAACGGACATGGGGTGTCACATGATAGTCTTGTTGACAACAACCTGAGGAGTTGTTATAAAATAAAATACTAGCATTCTTGTCTAGATATATGTGTATATACAGGTTATATATATTCATGTACTAAAGAATGAAGCCTGTATAATATAAATAACCAAGACCGATGAATTCGAGATTGAAGAAACCAAGATTGAAGACTTATGAGTTCCAAGATTTCAAGATAACAAGATAAATAATAGAATCAAGATCTATAACTTCATAATAACACTAAAATATTTATTTTGGATATAATTGTGGAATGGAATGCACAAATTTAAAAAACAACTTATTTTAGATTTTAAACTATTTTTCCAAATTGTTTTTTAAATCATCTCTCTTGGTTAAAATATTTTAGCCACAAAATTCGAAAATATTTTTAGAACCATTAAGCCTTGATTTGAAATCATCTCTTGATTTAAATACGTTACTCTTAATTTCAAAATATATTTTTAATCATCATCTTGTGATTCAATGTTTTAGCCTTAATCTAAAAATTATGTTTTAAGATTTTTTTTATAATCTCTTATATCCTAATTTATATTTCTTTATTTATATATATATATATACATATTTAATATTTCAAGGTTTATTCTCTAAAGATTTTAACAAGCTTTACTATTAAAAATATATCCTAAATGATTTACAAGTCTCAAATTTATTTTGATAAATTTCAGAATAGAAATCATTTTAAAACAAAAATCAATTTTCAAAATGTACATATATGTATGTTGACATCCTCCATTCCCCCATGTTGACATGATGACAGTTGTTTTCAAAAAATAAATTTTAAAAGAAGTGTCTTTTTATTGTACTCTTTGCGCATGGACATGGCTGTTAATTTCCTATAAATACTAGATGTTTTCAACAAATTTTTGTTCATTTTTTCATCACTTTTTCACTCCTCCTCCACTCTTATTTTCTAAACATTCTTAACAATACTCTGTCAAAATCCTAAGTGAACTGAACTCAATTGTCTCTACTTAGATTCTCTATCACTATTTTTAAAGATCTCGGTGTTATTCAGAGTTATAGGTTCATTTGCAATCAATAAAAATATATCAAATCTTTCTATCCATCGAAAGAAACTTGAAATGGTGTGACTATGGCGATAAATCAGTTGAGTATGAGTATAACCTGATGGAATCAGTTGAGTGTGATTGTAGTTCGGTAAATCAGTTGAGTCTCACTATACTTCGAAAATAGGAGGGTTTACCTCGTGGCCTTAAAATCGAGGGTTGTAATCTCAATATTATATTTGAAAAGAAATCTACATAAGAAATTGTATGAGAATGGATGTAGCATAACTCCGAACTAGTATAAAATCCCGGTATATTCTTTAATTTACTACATTTTTTTACTATTTTCTTTGGTGTCTGAACCTGTGATTGTT
Source organism: Allium sativum (assembly GCA_030737875.1). Lineage (NCBI taxonomy): Eukaryota > Viridiplantae > Streptophyta > Magnoliopsida > Asparagales > Amaryllidaceae > Allium > Allium sativum. Next base: position 607,155,585 of record CM060919.1, on the reverse strand, counting down.
TCTATGTCTGTGAATCACATCTATTTGTGTTTAGTTTCAAAAGATTTGAAAAGGGTTCATATAACTCATTTAAACTATTCAACCCTTCTAGTGTTAATCCTGTCTTCAGATTCGTAATCCACATTCCTCACATCTGGTATCAGAGCATTGGTCTTCAAAATTTTTATAATCTAAATTTTGATAATTTTGAAATGGCATTTTTTGGAAATTTTGTTAACACTAGTTCAAAACTATCCAAATCATCATTGTTTCATAAGTTTACATATTGTTATCACGAAGTATCAATTTTTTTACCAAATTGGTATGTTGTGCACGAAGAGTGTTAGGATTGCCTCGCACGTTGTTAAGGAAGTAATGTTGGTTTGAATATAAAGTCCCACATCACAGAATAAATTGAAGGAGTAGAGTATATATATGAGTTGGTAGGTATGTAACAATAGGGATTCCTTTTGTTACAAATATGTGTGTGCCAACTCATACACGTGCTCCCTATATGGAAGGGGGGCTTTGTTCCGACCGTCATTACATAACAGTGGGATCAGAGAAGAAGGTTACGGACTGGGTCATGCTAGCAAGGTAGTGCTCTCAAAAGATACTGTAGGATGTGAGTCAAGTGAGAGATTGTTAGAATTGTCTCGCATGTTGTTAAGGAAGAATGATAGTTTGGATGCAAAGTCCCATATCACGAAATAAATTAGAGAAGGCAAGTACAAATATGAGTTGGTAGGCATGTAACATCGGGGATTACTTTTGTTACAAGGATGTATGTACCAACTCATATGCGTGCGCCCTATGCAGGAAGAGTGAGAGCATTGCTTCGACTGTCGTTACATAACAGTGGTGTCAGAATCGAAGGTTATGGACTGGGTCATGCGGGCAAGGCAGTGCTCTTAAAAGATACTCGTCGAATGCGAGTCAATGGGGAGAATGTTAGGATTGTCTCGTATGTTGTCAAGGAAGGAATGTTGGTTTGAATATAAAGTCCCACATCATGGAATAAATTGAAGGAGAAAACTTTGTGTGTGTGTGTATTTATGAGTTGGTAGACATGTAACAATAGAGATTCCTTTTGTTACAAGGATGTGTGTGTCAACTCATACGCATACGCCCTATATGGAAGGGGGATTTATTCTGACTGTCATTACATGACAGTGGTATCAGAGCAGAAGGTTACGGACTGGGCCATGCAGGCAAGAAAGTGCTCTCAAAAGATACTCGTAGGATGCGAGTCAAGGGAGAAACTATTAGGATTGTCTCACATGTTGTTAAGGAGGATTGATGATTTAGATGCAAAGTCCCACATCACAAAATAAATTAGAGGAGACAAGTACAAATATGAGTCGGTAGGCACATAACATCGGGGGTTCCTTCTATTACAAGGATGTGTGTGCCAACTCATATGCGTGCGCCCTATGCAGGAGGAGTGAGAGCTTTGTTACGATCGTCGTTACATAAAAAAGAGATGTATTATATGGCTTTTGAAATAAACACTCAATGGACAAATAGTGCAAAATAAAAACAAATGGATACTGGATAATGGATGTTCAAGACACATGAGTAGAAACATGGAGGTACTGAATGACATAGTTTATATGGATGGGAATGTCAACTTTGAAGATAACTCAAAAAGATATGTGATTGGATCGACAATGTCAATAACTCTAAAACCCCTACTATTTCTGATGTTTTGTTAGTTAGAAATCTAAAACATAATTTTCTTAGTATAAGTCAACTATTTAATAAGGGCTACAAAATTAAATTTGAAAAAGATAAATGTCACATAGAAGATAATAAATCAAATATTATCTTTGAAAGAGTTAGGAGGAAAAACATTTATATTCCCAGTATGAAAATCTCAATTGATAATCTATGTATTTTGGCTAATACAACTGAGCCATGGATTTGGCATAAAATATTTAGGCACATAAAGTTGAAAATTTTACCTAGATTATCAAAATTTGATTTTTTTAAGAGGCCTCCCTAGAATGGCTTTTAAAATAGATAATATATGTGATGCTTGTCAATTAGGAAAACTTAAGAAAATTTCATTCAAATTAAAATATATGATTTCAACTTCAAAACCTCTTGAATTATTTCATTTAGACCTATTTGGTCTATCTCAAAATTAGTGAACAAATCATAATAAATATGTTTTTGTAATTGTAGGTGATTATTGTAGATTTACGTGGATAATTTTCTAGAACACAAAAGTAATGCTTTTGAATTATTTACAATAATTGCAAATTGAATTCAAAAATTGACTTTCTTTTAAAATTAAAATTATTCGTAGTGATCACAGTGGAGAATCTAAAAATGATTTTTTTTAGAATTTCTATGATAAAAAAGAAATAACTCATAATTTTTTCCAAGAACTCCACACCAAAACAACGTGGTAGAACGTAAAAATAGGACGATTCAAGAGTGTGCAAGAACTATGCTTTCAGACCATAAATTACTAAGAAATTTTTAGGTTGAAGCAATCGCTACAACTAGTTGCATATTGAATAGAATTTTAATTCGACCTCTAACTATCAAATGAACTTTTTTCCAATGACAAACCAAAGGTATCTTATTTTAACGTTTTCGAAAATAAATGTTTCATTGTAAATGAAAAAGGTAATTTGGATAAATTTGATCCTAAGTCCAACAAAGGAATTTTTAGATATTCTAATAGAAGTAAATAGAGTTTCCAATTTAAGAACTAATATCGTTGAAGAAACACTAAATGTATCTTTTGATGAAAATTTCAAAGAGTTTTTTCAAATAAATGAGGAAGATGATTTGGATATCATAGATAATGAATCAAATAAAATAAATTGTGAAATTGTTCATCCTAATAAAAGGATCAGGTTTTTAAAGATCACCTTATAGAAAATATTCTAAGAAATATTGAATCTGTAGTTAGAACCAGAAATTAATTAAACAACATGAGCAATGTAGTTTTTACATCCGCAACTGAACCTAAAATTCGAAAGGAAGAATCATCTTATGATTCATGGATTCTTTCCATGCAAGAAGAATTAAATCAATTTACCAGAAATAATGTATGGGAACTATTTGTGGACCTATGGACCTACGGACAAAACTACAATTGGAACTAAATGAGTTTAGAAAAATAAAATGAATGAGCAAGGTGAGGTTGTTAGAAATAAAGCTCGATTAATCACGCAAAGTTATTATCAAGAAGAAGGAATAGACTATGATGATTTTTTTTACCAGTAGCATGATTAGAAGTCATTAGAATTCTACTTGTTTTCGCAAACAATAACAAATTCAAACTATTTCAAATGGATGTCGAAAGTGTATTTTTAAATAGTTTTGTTAAAGAGGATGTTTATATTGAACAATCCCAACTTTTTGAAAATGAAAATTTCTCGAATCATGTTTACAAATTAAAGAAAGCTTTATATGGCCTGAAACAAGCTCCTAAAGACTAAGATCTTACTTATTACAATCAAATTTTGAAATTGTTAAAGTAGATAATACTCTTTTATTAAAAGAAACAAAAATGATATTCAATTAGTACAAATTTATGTAGATGATGTAATTATTGGATCCACAAACAATGAAATGAACAAATAATTTTTTGAAATATGGACGAAAGAATTTGAGATGAGTAATATGGGCGAACTTACTTTTTTTTAGGATTACGAATAAAACAATTAGATAGTGATATTTTCATTGATCAAGAAAAATATGTTAGAGATCTAATTAATAAGTTTAGTATAACCACTATGATTGGAAAACCCACTCCTATGACAACCAGTGAAGCCTTAAGTAAAGAAGAAAAGTCAAAAGATGTTGATCAGATACTATATAGGGGAATGATTGGATCGCTACTCTATATAACAACAAGTCGACCTGATATCATGCATAGTGTCTGTTTCTGTCCAAGATACCAATCTCAATCTAAAGAAACTCATTCAAAAGCTATTAAATATGTTCTAAGATATGTTAAACATGCTGTAGACTACGACCTATTTTATCCTAGAAATGATGCATTAGATTTAATCTTATATTGTTATGCTAACCATCCTGGCTGTAAATCTGGACTGAAAAAGTACAAGTGGAACTTGTCACATTTTAGGACACTCTATGGTTTTCCACTTTAGTAAAAAGAAAAATGTTGTTTCTCTATCAATAATTGAAGCAGAATATATCTCTGTTGTTGTAGCTTGTACTCAAGTTATTTATATCCAAAAACTCTAAAGGATTTTGTAATAAACATATCAAAGTCACCAATTTATTGTGACAATACAAGTGCAATAAATTTATCCAAAATTCATGATCATCATGTTAGAACCAAGCAAATCGATGTCTGACATTATTTTCTAAAAGATAATACAAGTAAAGAAATTATTTCTCTTGAATTTATTAACATTGAAAATCAAAGAGCTGATATTCTGACTAAACCTTTAAATCAATCAACATTTACTAAATTTGGAAGAGAACTAGGTATTTGTTTTATAACTGAGATATAAAACATAGATATAATAATTGTAACGACCCGGAATTTTACCGATTTATTTTGAACATTTAAATTCATTTTCAATATTGTATTAGAAATATAAATGAAGATTTATAAGGAATTTATTTAATTAAACGATGTTATAACGTATAAATTATAATATAATTTAAAACAAGCTCGACATGGTTGCGGTAGTTCGTAATATTCGATTTCAAATTTCAAATGAATGTACAGGATTCAAAATAAATCGGATTTTAGCGAAACAAGAAATATTTGAATCTGTTTGAAAATATCTTTCCAATGAATGTGAAAAATCCAGATTTCATAGCGGGAATAAAAAGTTATGTCCAAATCAAATTTTCAGAAAGTTGCTATGGAATCGCATATAGACCATAATGGTTTATTTAATATATTTAAATATCGATCTTAAATTTGGACAAGCCTTTTGAGACGTAGTTATACTTTAATTTTTAGAATTTTACTGAAATTTTTAATTAATTAAATACACAACTTTTTATTTGGAGTATTTTGCACCCCACATCAATATTTTGGGGTTTCATAATATAAGTTAAACTACCGATATTACTATATTTTTGGGATCGTGGTACCTCGCTGGACACGACCGTACTCTTATTCCTGTCCGTAGCAGTTCGGACATGAACGAAAACCTTATGTATCCAACATAACAATTAACCTGTACCTGAATATACATGAATATTTTACATTAAAGGAAAAGAGGATACATCGTTATGCCTTAGTATCAAGACTGTGAACAATATTTTTATAACAAAATCCCGTCGCATCATTTTAAAATCTCAACAGATAGTGTTAGTTGGTAAAACATTTCGGCATCAAATTCTAGAAAAGGTAAAATACCATATGCCCTACAGTTGTTGATGGATTAAACAAATAAAAACAAAACCGTGAACGCTGAGGTCTTTTATCCCTTGTTCCAAAAGTAAATTTGGTTTTGTTCCCTTCAAGCTACTTAAGTGTGTGACTGCCAATATAATAAAGAGCCGTGATTGCCAAGATAATAAAGGACCATGTTTGCCAAGTTTCTGAAACCGTGCTCTCCAAGGTGTTAAAACCGTGGATACCAAGGCATTCTTCGTTATAAATTAACCCAACATCCTTTCTTGCTGTATGCCCAAATCCCTCTTTCTGTTTCATCACCCCTTTTCTATTCCATCATTCTGTTAAAACCAAAAGGTACCAATCATTTTAATTCTTAGATAAATGAAAATAAATTGAATATAGAATGAAATTGAATAAATATCTCGATCCTATTTCCGCCATGGCTTTATGCCTGTACTGTCAAAAATCCGGTGCGGCATGTTGGTTTCTGGTTCTCATTCGAACTCGAAAATCTAGGGCTGACCTTTGACTTCTTCGTGGCCATCAAGGAGGCGAGGTGTAGAGAGGTGATAGAGGTAAGGGTGAATGGAGGAAAGGGGTTGTCATGCTGAGTACAACAGTTAGCTGTTTGGTGGGATTGGTGCTGATTTTAGTAGAAGGAATGAGGGTGCGGTTTGATGAAGAAAATAGGGGCCATGGGTTTGGTTTTATTGCTTCGGTGTTTACACAGGAATAAAGGTATTTAACTGGAAAGAGAACCGAGTGTAGAACGCAGGGGGCTGGAAATTGGATCGCGATGTTTGCTTGAAAAGGTATGGGGTTAGACGCCGATTATTTGAGCTAATCATAGTTTCGTTAAAGCCTTAATGGTGGCATTAGTTAATAATGAGATTAGGAATATAAATATATTTTAATGGATGGTGAGTTCCAGTTTGCAATAGTGGAGATAGGGCGGAAGCAGACGATGTAGTTTTGAACTTAGATTTTTATTGAATTAGGGAAGGACATTGGATGGAGAAGAGGACGTGATTTGGAGTGATGCTGGAGTAAGGGTCGGTTTATAAACCTGGAAGAAGAAGTATGGTTTTGATTAGAGAAGTATTTGCAGACAACCTTGTTTAAGGGGACGTGATAAGAAAAAGGGGGTCAGGATTAGGGAATCGGCGTTTAATAGTGGCAGTATTGCTCAATGTAGATGGGGTCAACAATGGTGATCGCGGATCATTAAGCAGCTACAAGTTTGAGCTAGGAGGAGTCGTACTGTTACACTTGAAAAAAAGTATTCAATAGTGGTGACAACATTTGTTTTTGAATCGGACGAAAACGGTTACGATGGAATCATAACGACGACACCTATGTTGGGGAGCTAATGTGGATGGGAATGAAGTTATTGGGATTTCGTGGAAAAATTAAATGCTTGTTTCATTTTAAATGAAACAACGCAGAATAATCAACCGTGAACCAAGGTGAGTAAACTCACTAACTCTGACTCGTTTATATTTTTATATAAACGTGTTTTAATCTATTTCTAGTTATTTTATACTGTGTGATAGTTGTTTGAATGAATGGTTGATAAAATTGGTTGAATGGTTGATATGGTTATATAGTTGATCGATAATTATTTCTGTTATTAATTAATGTTGATTAACATCTTTGGTTGCAGGGAAACAGGTTGGAGGGATCCAACTGGATTCCTCAACATTTATATTACAGTTTTATCTATTGTACTATATGATGTGTTATAACATCCGTGATGTTTGAATTACCCTAGCCCTAGGAATTTTGGTATTTTAGATACCGTAAACATTTTCGAATATGGAAAAAGAAATTTGGATTTAAAAAGTCAATTTATTTCCAATATAAAATTTAACTATGACTGGACTTGGAACAGAAACTTGTTTAAAATGAATAAACAAGAAGTGCTTATAACGGCATTTATAAATCTAGTACATTATTTATCTTTGGATAAATTGAAAATATAAAGTCAAGTTTGAATTTATATAAAGTGGAAATGGGTTTGAAACTGATATTTGTAAACTGTTTAACACTTAGCGACTATAAATGAAATTCTAAACGAGATTATAAATGGACATAATAAAAACAAATTTTGTAAATGATTCTATCATTAGAAGTTAATAAAGAAAAATTGGATTTTTAAATATGATTCAAGGGGAGGAAGTCAAATGAATTGATTATATAAAAGAAGTGTTATTCACGATTCAAGTGAATGATGGATTAAAGTCGATATTTTGCAAATGGAAGTTTAAATGAGAAAGGAAGAATTGAAAACGATGGGTTTTATTTAAACAACGATTTTTAACGCTGCCGTTATAATAAATGTTTGTAAATCTAAACAGCGACCTTAATGCTATTGTTATAATAAATGTTCTATAATACTATACAGCGATTGTAACGCTGTTGTTAAAAGCAATGTTTTATAAATCAAATATTTGGAAACAGCGATTATAACGCTACCGTTATAATCGAAGTTTTTCCGTAAAGGAAATGGATTCTTAGATTGAATCTGAAAGTCGTGTAAGCGATATTTTGTTCGAAGTTATGAGCTTTGACTATTTCAAAGTTAAGAATGTTGTTCAATTAAGGTCTGAGAGGTAATTATACCCCAACTTGATTGATTTCATGATTGATGGAGAAATAGTTAAGGTTCGATAGTGAAGATTGGTTAGCAATATGGTTAGTTAATAAATGATTAATGGTTTGAGTTATAATAACGATGTTTCATAACATCGCACTAATTTGAAGGATTTTGAAATATTTTCTTACTGGAATTTAGAGATATTTTCTCGAATAAAGAAATTTTAATATTGAAAATGTTTTTCAAAGAATCAAGAGGGGAAATCGAGCTTCAAAAGAATATGAAAGATGGGAAATGAGAATAGTAAATGATAATATAATAAGGAATTGATTTAAATGGGCCAATGTTGATTGATGATTGATCGATCAAATTCCTACCTGGAAATAAGATCGTTGGTTGTACACTTATTTTTCTTTGATAGTTAAAAAACCGACTATCAAAGTTTTTGACCATTTTTCCATCGTCAATACGGTGAGACGGGATCAGATTCATTATCTGGAAACCACTCTGTATGGGCGTCAGCGTTGCAATCAAATATGATGAGAATAATCAAAGACGGAGTTATGCAAGTGCTATCCTGTTTACGGGATAGTGCCTTCGGTTTGTCCCGTCCCAGGACAACGTGGATGGACGAATGTCTGATAGAATATATCTAACGGATCACGTAAGTTGATCTCTTCAAACGTACTTACGTTTGGTGGCGGAGGAACTCGTTTCTCTTAGCTTTATACCCATGGTATTCTTGGGAAATAAATTTGTGATTTGGCGGGTATGACGATGTGGCATTCAAAGTGAATGTTGGCCAGATATTCTGAAAGATAATTTAAACCTCAAGCCTTACAACTGGGAATTGAAAAAAATCGGGCAGGCAGCATGGCTATGTGGGTCGCTCCCATTAGGATGTATAATTACCTATCTATAGAAATTCAATTTGCTTCTTTAATCTATCGACGCTGTCCCTTTCGGGAAACAGTTGTTGTTCCCAACCGTTGGTGATATACATCCGATACACTCAAGCGAAATGAGTGATCGGTCATGTATGGGCCGGGTTGCAAGATGTTCTTTTTGAACCCCAGTGTATCGCCTCTAGAGTACACTGATCGGAAGGTGGTTCCATACCTTATCATGTTGGAAATCCAATCTCCAATAAACGCCCTGCGATTTTTAATTTTATATTGTATATTGGAGCGTGAGATGCAAGCGTTCCACTAAATTCTATTTATTTGATTTAGACACTATTATAATATCACCAGATTTTGATATCAAAATGTTTTGGGTTATCATAAGGTAATAACCATCCGTGTTTATGTGTGGATTGGTCTTACGATTATCATTTCTTTCGAAAGGATTTTAAAAAGTTAAACCAATGGTTGGAGTTTACTCACACCAGTCCCATGACTGACCCATAGTTTATTTTGTTTGTTTTCCCTAAACTCTTTGGTGCCAAAATTTGTACGGGCAGTCAAGTAGTCGGGATTTTTTTTAGATTCACTTGGAGGAGTTTGAAGCAGGAGGCTTCATCAGTTAGCTATAGACTATCATATTTTCCATTGGGTATTGTGTTGTATCTGGAAACAGGTGTTTATAACTGTTCCAGAGATAACTGTTATGCTCTGATGATGGTATGTATTCAAAGTTACTGATTAGTATTTCAAAGTTTATGTTACCTAATATATTTTATTCGTTCCGCTGTGAGTTTGTGATCTTCGTTTTTCTTCTATTCTAATATTTCTTTCTTTCTATTTCTCGTCCTCTAACTTCTTTCTTATAATGATTCGTATTTCTGTGTCATTTGGGTTGGACGTGTGGTGTTATTAGTCGACTCAAAGGGTATGGAAATTCGGGCCATTACGTTTGGTATCAGAGCTGAAGGTTGAGTAGTAACCTTGGCTCTGTGGCGTGACTCAATAGAGTTGGGGTTAGTAATACCCTAGATTGAGTTTGAGTGTATATATATGAGAGCGTATATGTAGATTTGATATAAAAATTGTTTTATATTGTGTTGGTTGGTTTGTTGAGTGGTTTATGAATTCTGGTCGATATAGGATGTACAACTGTGTCGATAGGTGTCTCTAAACTCTCGAACAAAGCAAATCGATACAGTATTGTTTTAAAATGGGTAAATGATATAATATTGTCCAAAAATTATTTTGATATAAAAGGAATAATTTCTGAAATATTATACCATATAGATGTGTTGATTGTTATTATAATCAAATGGAATTATAAAATATTGAAATGGTTGGACAGTTTGCATACGAATAATGTATACAAATGAGATAAACCAAGATTAAGTTCAAACCAGAATTTGAGAATTTGAATCCCGTGTGTTTAGAAATATTTCCTAAAGTATTTTTAAGGTAATATGACATTATTTTGAAGGTCTTTGAATAAGAATGATTTTAGATAGATTTTGAAAGCGATTAAGCACTGAAATCACTTCGGTGATGAGAAAATAATTCTGATAATGGATCGCGACATTATCGGTATTCATTTTCAAGTTTCTGAGCGATGGATTGCTACCATGAAAATTCGTTGATTGGAAAGTGGTTTGAAAAGAACAAGTTATTTCTATAAAATCCAAGTGTTTTGAATTTGCAAAAAAAGATTTTAAATATATGTGTATAGTTATATGGTTTCAAACAAATTTGAAATAAGAACTGGGAATTTGAATTCTGAAATAAAAATTTAACTTGTATAAGTTTAATAGATGGAAATGGTAAAAATGTATCAAATGAATTGGAATTTAACTTAAGTTAAGTTAAAGAAAATTTGGATTGGATTAGGAATAATTCCAAATGAAATTAAATAAAGAGAAATGTTGAGACTCAAATTATTAATATGAATTCGACTTATGAATAAGCAAGTTGAATATATATTGGATATTGTTAATTGAAATTGAATTGGAACAAATTTGGATTCAAGTATAATAAATGGATTGACTTAAATAGAAATCAGACTTGAATTGATAGAATGGAAGCAAACTAATCAGAAGATGATTAGAGAGTAAAAGCAACTGGAAGGTGGATTGATTTGAAACCAACTGGAAATGGATATATGTATACTGAGCAGATACTGAATGCAAGCAAATGCATGAGAGAGAATTTATGCCCGACAAAAAGGTACATGTTTATAATATTACTTGGGTTTGATGGTTTTATGAGCCTATGAGGCAAGCCGCTTGGCTTTTTTATTTTCTTTTGGATTGGAGAAGGCCTAGAAAGGCGAGTTGTGGTTGTACCGATTGAGCCATGCAAAGGCGATGCTGGCGAAATTTTTCGAAAATTTAATAGAAATTTCAACAAATTTTTGGTAATTTAAAATCGAGTTAATTATAATTAAAATAAGAAAACCAGAACTGGTTTAAAAAAATTTCAAGTGGAATAATGAAATTGATAAATGGATTTAAAATCACTTGGAATGGGTTTGAATAGGCAGAAGAGCATACGGATTAAAGCCAAGAAAGTGAAGATGGATTGTCCCAAAATAGTGGACAGATCATTTGGAAAGAATTATGATGGGTCGAGTATGGATATGAGAATTCGAAGTTCGTATAAGAACTAAGTTATAAAGGTATGGAATATAAACTAAGTAGGTTGTGAGGAGTTAGAGTTATAACACCCTTGCTACTTAGCAATTTCGAGGACGAAATTATGTTAAGGGGGAAGGAATGTAACAACCAGGAATTTTTCCAATTTATTTTGAACATTTAAATTCATTTTAAATATTGTATTAGAAATATAAATGGAGATTTATAAGGAATTTATTTAATTAAACGACGTTATAACGTATAAATTATAATATAATTTAAAATGAGCTCGAAATGGTCGCGGTAGTTCGTAATATTCGATTTCAATTTTCAAATGAATGTATAGGATTCAAAATAAATCGGAAATTATTATATTTTTTGGATCGTGGTACTTCGCTGGACACGACCGTACTCTTATTCCTGTCCGTAGCCGTTCGGACATGAACGAAAACCTTATTTACCCAACATAACAATCAACCAATACCTGAATATACATGAATATTTAACATTAAAGGAAAAGAGGATACATCGTTATGCCTTAGTATCAAGACTGTGAACAATATTTTTATAACAAAATCCCGTCGTATCATTTTAAAATCTCAGCAGATAGTGTTAGTTGGTAAAACATTTCGACATCAAATTCTGGAAAAGGTAAAATATCATATGCCCTACAGTTGTTGACGGATTAAACAAATAAAAACAAAACCATGAACGCTGAGGTATTTTATCCCTTGATCCAAAAGTAAATTTGATTTTCTTCCCTTCAAGCTACTTAAGTTCGTGACTGCCAATATAATAAAGAGCCGTGATTGCCAAGCTAATAAAGGACTGTGTTTGCCAAGTTTCTGAAACCGTGCTCTCCAAGGTGTTAAAACCGCGGATACCAAGGCATTCTTCGTTATAAATTAACCCAAAAGAATGTTAGGTTCAATCCGTACCAATTTACCTCTCTCTATGTTCGAGCTTCGAGCATCCTCTCTCTATTCTATGTTCGAAAACCTGGCACAGTTTGCTTTGTGCGCCAGTATATTAATTGGCGACCCCGATCAAGGAGCAAGATGAAAAAGAAAGTCAAAGGTCTTATCCGAATGAAATAATGGTGAATTCGCGAACTCATTTTGAATGGATTAAGGATTGAGGCGGTGTACCTTGGTTCAGCAATAAACAAAGTCAGGCGAATACGCCGATGATGGAAACCCACTATTGCTATTCCTCCCTAATTGGAACATTAAGTATAAGTGTATGGGTTAGGTGGCTATTTCCTTAATCGAACAAACAAATAACGACAAGCAATTGGCGGAAGGCTATAATCAATGACCATTTTTCCATCAATCGAACAAACAAATACTTTATTTCAATTCAAGTCTGATTTCTACTTTTTTTCAAGCTTTACTTAGCCCAAGCAACGCCTCTCTACTCCCATGCCTTTCTTGGTTGGACCAACCCAACCGGCGATTTCCGACAAGTCTTTCTGCTAGAGCAAGAAGCCAAAATCGACGCTTTCTTCATATTTTTGGATAACCAATCCATTTTCAAATATAGTTGGGGGACTTTCCCTAAGAAATGGGTACGTAAAATGGAAAGATCGGAACATGGGAATAGATCTTATACCAATACTGACTACCCATTTCCAGTGTTGTGCTTTCTAAAATTGCATACCTATACACGGGTTCAAGTTTCGATCGATATTTGCGGAGTTGATCATCCATCTCGAAAACGAAGATTTGAAGTTGTCCATAATTTACTGAGTACTCGTTATAACTCACGCATTCGTGTACAAACAAGTGCAGACGAAGTAACACGAATATCTCCGGTAGTCAGTCTATTTCCATCAGCCGGCCGGTGGGAGCGAGAAGTATGGGATATGTTTGGTGTTTCTTCCATCAATCATCCGGATTTACGCCGTATATCAACAGATCATGGTTTCGAGGGTCATCCATTACGCAAAGACTTTCCTCTGAGTGGATATGTGGAAGTACGCTATGATGATCCAGAGAAACGTGTGGTTTCTGAACCCATTGAGATGACCCAAGAATTTCGCTATTTCGATTCTGCTAGTCCTTGGGAACTTTGATATTAATAGGGGCGCAATTAATATACTAGGAATTCAGAATCAACATAGGAGAGGTCCAGTCCTGGGGACAAATCAATAGGAAATGCTATTTTCTTATAGTTCTCTTTTTTACTTCTATGAAATGAAAGAGAGAGTAAGTTATACTGGGGGCGTCGGATATCAGAAAGAAGTGTTATCGAACGATTTCCTTCCATTCTTCCTAGTATGGAATAAGGGCTATACATAGTCTCGATCTATACGAAAGGGCACAGGTTTTTCTTTCGGTTTCATTGATAGCAGAGCAGAAGAGTACGCTAGCTAGCTAGCGGAGCCTGAAAACGCTTGCTAGCTAGCGCGTCCCACCCCTACGGACACTATTGCCTACGCTTGCTGCTCGCTCAGTGTCATTCAAAGGCCAATGTTTATACTGGGCGAACACGGGACCGAATTAATATACTGGCAAAGACCTCACCAAAAATGAAAGGCATGTGTGATTGAGGGCTCTCGCTCCCAATTAATATACTGGGACTCCTAGGTCCTAGGGTAATGGTTAAAGACCCAAGTCACTGTTCAAATTATTGTACTACTAAAATAAACCAAACTGGGAGATCAACGAAAATCCAGTATATTAATTCATAGATTCGAGAACGACTCTAATGAGCAGGACAGCAAGACCCTGTAAATGCCCGAGTAGTTCCATGGATCCGTAGGTGCGTAGCGAAAGTGAATTTCCTTGAAGAAAGATTGGATCTTGTACTGCTTGCTTTCATTTCCGGTCGATCTCTTCCTGCTGCTGATAGTTAGCACAGACTTCTCACTTGTAGTCAACCGAAGAAGCAACTCATTTTGGGCAAGAATCCGCTCATCCACATCTTCCAACTTCAGAGCATTTGGCCTATGGGGACGCTTCGGTAGAAGGGGCCTTAGCGCTGGCTCCCGATCCTGGATAAGCTCCAGTTTCAAAGGTGATTACGTAAGCAGACTTTAGGTCTTTTCGGGGGTTGACTCATAGAAGACTCGGGATTTCAAGTTGGAAAGTGTTTTGGGGTTGTACAGCTTTGGAAAGAGATTTGAATCAGCTACGCTACCTCCTGTTGGTCGCCTTTTCTTTGGGGGAAGGTTTATGGAAATGAGAGGGCTTGAGACTTGATCGAACTCGGCTTTAGCTGTTTTGTTTGAAACAGCAATCCATTTCGGAGCTGTATGTAGCTTGCTCCGTCGCCTTTTTCTCGAAGATCTTGAACTGTCAAGAGATGCGCTAACTTACCCGACGTTATTTCGACGATCAGAGAATAGGGAGACCTAAAGTCTGCTTGCTTTTTTTTCTGAATGAATTGTCCGAAGCAGAATCGGTATGCACCACCTCCCGCTCACTTCGCTCGAAGTATATTGGATCGGTCGGAGAGGTGTCCATAAGCTTGGGGGCAGCGAATTACCCGTCTTACTATGCTAGCTCTGCTTGGGCACCCATTTGTTCCACTACTGCTCTCAATTAATAGTTGTCTTTCGGTCGGGAAAGAGAGGTGGTACATGACTTGGCTTAGGTTCTTTTTATCTGCTTTTTGTCGAGAACCCAGGCAAGATTGATCTTCTGACTGTTGAAGGGCGAATGACTGCTCATGCCAATATTATATCCTTCCACGCGCCTTGTGCTTGTTCCGATTGGTAGACCAGTTTCTATTAGATAGAATAGAGCTAATGGTAATATTACTTACCGAAGCATCGTTTTCTATTATAGTTCGGCACCAGAAGAGAACCGGACACCCACTCATTCTTTTTAACGAGTTACACGGGAAGCAGGGGATATATTATACAACAGACCGAGGTGGTGCATAAATAAAATTCCATCGAGCGGTGGAAACTACCTGTACTTTATTGTATACTCGCCCCCGGGCCCCAATGAATAACCAATAAGCGCAGTCCGCTCATCTCCAATAAGTGGTTAGAGGACCTAAGAATAACCAAGCAATTCGGGAAGAATGGGAGCCCGAGGGAATTGTTGACAGAGATCTTTCCACCAACGGAAATGCTTTTGAAGCTGCCAGTATATTAATAGCCAAGG
This sequence comes from Allium sativum, assembly GCA_030737875.1. Classification (NCBI taxonomy): domain Eukaryota; kingdom Viridiplantae; phylum Streptophyta; class Magnoliopsida; order Asparagales; family Amaryllidaceae; genus Allium; species Allium sativum. The sequence goes on along the minus strand of CM060919.1, from coordinate 607,140,019 downwards.
TAATTCTTAGAGTTCTGGTTGGGTACCAGAATAAATATCCTCCGCGGCAGTAATAAATATCTTCCAGTCCTTCCTTGGACAGCTGAGACCAATAAATAATAGGGAGTCGGTTTGAAAACCTTTCTAGTAACGGCAGGCGCAATTGTGCAGGAGACATCAGTAGTCGCCCGGGTATTCCTTATTGGACCGACCCACAAGACCAGATTTTCTTAGTCATTCTAATCCCCATTGAGATCGCTCTTGATCTTTCTTTGGCTATCCTTTGAACCAGTCGAACCAAAGCCAATTCATAGGATAGGACTTCGTTAATGTGAGTGAACCCAAGTCTCATTTAGGTAGAAGTAATCCTCCAAAATATCTAAAAGAGAAACGAAATCCCCTCTCCTCACTTGTGCGCTCCTTCTGTGCTCGGGGATATATTCATAAGCTGTCTTTGCGCAAGCACCTTGTAAAACAACCCACGGCGCAACCCATTCGTCAAGGATTTACAACCACGCCGCAAGCACCTTAGTTCCGAGCCTGCCGTTAGCTTTCATAGTTTTGTTCCAAGCAAGCGAGATTTCAATAGTAATTTCTTAGCCAGGTCCAACTTTGCGGAGAAGCCAAGGGCCGGCTTTCTTCACCTTCCTTCGATGAAGCAGTCGAGAAGTCAATGGAAAAGGTACCATACCCGCGGGCTCAATCGAAGTCTCCAAACGTTCGAAATGCCCTTAAATCATCGTTTTAAGTCGCTGATTATATAGTAAATTCTCCATTCGCCTGGGAAGCATTCTCTGGGCACATAGGATCAAACGTAAAGCAGCGCTTTCTTGAACTTAAAAAAAAATAATAGGTCTTTGTTTGGCAAGATACTTTTTTTTTGGCTTGTTGGAGCTGCTGAGCATAACGAATCGAAGACGAATCAAGGCCTGCCAAGCCGATAGGCGAAGGATGGAACGAGTCGATCGTGCACCTGTCGTGTGACCCGTTGGTCCTAAGCAATGTCTTGTGCGAAGCCTAGAAACAGCTCTCCTTTATGTTAGGGGCAAATGGAACTTCGATCAAATCCCTGAGATGTCCAGCGGATTCCTTGACGAATGGCCGGCTACCTTTTACGTTAGAATAGAAAAAGGCATAGCAGGATGAACCAATGTTCATGAGTGTAAGCTTCGTTGCCCGAACACGATTGGTGCTACCGTGGTAGCAAGAGAGGCCAGGCGGTGACAATTGAGAGGTTGTCACTGAGCATTCCTAGTCACACTGGAAGAGAGGTCAAATGGCAAGGCCATACGCCCGCTCCTCGCGGAGTATAGCTCACATCCAAACATCTGATTGGGGAACGTTCTCTTTAATCTTGAATACAATTTGCGGAAAGGGAAGGGGGAGATCAAACTAGAAAATAAAGTGGTGCAGGATTCTTCGAAAAAGCGTGGGCTGACAAGTTTATTTAGGACATTGGACCTGGGACCTTATAGAGAGAAAACCCCCAACAACCATCACTGGCCGGCGAAAACAAAAAGAAGGAGATAGCGCCTCACTAACGCTCGCCTTGACTAACCAAGCGAGTAATAGCAAGAAGATTGAGTAACATCATACCGTGGAGACGAAATTCACGGGCGGAACGAACAGAAGTTTGTCGCTCGCTACGCGCCTCCTACTTTTGAGGGAACAAAGTGGGTTAACTAAAGCTGGTACACCTTTTTCTTAGTGATTGGAGCCAGCTGAACTTAGAAACAAACGGGGTCGGCGGGGGAAGCGCCTTGTCGCTGTAGCCGGATAGATGTTGGGCCTGGAATCGAACGGGTTCACTACTAATGCTCCACAGCCCGTACTTTTCCGTAGATTTGAATTCTCATCAGTCTCAACTCTCCAGTTTCACTGGTCGGTCCCGTGAAGGGATTATGTTGGTATGACTGAGACAGAAGTAAGTAGAGGGGAGGCCCGATGAATACCATTCTTCGGTTCCACCCTTCTTTGCAGACGTTCCCGCTACGCACCTTTAGTTCGAGGACAGGGCAAGTTGTTGAGGAGAAGACTTCTCTTTAATAAGGCAATATCCTGCTTCATAGCCATCTGCCGGAATACCTCGAAAACAAGCGAAATGGGTAATATAAAAAAAAAAGAAATATAAAATTTGGGCGTGAGGATTAATATATATATATATAAAGAAATGAAAGTAGCGGGTTAAGCTTTCAATTCATGAACTTCCAGATAAGAAGGGGGACTAGCACCAGAATCCTAAAGCAAACCTTAGCGAGGGACCGGACTGAGGAAATGGGCTAATGGAACAACAAGATATAGGCACCGATCAAGCACCCAAGCGTGGAGAAGCGAAGGGAGGAGTGGTGCCGGAGAGATAGGCTAGGAGATGATATCCGCCGGATTTGGTCAACTAATCGAGAGAGGCCTTTGTCCCTACGAATATACCTCCCCAATTAATTACTGCGGATCGACCATAAAAATCGAACGACCCTTAGTTTCAATTTGTGTAAAGCAATTAATATACTGGTGCCCTCTCGACAGAATATAAAAGAGTGGCGATGAAGAGCGATATATTATATACGGGATATCGATCCACCAGCCCTAGCCTTCTATTGAGGGAGGACCCACATATCAACATATTTGACCATCGACCATAGACTCCATGTCGTCTTGCGCCATATTACCGAGATTGAATTCCACATATCAAGGTCGGAATGCGAAAGAATGGGATTATGATAGACTTATCTTTGCGATGGAATGGCCCAACCCAGTCTTCCTTTCGGCTAGTTGAAACCCATATCCTTTGGCTTCGCTACTTGAAGCTTTCTCGCCCTTAAGAAGAAGCAAGAATAAAGAGGGGCGCATCCAACTCTAAGCGGGCGTCTACTTTTTCCATTTCAGTTGCACCTTGCCATTCATTTAGCTATAAAGCAACCGACTTCTTCGGCCTTTTCTTTCTTATTCTTCGGCTTTCCGGAGCTGCTTCGAACATGGGTCGGAGGAAATGTTTATAATAGCGGAGATCCCACAAGAGTCTGGAGGTAGGGCACAGAACAGAAAGCCAAGCTCGATGGGCGAACCTAGGCAAGTAGGTAAATAGGCTCCTCTTTCGGCGTAGTTTTGGTTCCGCTTTAGGCCTGCTGGCACAATGTCCCTTATTACTTGCCAATTGGATATGCTCCAGTGGATGCTTTCCATCCTAGGTCCTCGTGATGATGGACCATTTATCCATAGGCCCCCGTAGGGGTTAGTGGGAGTCTGCCTCCTTATGGAAGTCGAACCCAGGAACGAACGAATTCTGGACTATACATAGAAGACGCGCATAAACCTTCTCGGCAGAGTCATTCTTGACAAATAGCCTACTCTTGCAGAGTCCCCCCAAGCCAAGGCAATGAAAGACTCGTCCTTGACTGAGCCAGACGTGAATTGTAGCTGGCTTGTTCGAGAACATGGACATAGAGTCTTATTTCAGCAGCTCAGTCGCATCTGTGATCGTTCGACTTTTTATTATATTAATTCTTGCCGGCAAAGCCCAGACAAAGACAAAGAAAGATAGCAATCAGTAGGCACGGGCTGGACTAGCGCCAGCGGAAGAAGAATGGAAAGACCAAGAGTGGCTACTACGAATTTCGGCAGGATCGGCGAATGCCTGGGTCTCGATGAACTAGAATATACTCTTCCAAGACAAGCGGAGTTAGACCGATATCTATATGCAGCGGCCGCAACACAAACCTAGGAGCCTAGAGCATGAGTCTAGGAAAGGGAAAGTTAGTATATTAATTGGGGACAGGAGCATCTTCTTTTGAAAGCATGCTACAATAATGGACTTCGCGGGGGTTAAGGTAGTTTACTTGCTGGCTGATAAGTCAGGTAGCGAAGCCTAAGATTAGATGACTGATTAGATTACTAGTTTGTTTAATTATTACCTTGGCCCGCCTAAGTCCCATAAGAGAAGGAAGAATAGCTGGAAGCTAGAGAGTCGCTGCCTAGCTACAAACTCAAAAGCCTGGATTTGGCTATTAGTCCCTATTATTCTTATTCTAAAGTACCATTGGAGCTCCTTTTCCTGACAACAGATCGGAGATCTTACTTTCTCAAGTCATACGTCTTTTGTTCAGCCACTTTATATATATATATATTAGTTCCGCTCTACTTATTTTTTTTTTACTTACTAGCGCCCTTCACTTCAACTCATACTACTTTACTTCCAGCTTATTCCCAAATCAAAGCTACTTGCTTATAAGAGCAAGGTGCGTAGCTGGCTTGTTAAAGCATGGAAAGGTATCCAGAAAGCACAGTAACAGCTATGAGATAGGCGCCCTCTCACCTAATACCCGCTACTAATACTAAGGATTGAAAGTAGCACAATCGGCTATAGGGCAGAACTCCAGATCTACGAATAGCCGCGGGCAAGCACCTTTAACAAGCAAGTAGCTAGCTTCCACCTTACAGCAAGGCACGAAAGCCTTCGCCTATAGCTTCTACTTAGCAGCCAAAATAAAGTACTCCTTTAACACACAAGTACGCTAGTACAAAAGTCAGTAAACAACCTGATCTGCTCTTTTGCCCGTTGTTAGCATCTTGTTCTCCCTTTAGGTGGCATGAAAGCTTTGGCTAGACCTCCTTGCTCTTAAAAGCAGCAAGTAAGCCTTCAACTTCTACTTAGCAGCCAAAATAAAGTTCTCCGGACCTTCTATGAACAGGGCTTTTGAACTATAGCAAATAGCCCATTGGTTGAGCTTTGCTCTATGCTGGCTTAACTCTTCCTTTTATGCCGTGGAAAATGAATCAAACCAGTTCTCCCTCTCCCTCCGGGAGAGTACAATAGAATTCCCTCTCCCTGCAGGTATTCTAAATGGTTATTGTTTATGCTCATATAGCATAAAAATGATTCATTGGGAGGACCATGAGAAATCCACTTCGTACCTTCGTCATCAAAGCCTCTTCGCTACTCCGAACTCTACACCTATTTTGGAGATATTTTAACCAACTTGTACTCTCTTTATTTGCTTTTCTTTCTAGTGCACAAGCACCTTGTTCAAGCCGGTATTTAGTAAGTAAGTGAAGTGGCCATTGGAAAGGAGAAATAGGGCTCATTTCACCTATATCTATTTCCTCCCGTTGGTCGCCTCGCAAACTCACTCAAAAGAAGCAGCACTCTCTGGAGTTGCCTTATTGAATTGCCACTTCGCCGTATTTATTACTGCCGCGGAGGATATTTGACTTAGACTAGTCGCCATGTCCCGGCTTTACCTCGTCGAAGACTTCATCGGGATCTTTCGCTCTTTCACTTCGGATTCTTCGCCCTTCTTGTTTGCTGCTCTTGCATGATTCTCAAATTGGAATGGAGAGGCTTAAAGAGTGCCGTCTCGTTAGGATGGCGGATCCCGCATGTCTAGGACTGAGAAGTAATGTCCTAGCGTGTTTTTCATGCGATTTCACTTTGGGAAGAATCTTAGGTGGCCTTAGCTAGTGTTGGAGCTGCAGAGCGAAAACCATTGCAATTGAGTACGCACGGAAGTTCACGCATTAGGCATAGCCTCCGAGTGTTCTTGCTGGGTTTCTGCCGTTGTCGCAGAGGGCGCAATCAAGTTTATATCTTAGAAACATGATATTAGAACAAATATAATAAAAAAAAGAAATATAAAATTAATGCTAGATTTATTTATTTTATTTCACGTCCGGACTCAAAAACATTGATTCTCATGCGTTTTCTATGAATACTTTGTTTTGGTCAAAGGAAACGGTATAGCCGAGATACCAGCTCTCTAAAATATCTCTCAAAGAACACCAAACACAGAGGGGGGTTGGAGCTGTGCCCTATTAACCTTGCTGGGCAGTTCGAGAGTTGACCTGTCTTGAGTTACACATTGGGAAATCCGGAAGGGGAACTAAATGCTAAAAATAGAATTTCTTTCTGTATTTTCTTTTTCAATGCGAGAGTTCAGGGTAAATGAGTAGCTAGTTGAAGCCCACCAGGAGGAGATCTAGGAGGAAGCCTTCCCAACTTTACTAGGATGGCAGCTAGGTACCCAGGAATCTCCAATAGGGAACAGAGTCAGAACGTTATGCATTGGCTTGACTGGAGAGATTTGATCTGTAAACCTCTGTGTATCATTCGTATGACCCCGCTAGTGAGTCTATTTGCCAGTTTGTCCCTGCACCTGGAAAATCAAAAATAAGGAAGCCCAGCGAGAGGCCGACACCAGTAGAAAGATCTGACACTTGTTTGATCCTTAACATCAGAGCTGGAAGAGCAAGCCGAGTCAGAGTATGAGGTGGCGTATACGTGGAAGATAAAACCCTTCACTTAAGGGTTCAGCAGATTCGGATATATATTTCTAACCGGAGATAGGAAAGTCTTTGACTTTGCTGTGGACCTGTCAACTCTGCCTTGTGAATTATGTGTCAGCAAGTAAAGTAAGTTAAGTATAAAAAGAGGGAGTTTGTAAGCAAAGATGAACTTTCCACTGAACTATTTCGAATGAATCTAGGGGGAAAGGAAATCTACTGAACTAAATGGACAAAACAGAATTATTTTCTCTATCTTCTTTTTCTGATTCATTTCCCAGTAGCGAAACTCCAAGTGGTGCTACCTAGATCTTCAGTCGTGTTGACTTCGGGATTGGAACTGCAGAGTCTGGGACAATGTACACATGAAAGATATAATCACTTACGGAATCAAATGTTTCTGGAATGGAATTTTGATCTCAAATTACTTCCGTTGAGAGTGATTCTCCCTCTGTTATGCTTGGTTCGGAGTAATATACTGGGCTGTGGAGATAGAAAAGCTAACGAGTTCATAGCAAACTTGGAGCGAAGTTCTTTACTAGATAGGACGCCTAGATGTGAGTTTGGTCTTTCAGGAATGAATTCGATGCGGAGTATTCCCAGGGATTCGATCGAACGCAGCTATAGACGCTCCAACGCCCATCTTTGAACTCCCCTGAACTCGTGTTCCTTAATAAGAGATAGATGCGCGGACTCACTTCAGGTCTTGTTATACGGCCGGACTCCACTCGAAGAAGAGTTTGGGTCTCCCCTTGGCCTTGTTATGCGGCTCCTCAGAACGAATAACCTAGGGCGGACTTCGCGACACCTATCGTTTTGTGATGGAGATCTAGCGTTTCTAGTATTCAAGACCCCTAACACTTTGATTGCTTCTCCACTATATACTAGGCCTCCCCCCACTAGATTAAGGCTAGTGATACGCCAACCGCTCGCTACCTATCACATGGAATTCCCCCATTAGCGAGGTCATGGAATTGACCGAAAGACTACTGACTTTGTAGCGGCTTCCCTTACTAGCCTGGCATATCAAATAAAGGATCCGAGACCTTGACTAGAACGCATTAGCGAACAGCTCATTCAAATAAGGGGCTACTACATATGAATAACTAAAGATGATGCCCTGGACTAAGTCGCTATATGCTGATACGGGCCAGTGACTTCCTGGTAATTAGCCTTGCAAGCCCGACCCGAGATCTACTTACATAACATCTCCCGAGACCTCGCATAGTGAAAGAACTACCTTGCATAGCCTTAGAGAAGAATGCGCTTCTAGCCGACTACTGATTCCGAAATAGATACGGTTCTTGGACTTCTCTGTCTTAAGCATAACTAAGAACGGACATGGCTTACTAGGTTCCTTCCCGGCTTTACGCACGGGTATTTAGGCGCCTATATTAATACCTCCCTTACTTGCCCTTTGAGTGAACTATTATTACTTCTCTCTGAGTGAACAAAGACGGAATGTCATCACAAAAAGGTGCCTTCTATTTTAGACCCGTTCAGGGCCTGCAAGACTTCCAGAGTAAGCAATCAGAGTAGTCTTATCTTAATTTGCGCTCGAGTTACGGTTGTTGACACAGAAAGGTACGGTACAATGTATGAACCTTTTTCCTGAGTGACGCATAAGTACTCCATCAAAAGATCCAGAGTACGCGACTCGGAACCAGAGAAGAGCCCTGAGGTCTTATCATTTCCCGGAGTGATGAAAGAAGGCCTAGTGAGTCTTCACCCCCTTCCCCATGTAAGATCAAGGTGCGTAGCTCTCTATAGTCTATCTATGACTTGAACCAGAACTATCATCATAGTACTATTGATTCCCTGGTTTCTCTCAACTTATCCTTTCTTTTGTTACGCATAATACATGTGTTCGGATGAGGATAGGAGAGAATCCTTCTTTAACTCTGCATATTCAAGTTCTGTTAACTCTCTCTGGTACCAATACCCGAACCAACTAAGAATTCCAGTTTGTTGGTTGGATTATATTAAAAAGTCTAGGGACGGATTGAACAATGTTACAACAAACGAATAAGCTATTGGCACACCTGTTGAACAGATAGGGGACCTCTCGAGACATTTCAGAGATATGGCGACAGAGAAAGACCCATGATCCTTGTTACTAAAGAAAGACTAGAGAAGCGTAAGCAGAAGGAAGGGGATATATAACCTTAGCTCTAGTTGTTATGCATTTCCTTACATTTCACGACACACTAGGCATCAATTCGGTCATCGATGCCATTGCCGAAGCAACTTGTTGAAGAGTAAGAAACCTCCCTAGACCAGACAGACAAGACAGATAGAAAGAGTGAGCAGACTGATGAAGAGATGATGCTTCCACTGGAGTTTGGGGGTAATTCCTATCATACCACCGCGTACTCATTGAGATCGCCCGGGTATAGAGGTTATAGACACCCTTACCAGTGAGAAGCGGTTAGCTGTCTGACTATGCTAGCTCCTGCCCATTCGTTTCATTACCTGAAAGAACTTTTTTTTGTTGACCATGAGGCGAGCGTAAGTGAGGCAAACACCTCAATTGTATAAGTTGTGTATCAGCCCAACTCATATCCCATTTCATATGGGCTTATTCCTAGTAGAAGCCAAGCTTAGTTACTTCGCCGGATAAGTCTTTCCTAAAGGTATTACTTGTTAGACCGTTCCATTGTTCAGTTTATGAATCTCAGGGGACCGAAGGGACGAACAGTTAGAAAGAACAAGATGCCCCGGACTACGCTTGTATAGTACCTGCGGCTAGCTACGGGAACGAAGGTAGTGCTAACTAAGCCAATAAGGAACAATGGACAAGGTAACGAGGCACGAGTGAGAAGAGTAGGCCCAAGCACTTTGGTCTACGAGTTACGTAGCATTACCTAGCACTGTTGGAATCCATTAAGTTGGCTAAAGACTGTCCCAATCTCGATTTGAGCGTATTTCATGGGATAAGGAATTCTTGTTTGAAGTTGAAACACCAGTATAGTATACTTATAGGAAACCACGAATCGCAGCAACTGAAGCAACAAGCAATTGAACGGAGAAGCAACCAATTGAAGCAACTAAACCAATAACTTAACAAGACCAGTTGTTAACTCATTTGCTACTAACTCAGTCTTCTTAAAGAAGCAACAAGGAAGAGCAGAGGTTCCCATTCACTCCCTACTAACAACAGAAGTAGGAGGAAGCGCTAATATATATATATAAAGGCCTCCGGGCAGGGCTAACTCACCATGTAAGGTTCTCTTTCACTCTGTCCCACTCTGTGAACTCTTAAGGCTTTCCGCTCCTCTATTCTCAATCGGCGAAGCCTCACAACATCTACGCCAAGCAAGTCGGAACTGGGCATAACAAGGTAGCGTAGCTCGACACAGGAAGAAGAAGTAAACTCCGTTTAAAGGAGCAAGCAACAAGTCCGGAAGGTGCGTAGCGGCATAAACCTCTTTTTGAACCGGCCCAGGTACGAGAGAGATAAGAACTTGTGTTTGCAGGAAAGAAAATGCCAACCTCGGGATAAAAGGAAACCATTCCATTAGTGGAGAAGCCATTCCGGGCCTCATCCAGTCAACTAAAAAGAAAAATAGAAGAGCGTAGCCCAGTATAAACATTAGGGCAAGGGGACCGATCCAGTATACTTATAGGGAGGACCGATCCATTCTATTGCTGTATATTAATAGGGAGCCACTCTAGTGACCTTTGAAATCTCTCTTGAACTTGTAAAGAAGCGACTGGAGTGGAGTAGCTGAGCCCTGAGAAAGCTCGCCTAAGGTTGGTGCAAGTCGAAGCAGGCATCATCAGGAGCACTGAGAAAGCCGTTGCGCGTTAGCGCTTTCGTTTTCTTGGTGGGAATCGACACGCTTCTTTCTCTTAGTTATTCTTCCATTCTCCCTTTCGTCACTTAGGAGATCGAGATGGGACCACTACAGTTGCTTAAGTAATAGGGTGATCGATCAATCGACTGGATTCGGTAGGTAGGCTACTGCTCAAAGGGGCTATCTCTTTCATGGGTTCCAGTCCAGTACTTAATTGGGTCGGTCTTCGCTTTCCCAATTGGCTTGGTTCTGGCACTGGTCTTCGCGCCCCGAAAAGCTAGTTGCTTCGGCAACGGTCCAGAGAAATCGGATTCTAGTCCCCCTCGGCTCATCCTGTGCTTTTTGAAGGTTGCTCATCCGGTAGTCGTTGGTGGCTCGTCCGTTGGGGTTGCAGCTCTAGCTTTTATGGGATTGAACTCCATGCAAACATATAGGGATAGGGGCTTTCGAGATCCACATGATCATTCTGTTATTTATTGGCTTGACCAGATTGGTACAAAAGCTATAGAGGCCTTGCCCGGTGGTACCTAAGGTAAGAGGTTTTCCTTTCCCTTTGTCGAAACGACGCCAATGCTTTCTTGGGAGAGAGATCGAAAGGCTACCCTTATCCCGAAGAATGAAAACCTCCCCCTTTGTTAGCAACTTGGTCTTTTAGCCTTCTCCTTGCTGCGGCACTGCCCTCGAGTCCGGCTCTCGACCAGACCTTTAAGCGTCGATCACTGTTCCCAGATAGAATGGTATACGGCCTAGATTTCACATCTGGCTTTCGGGGAGTGGGTGCTTTCATTTCTTTTTTTTATTATATTAGTATCCTAAATTCACTTCTTTAAAGTTTCGTGTGGGGCCTTACCACTAATGGCGAAGATCCTATATCTCTGCCTGGGCTTAGCCAATAGCTTGGATCAAACATATGGACTTGACCTTTTGGGTGAGGTGACTTAGGTGCTCGACACCTGGGATTGGAATTGTGGCCTACCATTCCATTCCATCCATAGGTTAGTTCTGGCACAGGGGAAAAGGTGCTTTGAACGACTTCGTCTTCCTTAGTATATTAATTGCGAGCGATCCATTCTATTTCCGAGATGAAACAAAACTAGTTAATCCCGAGTTATTCTACCGGAACTCCCGCTACTAGTTAGCTAGTAACAGACGTACGAACGAAGGTGAGCGTGAGCGACCAGTATATTAATTCCTTCACTTCTAGAATTACCTGCCACTTCATGCTAGATATATATACTATGATTCCCCGAACTCCTGCCCCAAAGAAATACCTTATGTTATGTTAGCATAGGAGATCTACTATGGCTAGGCCGACACTTCTGAAAGCTGTTGTTCAGGCAACTATTATATTATTCCAGAAAGTGAAGAAAGAACCATAGCACTAGCACCACCAACTAATCTGTGCCAAGGATTTAGTAGTTCACTACTATTTGATTAGCTAGGTAACGCCAGTATATTAATTGGCCTAAGGTTAGTGAGCTAGTATTAATATTGATTAATTCCAATCACTTACCAAGGGAGACTAACATCAGTCGCGGTCCCATCAGTAGCTTCATCTCCTGTTCGTATTCACTTCCCTTAGTGCCCTGGCCAAGAGGGCAGTCTCTCCTTCGCTGCGTTCTTTATCTTGCTTTGCTTCCTCTCTTGCTCCTAGTTCATCCGAGTCGAACGAATGATCTCTCTTCGCTACGTACCTTAAATGAAATGAGAAGCTTCCGACAATTAGTCTAGACGTTAGAATCTCCGTTTTCCTTTAATCCCCCGGCCTATTCGCCTGTTCGCTTTCACTTAGGAGGGTATTCGCAGGCCTTGTAGGCAAAAAGCTCGGGATAGTCGACGGATACTACCTCTTCACCCGCTCCCGCTGTACATGCTTTTAACTAATCGCTGGGAGCTTTGGGCAAGTAACCTAGTTCCCCTAGAACAGTCTAATCTAACTCTGGCTCAGGTGCATCTACTAGAACAGGATCATTGGACTCAGGCTCAGGTGCCTTAAACGACAGTTCATAACGCTTGTGCTTTGACGGATAATACCTCCTCGTGTTCAAATACGGGACTGGAAGGGGACCTGAGGAAGGACCATAGGTGCACGAAGACCTCTCTGGTTGATCTCAAATCATGCATCATCTCGGGAGTTGAGGAAGGAAGCCTCCTATGGCTCTACTAAACGAAACGAAACTAATAGTTGAGCGGTGCACCTAGTTTCAGTAGAAACTACGTATGCTTCCATAAATAGTTACTATTAGATCAACACCTTCTACTTGAATGTGTTAAGCATCACTCTCGCGAAAATAGTATAACCAAATAACGAGACTAAAGCACTACCAGTACCACCTAGCGTAAGAGTTAACAGTAAGTCCTATTTTAAATAAATTACTATCATTTAGAAAGCATTCTTAATTAATGCTTTTCCTAATCTCTTGCAGGCCAGTTCCTTTCGATTTCAGTAAGTTCCAGACCAGTACTAAGATAAGCCCTTGTAAATGCAGTCAAGAGGTAAGTATATCCAATTGCTTTCTAGCGCCTTACCAGGCCAGAGCCCAGTATATTAATAAAAGCGCATCCCCTCTCTGGTGGGGATAGAAAAATAAAATAGAATCTAATAGGTAAGAGGTCAATGTAATATACTTGATTCTTATCATTTCTTAAATCACCTGAACAGACTCTATTAGATGAACAGAATCTATTATCAGCTAGTCTAGTTCTAGAAGATCCTTAGGCAATGAAGTAAACTCTAGATCAAACAATCTATGTAAAGGTATTCTATCTGCTTAGTAAGATAAGGCAGATAGCTTAGGGATCAAACTCATTCACCTTCCCAGTAGGAGGTGTATTGACAGCTTTCCCATAACCTTCGAGTAGGCATCAAACTCCCATGCACGCATTTGATAAGCCGTGCACCCCCTCGTGGAACCCTATTCAAGTAAAGTCTATAAACAATTTCGTAAGCCATGCATCGCTTCTTGGAGCAGTGAACCAAGTCTGAGCTAGACAAACTCTCCGTGTGCATTTTGTAAGCCATACTCTTAAAAATGCCTTTTGGATTCGACGAACTTGAATTCTATGGCCATTTGGTCGTCGGATATCTGACCATAAAAAACCCTTCGTGAACATAAAATAAAGGTGTATCATGAACCAAAGTGTCGTGATAGTAAACCGGTAGATCAGTTGTAACCTGATCCTAAAACCTTTCATGAATGTGAAAGTCCCTCCCAAACGAGAGTATTGCAAAGGTGAACTGAAAGATCAGAGAAAAATACTCGATCACAAAAAGGGAAGTCTGAAACGACGACCAAAATCAAGCATTCCAAAGTTAGGAACCATAACACATTCTGGACTGGAGGCATGTAGTGAGCTTTCAAATGCTCCCAGTTTCATATAAAATATTCGGAGAAAGCAGTCCAGTGAAGTTGGGGCATATACACTAACACTTAGTAAAAAGAAGACAATACTGAATAGTGATATTTCACCAAATACATTTTTGGTGGCAATAATAAGCGAAGCTAAGCGAAGTAAGAAAACAACAACTACGAACTACACAACTAAGTTAAATGCTGAATACATATGCGAAATTGTGTTAAGTAAGAAACAACAGTGATATTAAAAAAACAAAGCATGTAAAGAGATAAGTACATAAGAAAATTTACAATCAGAATTTCCATTTTGAATTACTTATCATATTTTTCATGTACAAGTTCAAACAATGAGGGCTGTATCCGCGAATTATTATAACCAAACCAGCCAAGAGAAGGAAAAGTATGGATATTGGTACTGTGCTACAGCAAAAGAAAGAAAAAGCATAGAATCTGCACTTGTACAAGAAATAAAAACAAAGACTAAAAAAGAAGTACAACTATCAACATGAAGCCTCATCAAATCTTCTTACTCCCTTTGCCATCTATGATCAACTACTTCTCAACCTTCAAATCAAATCTACATTTGATAATGAAAACGTAAGTTCTCGTGCGTTTTTCGCATATAGTTCATTTTTCACTAGGGGGAGGAAGTTGTAATTGAAACCCTACGATAGGGCAGCAAGAGCCCAGGACTCTATGATACGTACGGGGCCAAGGTCTACTACTTCGCTAGTGAATTCAAATGCCTGGTGCTTAGTCCGCACCCAATCTAATTAAATCGAAATCATCGTTGAAGAACTGCAATGATAGATGGATCATCCAGGGCTCACATTATAGCTCGATTCCTGTTAAAGGATGCTCTTTTGCTTAAGCACTTGGTAACCGAGGTATTAGGGATTTGAGTACCCAGGACTCTCTCGCAGAACCGAGCACAAAGGAGAGGCGGAGCTGTGCCTTATTGGCTTTGCTGAGGAGATCATAATATGTCAACCCATATTGAATGAAATCAGAAAATAAAGTCTTTTACGTATCTCCTATTAGAGTAGATTGACTCTTGCTCCGTTTTCATTCGAATAGGTAGGACTCCGAACGGTCGGGAAATCCAGGCTGAAGGCTGCAGCAATGCAGCTTCGCCCTTTAGATGGGGCCATGAGGTGGATATCTCGATTTAGTACGGGCCTCTCTCTTCGGTCGAGGGCTGGAGCAAGAGATCCTCAGACAGGGAGAATTTGCATAATAGTTCTAATTTCTGGTAATCTGATTCAGGATTCACCAAATGTTCCTGATTTGTTCGGCCCATACCAAAGATGCAGGTAAAGGATCGATAGGGCAAAGAATAATTGGTTAAGGCTGGGGTTAAATTAAGTACTTAATTTTGCTCAGAGTATTATACTTCCTGTCTCACCTATTGAAATTTAAGCTAGAACCCCAGGCACCTGCCACCTCATTAAGTGGCTCTTGTAGTTGATTCTGGCATCTACTCTTGGGCAACTCGGCTTAACGTTGTTTCGGATCGGAATCTTTAGAGGGGTCTGCTCACTTCTTCCCTACCTATCGTAATCTGACGTAGAACCTCTGGCTACTTGTTTCGCAAGGCATCACTACTTCTCTCGCGACTTCCGGTCTTGTTCGAGACATCTATCTACCGGAATTTGACTCCCAATCTTGGGTACCAGTACGGGGTTCTCTATCTGATCAACAACCGCGCCAACCGTACTGGAATCTCTATCTGCTAGGCAAAAGTCCTCCTTTTACGCTTCTCCACTAGCAAAACTCCTTGTCATTTCAATACTCACCCGGCAAAATAACTAATAAGAGCGAGAGTGCCTCACTTAAGGTACCTATATGCTTTGATAAAGCCGGTGCCAGGGTTGGCGTTCTTCTCAGATGAGCTTCGATTCGAAGCAAACCCAACTCAAAGGAGGGAGTAGCTTAGTAACGTTATTTCCTTACCCATCTTAGATGGGGTGTACGCTCTACGGATTAAGTACGGGCTGGGAGCCTAGGGAAAGTCTAATTCATGAGAAAACCACTCCCGTCAACTTTCGATCAAAAAGAGGGTCCGCGGGTATCGCTGCTGCTTCTGGTGCGACTGGAAGGGCACCTTTTGTTGTTGTTAATCTTGGCGCCGGGAGGGCGGTGAAGAAATATATATATAAAAAGAAATGCTTGTGGAGCACCTTCCTTCCCCTAAGTATACTGGTGGTGTCCCATTTTCAATTTCATAGCTATATGCTTGCTTTTCACAGGCAAGTCGACCTGGTTAATACTTGCCTTTGCTAGAGGTGCGAAGCGTAGCACCACTTGTGAAGAGTAAGATTCCGTTCTGGGGGAATAGCTTTTTCAAAGCTTTCGTGTGGTGGGTTTTGTCCCTAATGAGATGGGAAAGCAGCAAGCCAAACCCCCGTTATCTCAGGCTCTTCGGGGGGACCGTGTCATGTCAAATTCATAGCTAAGCTTACCATCTATCTGCCCTAAAAGCAAGGGAAAACGGGTTCCAGCAGTTCGGTTGAAACTCGGAATTAGGTAGTAAGTAAATACTTGGGCTTTTTCTTTCTCAATTGATTTTGAATTACATGACTGGCCTTTCATCGGTGGCCAAAAGGTGTATCCGTATTTATATTTGCTTTCATTTTCGTGCTTATCCCAATTGTTGGTTCAGTTTATGCATGGCGAAAAGGAGCATTAGAATGGTCTTAACTGAATATTCAGACAACAAAAAAAAGAAAAAGGAAGGGTTATATTGAGACAGTTATGAATTTGATTGATTTTCCGTTACTTGCCCAAACAACCCCAAATTCCGTTATTTCAACTACATCGAATGATCTTTCGAATTGGTCAAGACTCTCCAGTTTATGGCCTATTCTCTATGGTACCAGTTGGAGTTGGTGTTAGCATGAGATTCATAGGGCTCTCGAACGAACTCGGTCTCTATCTCGCTGGCTTGTCCTAGAATCCGTGGAACCCGCGTCAGATATGGAAGCATGCCTAGAGGAAGCGATTTCCCGGGAGAACTCTTAGGGGAGGACTGCTATCCAACCACCTCCCCAATGAATATACCTCCCCAATGTTTATACTGGCGCCTGCTTTCGATTTGAATACCCCTGCTCTCTCACCGGTTTACGAGCTTGACCTTTTTACGCCTTTCTCCTTCTTGCCCGCTGGATTCACTCACTTTTTTGAGAATTTAGTCTCTCCCGCGTAACGTAAATAGTAAGCCTAGGTGGCTCTTCTAAGAGGGACAGAGAGCTCATTTACTTGATACTTGAAAAAAATTTCAATAGAACAGCTTTCAGCTTTCACTCAAAACATAGCTCTGGATTGCTTTTTGAAAGACTTTCACTTGCTCTCGGGAATGGGAATAGCAGGAATGGCAGTTACTGGCCTTTAGTATATTAATTGGGCTAAGGGGTACTGAGATTACAGAGACAAAATGACTTGCCAAAAGACTCAAACTACAACTGCTGACCCCTTTCACCTAGATGCCCTCTTTTTCTCTCCAACCAATTGGGATCGGATTCCAAGACCGGGGGCAATACGCCTATGTTATATGGTAAGACGTTACTCGTTTTACAGACCTTCTCGCAGCGCCTTTTATTAAATCAAGTGGAGCAAGCACTTCTATGCTCTGGTTTAGAAGCCTATATAGGCAGTGTAATTGTTGTTGTGTATAAGTCTAAGTTCGATTCTTCTATTGCCATTTTATCTACCCGTAATATAAAAAATAACGAGAAGTACTACCGAGCGTAAAAGAGCTAACAGGCATGCGGCTAACTAGAATTTTTCAGGTACTCTTTTTCATTTTAAGGCTACATATAAGAAATAGACGTCACTTCGCTCCCCTAGAGTTTGTATATGGATACGTGGGACAACTATAATATACTTTCCTTTAGTGATTTCATACCTTCTTCCTTATTTTGATCATTTCTATCCTTCCATACTGGGGCAACTAAGAAGAGGGGGTATGCGGGCTTCTTTCGCTTGAGTTGTTTCAGTGTGCCGTCGGATTTTGAAGGTGTTCAGTAACTATCAAAGAAAATGAATGAAATAGGAATTCTTTCCCCCGTTGGTCGCCTCACAGCCTTCATAAAGTCTTATTTTATTGCACTAGCATTCCGATGCAAGCCAGTATATTAATTGGTGCTTGCGATTTCTATTACTCACGAGATGGCATGAGCTTGTTCGGAAGCTAATGTCGGTGAATCAGGGATAATCGTCTTAAGACTGGGAATTGACAATAATAGGTCTTTAGTAAAAGCGCAATCCCAACTCTCTTATCTGGTGCACCCTAGAGCTATTGCCAGATTTCATCTCAAATCGAGCTGCAGTTCTTCTTTCCTTTCAAACCTAGCTAGGGAACAGGAGTGCACAATCACTATAGAGGGCCCAGGCCTGGAATAAGGCAGAGTCCCTCTCTCTTGCTTGTAACTACTTCCATTGGTGAACAACTAGTTCCATTGGCGAACCCTTCTTATATATAAGGCTCCGTCCCTCTGTAGAATCTTACCCTGCACCCTGAGCCACTAGTGCATTTGCTAGTTAATGATATCATCTCACTCTTGCACATAGATTCGAATCTATCGCAATCGAGCAACCTCACATATTCTCCCCCATATTGGACTATATGTTGTGCTTCACACTTTTACTTGATAGTGTTACGCATATAAGATACCTCCCCAATTAATATACTAAAGGCCAATTAATATACTAGCGAGGTGTGGACCCAATTAATATACTGGCATGAGGCAAGCGTAAGTGAGGAATTAATCCCCAAAGAGCGAAAGTTCACTCACGTAACTCGAGATGAGCTAATTCAATCCTTGCGTTGAGATACGCATGAATTCACTCCCCACTCCAGGAAGTGCGCGACTCAATGTCAACTTCAACTAACCAATTAATATACTGGCCTCGACCAATTAATATACTGCATCGGTGAAGTCTCCTAGCAATAAGAAACGGGCTGTCGGCCTATGATCTGTACTCGTTACTGGTCACTTGGGCTCATCAAACAATAAAAGGAAGTTTGAAGTCAAAAAATTCCTGAGACATGGTATCGCTCAATCAGCACTCCAGTCTTTCCCACCCCCGGTCCCGGTCATTGATTTGAGAACAAACAACCAGACCACCAACACCTCCTGCCATGACTGACCTGCCTTCTGAACCGGGAAAAATGACTTCTATGTTATATATTAAATCAGAACATTCGCTACCGGGAATCAGAACATGCTGACGAAGCTATTCCTTAATGGATAAGCTTTAATGCGAGAAAGAGTTTCGAAGAACGTCCCTAACTGAGAGCCGTTCTCCTATGACTGGTAGTAATGCCCTATCTTTCTTTATTGGCTAGCTCTAATAGCTAAAAGTCTCGATCCGACTTAACTTAAAAGTAGAAAATGAAGAAAAGTGTACACTTAGATTATCATAGTAAGAAATTGCATTGAAAGACCGGCAGGTTTGCTGCGAGCGACCAGAGGCGCCTAGTATACCAAGTCTAGTATATTAATTGGGAGTGGGAAAGGTGTCGCTCGAAAAGGAAATTTCTGATATACTACGTGTTTTTTATTGAGACGCTCCTAGTTTTGAGAAGCGGGCAGAAACTTATTATGCGCCTACTCTACTACCGTGGCTGGACAAGGTTCAACTGACAATGAGTGAATAAGTAATATAAAGGCAAGCGAATTCCGCGGTATCGGCACCTGAAATGAGAAGTTGCTGTTCTCAGAGGCAGGTATAATACAGAAGATCCTCCATCGTTGATTAACCTATAATAATCATATGCCCAGGGGCTCTACCTGCTATGATTCTCCTCCCTTTCCATACCGGGGGGAAGGTGGCCTATCGAAGTCACTTTGCCGGTGCCTCCTTTATCTCGCGAACCATACTGTGCAGGTGGCTGTAAAACCTATGTATGGTCCTAGAAGCTCGTTAACACTCGCTTCCCTCACATCACAGGACGAAAAGCTTGCTATTCTACAACCACTCACTATCCCAGTTCCACTAGCTTAGCTCCAAGCAGTCTACAAAAAGCATTTGCACCTTCATATCAGTTCTTGCTTTCTACTAGCCCATTCCAAGCCTTCCTGCTTTGCGAAGCACGAACTGCTGCTAGTGGTTGCTTTCAAGAGTTTTCGCCCCCAGTATATTAATTCCTGCGGTTGAAGACCTGTAGCTATTGGCCTTGCTATCGCTTTGGGAAGCCTGAAGTAATATAAACAAAAAAAGAAATTCAAGCAGCAGGTATTACTGATTGTTGGATGTGAGTAGGTATAGCTGAGTGAACTTCGGACGCTCTCACTGATGACTTTCTCAAGTAGGTAGGTATGAGTAGAGATAGCTGTGTGAAAAGAGACCCGCGAGACCTAGAGAACTAGAGCAACATACTTGAAGCGGTGGACCCTAGATGACTGGGGCAGGCGACGAGAGCTAGTTTAGTCATGTAACCAAAATACGTGGACCCTAATATACTGGGGCTTTGTTTCAGGATTGAACTGCCTATTGAACTGGCAAGATGAAACTGGCACTCACGGCACACTTCCACTATTACTGGATCTCATCTCCCAGTGAGAAGATCTTTCTTTGATGTTGCCTTGAGAGAGTAAGTTATTCTGGGGTCTCGAGCATTGAAACCGCCAGGAACTCGAACTCGCTTAAGCCCGGCTAGAGAGCCATGCCTTCTCAATCTCACTACTGATTAAAAAGCAATTCTTGGTCAAGCTAAGCAAATTAATTTACTGGCGCGTTGCGCTTGCTTTTCAAAACTATACTGGTTGATCTGGTCTTTCCTCTCACTTCCGTTTTTCAATGCAATTCATCTCTTGGATTAGGTGATTGTTTAAACAGGTTGGAGGATTCTTGTGAATTCGGCTGCGGAGGATATTGACCCATGTTTTGTTCCGTCTGCGCCAAGCGGCCCCGACAAGCCGGGTTCTTGATGTGGCACGGGCCCTATCTTCAGCTATCGCGCGGGATCGTGTCTTCCTTTTGTTTGAAATTTCCAGAAAGGTGCCATTAGTGCGATTCTTGAGCAGGGGATTTTCGTTACTTGGCATGAGCGGCCTGTATTTTAAGAAGTACCTTAACCGGGAAGCTTTCGCCCAAGTAGTGCTATAGGTCTTAGCCAAATGAACGAAAGCAAAGCGGGCATTTGTATGGAGGCTTACTTGTCTTATAGTTTAGGTTCTTTATCTGTGGTTTCATCGCTTGTTGTTTCGTCTGGTTCAATAATACCGCTTATCCTAGTGAGTTTTATGGACCACCGGGACCTTCTCAAGCTCAAGCATTTACTTTTCTAGTTAGAGACCCCAGTATATTAGGGGGCTAAGGTGGGCTCAAGGACCTACTGGTTTAGGTAAATATCTAATGCGTTCCCCGGGTTCTTTTTTTAGGAGAAACTAAACGATGTGCTTTTTGAAAATGCATCGAATTTACATTAGGTATAAGATTGACAGGGATTTTCTTATTTTATTTACAATTGTCTTTTTTGTTGAAATGGGATGGTCTTCAAACTCCCGAGATGCAGTATAGACTGCGGGCTCTCCCCTTTCTGACTGGACTGACTCGGGGAGGGCCTCCAGCATGCTTCACAGCCACTCATTCGTCCTGACCAAACAGTAGAATCTATCTCTCAGCGATTCCTTTCCCCTATTTGATCAAGTAATCACCCCACCCGCCAAAAGAGAAGAAGACTTATTCCCGACCCAGAGTGAATGGAATGACTCAACCACAAATCCGTTGAATGAAGGGGGATGGATTGCTTACTCTCCGCCACTAGAAGCATGGAGAATGGATGACTTCGCTTATGCCCTGAATGAAGGGGGCAAGTGAGGGGGATTCCATTCGAAGTAACGTTAATGCACCATCTTCAAAACTTCTCGGGATCCTGAGTTTTTCGAGAAAAGGTCCCGTCCATCAATATCATGATTGGGTCGACCAGGCCAGATCATAAGAGAAATATCATGATCGGGTCGACCAGGTATTATCTTACCCGATCATGAGTGAATAGAAAATCGAAAACGTACATTGCTGTTCCAGCGGAAATACTTGGTTTAATTCTACCACTTCTACTAGGAGTCGCCTTTTTAGTGCTAGCGGAACGTAAAGTAATGGCTTTTGTGCAACGTCGAAAGGGTCCTGATGTAGTGGGATCATTCGGATTGTTACAACCTCTAGCAGATGGTTCGAAATTGATTCTAAAAGAACCTATTTCACCAAGTAGTGCTAATTTCTCCCTTTTTCGAATGGCTCCAGTGGCTACATTTATGTTAAGTCTGGTCGCTCGGGCCGTTGTACCTTTTGATTATGGTATGGTATTGTCAGATCCGAACATAGGGCTACTTTATTTGTTTGCCATATCTTCGCTAGGTGTTTATGGAATTATTATAGCAGGTCGGTCTAGTAATTAGGGGGGCGGCCGTTAGGTCGCCTATGATAGACGGACCAATTGGTCAAAAATGGGTTTGTGCCGCAGGTGTTGAACGATCTACTCTACACAGGTGTGGGCTTACAGGGCTAGGCGATGGAATCCCTTCATTCATCAAGAGGGCCCTGGCACTTTATGAATGAAAGAACATGGGTCAAAAAAAGGCGCCAGTATATTAATTGCCCACTACAGTCGAAGTCAGTGGCGCCTCGCCTACAAAAAAGTCGTCGAGCGAGTTAGCGAAGACGCTTAGGCTAATAGATAAGAGAGCGTCGGCCAGTATATTAATTGGGGCCTTCATTCTACTACGCTACGCAAAGTCACTTAGCTCGACGTTAAGAGAGTCAAGGGCGCACGACTACATAGAAGAACCGTTGTTCGCTTACTAAGGTATAACCGGAAAGCCGCTTCGCACCACTGATAGACTACTCAAGATTCAATTCGGCGGGCGAGCTCCCGATATACAACAATTAATATACTGGACCCCCAATTGATCGGGGTCGCCAATGAATATACTAGACTTGGTATACTAGGCGCCAATGTTTATACTGGGTGAGATCCGACCCAATTAATATAGGGTTGGTTGTCGCCGCAATTAATATACTGGCATAGGGAGCCTTCTTTCGCAAGCCTTTGTCATTGTCAGTCAACTAAGTAGGGCGAATAGCTCCCTGCGAATCCGTAAATCTTTTGAGCATGCCGGAAAAAAAAAGGATGGTCCCTTGAATTTATATTTCTTTTTATATATATATTAGCATTCGACACAGTATAGAAATTATGGTTTTAGACCAAGGGGCGCAGCGTTTGTATACTCGTCATTACGAAGCCAGAAAGAATAGGTGCGTAGCGGCCGTATTTCCCTCTCCGCTCTCTAATACTGCTGATATATGAGAGTGATTGAGCCCTAAGACTCATCTCTTTGCCCCCATGGTACCTATATGCCCGACTCCTATCCCCGTCCTCTCGCCACAGCCTTGCCCTTTCTCTGAACCTTAATTAATATACGTTCCTTGATCAACGCGTCTTGATCCTGGACTTTGACCAGACGTTGGACTTTCTCCTCAGCAGTTAGCCGGATGAGTATGTTTGGGAGGTGAGGTATCGATGGCTACTCGCCGGAGGACTATTGATTAGTTCGGAATCAAAGTGAGTTGCGTTAGCACGCGGGTACGCGGATAAGAGTCGGTCCTTGTTGTTCTGTGACTACTGGATGATGATCCATAATCGAAGACGCCTCCTCATGCGTAAGCGCAGGCAGCTTCCACGTCTCCTATCGCTCTCGATTCATCTTTCACGGCCTTCAAGTCATCAGAGTATGTTCCAACCTCGCCTAAGCTAAGAAGTGTCGCAGGTACGACATCACTTGGTAAACTAGCAAGAGCATCCGTGGCGGGTCCAGAATTACCACTCGAATGGGGAGTCGTTACTACAGGCATCGGTTCGGGTTCTATCATACTTGAGGCGGGTTGTCCTTACTTCTTGTTGAATTGGCATTGCTTCTTTCTCACTCGAAGAGGCGTTGCTACTTATCAAAGCATCCGTAACTGGCAGTGACACATGTTTTCTTAGTTTCGACAGTATTCATAGATTCGCTTCTGGCTTATCATTAGAATTGTTTGTAGTTACCTCTGGGCTAGCAAGAGACGTTTTTTTTCATGGAAGCAGAATTAGACGCCTCAGGGGCTAATTGCTGCTTGCTTCTTAGATGTGTCCTTATCTAAGTCCAAAGAATGACTCTCTTCGGTCGTTCAAGAGAGTGATCAACTTCGGGAGCTTTCTTAGTCACCTTTTTGGAGTTGACTTTCTTCTTGGGACGTTCGAGCAGAGAGTCGCAGAGAAGATCGACTTTGCCAGGGCAAACGTGCTGAGCTTCAATTTGCTCACACTTTTCATCCAGACTAGGAAGTGACAAGGTAAGCAACATCAATTCAGGGTTGCCCATAAATTCGATTGGTTTTTCTCGTTTGCTGTTACATTTTGACAAGTCGTGACTTTCTCATTAATTCTCCTCTCCCTTGGGAAAGCAGTGAATTGATACCCTCTTTTAGAGAGTTTTGGCTGCTGCATTAGGAGCGGTTTTTTAGTGAATTGGTTAGCCCTAGGGAAATGGGCCAATTGAGACCCCTCTTTTCTCAAATGCTGTCGCATTAGGAGCGGCTTTCTACTAAAAATGAGTTCGCCTTGGCAAAGCAGTCTCTTCTTTCTTCGCTCCGCACCTATCTCTTCGAATTCGAACTATAACCTTAGTCACTCATCGGGTCGGGTACGACACTTCAACTACCCGGGCGAATGGTAACTCCAAACCAAAACAAGTAAGAAGCCCAGGCGGAGTTGAGGAGGTAGGGGACAAAAAATACTCTAAGATACGAGTCAAATAGCCGCTAAGAAACCACGCAAGCACCTTAGGTGAGGGTGCTCATACAACGGCTTAATTGGGTTCAAGTCACGCCATGGGCAATGTCTCTCTTCTTAAATTTGGTCGGAAGCTTGGGATGTGCTCACGGGGAACAACCTCATGTGGATATACCATATTGAATCTCGAACCGATTTGTCAGAAGTGAGAATCTAACTATTGGTGCATGGCTGCTCTCTATCTTAAATCTACCTTAGGGAAATATACAAGAAAGAAAAAGAAAAAACCCACCAAAACCAGTACTCAGAACCCTACCAAACAAGGAGTACCAGTAACCCTAACCATAGATAAATTAAGAGTCATGGGAACCACTACTCTTAAAATAACGGTAGATTCGAACATAAGTGAGAATACCCAGAACCATTATATACATATGTTGCAAGGCCCAAATCTAATCCAGATGAGCCTACCGGAACTAGAGGCTTCGCCGTTTGAGAATAATAACAGAAAGAGAAGCATTTCCAAACAGAAGAGAGTCGGGGGAACATAAGGACTCGTTTCCAGGGGTTAACTCATCCTTAACCTTACTTAAAGAGAGTGTTGCTATGTGGAACAAAGGACGAAATACAATCGATTAGAGTGCTTCCCGTACATCAGAGGTGATCTGTGGCTTTCTATTACCAGTGTTATTACTGCACAACAACTGGTGAGTGGTATGAAGGACTATGTAGAACTCTTCTTGCAAGGCGGTTCCCAATCCGTTTCACAGTCCATGTAGGTGGTTGAGATGCCGTCTGAGATTATTTTCTTTCTATAGGAAAACCCTGAGGATCCTTGCCTAGAAGAGAAGGGATCCAGAAAAAGAAGGATGTAAGGAAGCTGAAGCGGAAATGCAATTCTCGGGTGAGGAAAGGGTTGTCTCAGGTACGCCTGGGGCAGGATTGAATCCGTGGAGGAATGAGAGGTTCATAGATGTGGGTAATTACTGGCTAGAAAACATCTTATGGACGATCTATAAAAGAACTATGAAAGAAAAATATCAACAAATGAGCAATAGATTAAACCAATGTTTAGTCAATATAACGACTGTATCATCAGAGGATGGAATCTTGTTTATATACGGTAATATTTATGCACTTGTCAAAGTAGGGTTTTACACTACTGTATGGTGGAAGTTTACACCTTGCGGAATTGATATTCCTCCAGAAGATCCGCTTCCTATATCGTGTGATTCTTTTTCAATGACAAAGCTATAGTGCCTGGATATACTAAGATAACACTCCAGGGGACTAAAGATATATCTGACATAGTGATGTCAGCCCTTGATGATACTCCTTTTCACTTTGATGATACTCCTTTAAATGAGATGCCTCGTATGCAGGATCCAGCAGAGGCTAATATTGAAAGAAAATGGCGAGTATGAGGGTATCATGATAGGTTTCTGTTTTTTTATTGGTATATTTCCTGAATAACAACCATGATACGGCTTTTCGGATCTCAGGAAAAATCCACCTTGCCCTAAGCACCTCCTGTGTCACTCGAACGCCTGGCATACTAATACGAGCCGCATACTTGAATACTAGTGACATATTGGAGGAAGGGAGATTATTGGAATACTAGAGGCGCCCATAATCACTACAGGCTGTAAACGCGACTTGCTCTGCTCGTCCTAAAACCCTTTTCGATAGTAAGATAGATCAAAGGGCCTAAAAGGGCTAGCATGGACCGAATAAGACACATACTCTGTCTAGATAGACAATTTCTTCTTTCATTTCAACTCAAATAAAAGCACTTTCTTTCAAGCTTATTTGCTTGTGCAGTAAAGAAAAGAGCAAAGCAATTCCAACATAAACCGACACTTTAGGATCCTCTAAGGATATCTATACTACCCCTATGTAGGGAAGGTACTAAAAAGAAACTCAAAACTAGCACTACTAACACAGGCGACCAACGGGAGGATGACCTCGAAAAAGAATACAATTAAAGATGTGGCCTGTAGGCTCGGTACCTTCCCGAGCAACTGGTCGAAAGGAGTGAATGGACGGGTGAAGATGGTCCTCCCAAATGCGGATAGAATGTCCTTTGTGCACCGGGACCCTTGCGGATAGTTTATCGGGTTTGCAGTAGACGACCCACCAAGAGCCAGCCTCCCTACAGAAAGAAAGCAGCAATTTTATGCCCTCCCGAAGGAAAACGTTTGGGCCGATTGGAGCTCGACACGAAGCAAAATGTAGATGATCTCAGCAAATGGGCGAGGTAGGAGGACGTGGACGTGGTTGGATGTTATTTGACACGAGGCCTTGTGCAAAAGACGAGTACTTCAGAGTCCACCAGGAAAAGGATATTGGTTCACATCTCTATATTGATCCGCGGCGCTTCTATTAAGTTTTCCTTGTCTCCGATTTCAAAGCTGAATGGATGACTGTAAGGTTGTTATCCCAAGCGAAGCATCATTCGATATTTGTGGATTAGCGTAATGCTATGAGGAGTTAGAGTCTTCCGCGGGAAAGAGAGTTCATTTCTTGTTGAGTCTTTTAGATCTTTTAGCTCAACTTTTTCTAGTATTCCTTACATAAGATCTCGGAAGAGCCGATGTTTCCTTCCGCCCGGTAAATAGGAATTCTATATCCTCTAGCTCTTCGTGACCTGTTGTGTCTGCCCTCGACTTAGCCGTCTTAGAATAGAAAGGCCGTTGAAAAAAGGATACTTCTAAACGTTAAGGGGCGCTCAACCTTCCACTCAAATCCTTTTTCCCTGAAGGGAGTGAGCTGTGCGATGAACCTGCTGATATACTCTATCCTTCCCAGGAATCCTCTTCTTTCCTTTTTTTCCCATTCTTTCTGGGGGCATTCTAAGGTATTCAATGTTGCCGACTACTAAGACTTCTGTTTCAGCCCCATTCGGAAATAATGTTAGGCCCTAAGTCAATCCAACGTTTTCTCCATCAGAATAAGGGAATTCCTTATCCAACAAGAAGTCATGGATTAATTTGCCGAGAGGAAGGGCAAAGCTCAACCAATAAGTCTACTAAGCACTCGTGCGCTTATGCGTTCGTTTCCTTATATCCGCTTTTCTTTTACTAAAATGGTGAGAAATACAACGATTGAAAGACCTTGTTACTGGAAGCGCGTAGACCGAAAGGATGAATTGAGCCACAGGTCCTTAGTTAGGGAGAGACCTTGAGAGAAAGTGGTGCCGATAGGAGATCAAATTATTGACGTGGGTGGGAGATTGTTTGAGTAGGCTCAGTAAGGGATTACCCGCGGGCTGGGTGAAAGAGCTTTCAGAAACCTTTTCACTACAAAAGGTGTGGTGTACAACTTCCGATTCTTTGCCAACAGGCAAGTCGATACTGAAACTACGGAATCTATTCTATTGAGTTGCTCGTGAACAACGAATTATGTGTTGCAAATCGTCTAGTGTCGAAAAGCTAATGTTTCCTCGAATAAGCCCTGGCCAGTATATTAATTGGCAGCATAGTGAGGTAAAAAAAGAATTGGAAAGAGCTAGTGTAAGAAATGCTTTTTTCTATAAGATTAAGATGGTCAACGTTGACTATTTCCAACTTCAGAGAGTTAGAATATTGGTCAATCATAAAATTGAAATAAGAAAAGAAAAGAGTAAAGATAACGAAAAGATAAGTACCGGCAAAGAATGAACTCTATGACTATATAAGAGAATATGCAAAACCAAAGTAAGTCCAAAGGAATCTTGCTCGCTCCATTCCTACGCTCGCGTACTGGCTCGTGTCACTTACGTTCCACTCGTTGAATAATAAAGAGAAGTGTTTGGAACTGGCTCGTTTGGAGTCCCAAGAAAGTAAAATGGCTAACCCTCTATTGCTTTCAAGAACAAGAGACTACTTTTTTACAGCTTCCATTGAGCTAGATACAGATACCGGAAAGGTCAAGATTGATACTCGCTTTACTGCCTATAATCTCACGAACCTTTATACATCCCCGTCAGACCCTGACGATTGCTTGCTAACAACTGATATAGCTTTTTCCCTATAACCCCTAAAGCCATCTCTCTCTAGACCTATCATCTGCTAGATTGACCTTGCCAACTAAAAGAGGGATTCCCAGAGCCTTCCACTGAAGAAGAATACTACTTTAGACTCTCATCCCAGCCAGAGATAGACTACCTCTCACCCATTCCCACCTTGGAATGTAAACAAAGAGTCCTGTCTTGGGGAGAATCCTTCCTCATTGCCCTTGGAAATAAAAGAGCTTCAAAACTGGATTGAAAAAGTATCTTTACTGGGAATGGTCTTCCCCTGACTCGTACTATCCACTATAAGGACCATGCCTTTTGGCACTATATCCTTCCTTCAAGACTTTGACTACACTCTGAGGGGCAACTACTCTTTATGCATAGACAACTACATCCTTGGGTAAAAGGTAGACTCAAAGAGCAGCTCACTAACACAACCTCGACGATTCAATAGCCACGGTCGGACATTGACTTTTTACACTCACTTATCGTAATATTGGCAAGTAGCAAGTAATATATATGCTATGCTTAGTATTCGAAAATGAGCTTAGCTTAAAAATGGAATAGGTGTAAACGCCCAGGAAAAGATCTCTAGTTAACAAAACCAATCCTAGACCTAGCAGATAAGGCGGGTAAGAAGCATATTACGCACCCTTGATCCTTTCCCCTCGCTCTGAACCTGTGTCTGCCCTTTACCCTGCAGCCTGGAGGGGAACTTAGACTGGCACTTTAGATGGCTCCTTATTTTCACTCCAAAAAGCTGGAAAAAAGAGAAAATCTCGGATAGCCTAACGAGTTTTTTTGCCCGGAGCTACTATCCCTGCAGGATTTCCAGAAAACGGAATGTACCTAGGGAACCCTATTGATCAGATCAGAGACTGAACCTAGTGATATTTCTCCTGCTGGCAAGCATCGATACCTGTCTCCTAAGGAATTGATCTTCTCTTTCATATACCAGGATATAACCTCGAAGGACTGCAATTGGAAGGAATTATCACTCACCATAAGCAACCGCAGAGAAGGAAAATGACTGGCCTTAGACGGAGGAAAGAAAGAGGTAAAGATACTAGCTTTTAAGAATAATAATATTCCAGTTCTGGCTTGCCCAAGAGGTCAGATACTGATAAAGGTTATGGATAGTGAATAACTACTTAGGAATAGGCAAATACTCCGGATAGATAGGCAAGAACTATTCCTTATCCATAGTCAAATACAGCTTACGCATAGTTTACTACATCTCCGAAAGAGAACAGAGATAACTACTTAGACTGGCGCTATCAACTACTTGAACTCTATTACAGTCAAAATGGAAGAAGTAACTACTTATGATTATGACATACCTCTTTCAGTAGCATCTACTACTTCGGATATTATACTTTACTTGAGGCGGCAAATCCAAACTACTTTTAGGAAACTAAAGGATAGTTATTGACAGCTCTAGAAAGGGAATATGCGCAGAGAAAAGGGTTTTTCTTTCGCCCAAGGCTTTCCTTAGATGACTAACTTGACTTTTCTTACTTAGACACTGGTGAAACTGCCTTTCCTAAACCTGCTTTCCTAAGCTTTTTTGAGAAACTCTAACTAGTCTTTTTTTTTTCAAGGTATCTCCGTAAGGTATCCTATCTATTACTACTGGTATTGTAAGAACTGCTAGGCCCTTTAGATCTATATCTATCTTACTATCGAAAAGTGCTTCTACTCCTAATAATAAAATTCGCTATTTTCGTATCATTCCTTCCATGCTCAAGGGCTATTGGGCATTCTCCTAACAGTACTAGGGTATTTAACACCATGATAGAAGTATTAGGATTAAGACTAAAAAGAATATCATTCATACCGAACTATCCAGAATAAGGTGGATTGGCTAAGGAGGCGGAAGTTCCCAGAGAATAGGTCCCGGTCAATCCCAATCCCTCATTCTGAGAATAGTGAGAAAAGCAGTTACTTTATCGTCTAAATGTCGGAAAAATGGATCCTATCCTCCAGTAAGAAAATTCAATAAGATAAAGCCTGCCAGTTGTAGTTCCCGGTGAATATGGATAGTAGTCTAATTCTCGGCCCGCATTGTCAACTTTGATTCTCGTAGCCCTTTTTCCAGATTGGATCCTCACTTGACTTTGGTCGTAGATAAAGAAGAGAACTTGTCGATCGGTCAAGCGATTCCAGATTCTTCTGAATTTGCAGAGAAATAGCTGCCCAAAGGGGATCATTGAGCCGGTTACCGGTGGCTAAGAGCCTTTCCTTTTCATACAAAAAAGCTTTCGTTGAGACAAAGCAGGCAGGGCAACTAAACCCAAGATGGAAGGAGTTCACCCCTTCCCTTTCTGTGTAGACGTCAGGAAGCCTTCCTTTTTTGTTTATATAAATCATAGCCCTCGTGAGGGAATCAATCATGGGCAGATGAAGTCCCCGTGCTGCTTTTCTAAATAAGGAAGAAATGCGTACAGGAAGGATGGGCTCCGGGTCACTCTCTTCACTGATGCCAGTATATTAATTGGGCTTCCACCTTGAACTCGTCAAAGCAAACCTACTGAATGTTGAATCTCGATCGATGTCAGAAACCAACCGTAGAAAGAGAGGTCGAAGCACCTGATCACTCGTTCAGCTCGTTTTTCGCTCGTGCCTGTATGAATTGCATAAGTCATTGTGTTTTGGCGGTGGAGAAGTACAGAAGTAAACAGTGTGTTAGTATTTAGTTGTGCGAAGCGTTGTTGACAAGACTTACTCAACTCACGACTTTCACCTGCTTCCGGTGACAACTACCACTCTCATATGAATGGGAGGGTAGAGTACCAAGACATAGGGATTAGCCAGTGAAGGCGGTTTATTTAGTAAAAAATAGACGTATTTTTCATTCTTTTCAGTCAGGACAGTTCTTACTTCACGGGATATTCTTACTTCACGAGAGCTAAGGAAAACGGAAAAGCTTCTCAAACCAGAGTAGGAATTCGATCAATCGCTATCAATGCCAGGAGGCAGATCAAGATTCATGGGAACGAGAACCTTTTCCGAGAAGAGTCAAGCGAGGGATAGGATAGATGAATAGGTTTAAGCCTTTATCCGCTTTTTGGGATTCATTTACAATTTCTAAGGCTTCGCTCCAGCAAGCTGCTAGGGAAGCATTTATTCCCAAGCGATAGGGCTTATAGTTCAGATTGATGCCTTAGTCCACCCGGAAGATAGAACTAATAATGGAAAAAGATATGCTTAAGAACTCCAACAGTAAGTTGATCAGTTACTATCGGTAGGGACGGGAGACAAAACTGCCACTGATGGGAAAGCGATAAGAAGCCTGAAAGCGATTCTTACACAAGATACGATGACAGGAAGGGAGTTCGATCAGGAATGGAACCGGAGAATATGAAATTGGCTCTCGACCCAGGCCTTGCTTTGTTTACCTGTCCTATCGTATCGAATAAGGTTTCCTAGCCTAGCCCATCTCTGTGTCTGCTACCGAAAGAGAGAATTGGTCTAAGGGCAGCTTAAAACCAGCCCAACCTCTTCATGGGCACCCTCCTACTTGACTGCTTGCCTGATATCCTGAATGCCTGATAGTCTGATGTATAGTTTAAAAAAGCAAGTAGTTTTTTCAAGACAGTGTTTTTCATGCAAGGGTAGAGATAGGCAATGGTCGTGCTATTAGCCATGCCATGGTGGTACGCTAAGTATAATTCATTCAACAAACGAAGGGTCAGCAGATACCAGAGAATAGGGCTCAGTAGATGTGGATTAATTCTTGACTCTAGTCAATAGAGGGAAAAGAGTAGAGAGTGCCGTATTACTTGCTATAATTAATAAAGTGGAAGTTCACCACTTGCTTTGGTTTAGAATTTAGGAAGAGTAAGAGATTTCTTCTGGCGAAATTGTGTGCCTTGTACAACTAGCTAAGGTTGGAGACTCACTTATCCGTCTACAGATAAGCTTTGTATCAATCATGCCTAATTCTTAGGTGGTGAATTCTGCCTCAAGTACTACACTATTGCGAAAGCGCAACCTACACCTATTTTCCTTCGATTGAGATCCACCACTCCTATCTCGCACGCAGGTGATGCATCCCGTTCTCCTGGTAACCAAAGGCCGAAGAAGGCTCGACCAGTATATTAATTTATGAAACTAGGCAAGTGGATTCTTCTTCCTGCAGGTATGGTGCTGCCCTTTGAAGGGCGAAGCCACTAACTAATACTTCTAGAGGGACTAATACTTCTAGAGAGATTGTACCAACCTCTTCCCTAGAATTGCATCTTCCCCGTACTTTCGTCGAGAGAGAAGAGCTAGAAGGCAGTTATACTTATTGATAGTTAGGCCTGGTAGCAGCCAAGTATGTGAACCATAATGAAATAGAACGCACTCACTGCGCCCAACCCAACCCGAGCAACAGCACCATCAACATGAATTTTGACCACGCCCGGTGGAGGCGGCGTCCACCCCGAAGGACCAGTCACACAGCGACCCCCCACTGGCCTAGCCACCATGGACACCTCACCAAGTTCATTCAGATAAGAGTTAATAAATCCCAACATAGAGAGAGGGCTTTGGAACTCTCCTTCGTGAATAGCCCGTCGTCTTGCACTCCAAATCGCCCAGCAGGATTTCAACAGTTTGGTGAATTGTGAATGATCAAGAGGGGCAGTCAATCATCACATAACCTGTAATACCAGATCCTTTACGTATTATCGATTGATAGCATAGTTCAGAAATTGTAGAAGGTTCATATCCCTCTGTATCTTATGAGGTTTGGTAGTTATAGAGAAGGGATCAAAGTTTCTAAAAGCCTAGGTTCCTGGGTTCAGTCTAGTAATCTTCGATGTTCTAATGCGTATTCGTCCTCTTCTGTGTCTAATAAAAGAAGAATGGATTTTGATAATAATTATGATTATATCCGTTCTATGATTGCGGAGGAGTATCATCATAATCTGTATGAGAAATGTAGAAGGGGAATAGCTCGTTTGAAAGAGGGTGATAATAATATCTGTTGTGACAGTGAGAGTGATATTTCTTTGATAGTAATGCGACTGTTGATTAAGTATGCGTATCCTCTGGATATATTGAATAAAAGTCATTTTACGATAGGTTATACACGTAAAGGTGATGATGATTTAGGATCTCTGTCGCATATTATTACCACTCGAGATCAAGGAGGTTCAATCTCTCTGAATAACAGTTTATCTGATATTTATTCATTCATCAATATGCTGATTAACATTCAAGCAGAAAAATATGGAGAATCAGAACTTATCTCAGTATCTGTGAATATCTATTTGGTGGGTTGTACCACTAAGGACTTGTCTATTTGCCCCGAAGAAGAAATAAGAGAGATATTATGGAAAACAGTCAGTACCCCTCCTACTGGTGAATTGAAATCTGTTATTCGTCGTAAGAATTCAAAGCCTAATATCATACCAGCCCAGAAAGTCTCAAGTAAAGAGTGTGGTGCTTTCATTGTTGCCGATACGGAAACTATAATGGTTGATTCCTATAGTACCAAAGGAGATGGTCCTACTCTGAAAGAACATATCCCTTTTTCAATTGGTTTCTTATTTGTTCAACCTCAAAAAGGTGATATTGATAAAAAAAGATATCGAAGTTTATTATAGTGAGGATATCAAAATAGAAAGTACAAATTTATCTTTGGAGGCTGCCTTCTTGGAAAGAAGTAATATCATGTTGGAATTCTTTATTTCTCGTTTAGTAGTGAAAGCAAAAAAAGAGAAAATTGATAAGGTCTACTTCCATAACTTTTCTAGATTCGATGGTATGCTCTTATTAAGTTATTTAGCAAAGAAAGATAGAAAATATACAATAAAACCTCTAGTTCGGAATAATCTGCTTTACGAGATAGTTGTCTGTGAACGAAAAGGTAAGAGAGTTATCTTACGTTTCCGGGATTCATTAACTCTCCTACCCGGTAGCCTGTCTTCTTTGGCATCTACTTTTTGCCCTTCGCATGGTTCAAAAGGTGAATTTGATCATAAATTGGTTCAAATAACAAATTTGAAGGAAAATAAAGATGAGGTGTTGACATATATGAAACAGGATATTTACTTGTTAGCCGGTATAATGTTCCATGCTCAAGATCTTTATTTTAAAAATTGTAAAGTGGATATCACAACTTGCTTGACGGTATCATCACTTGCCATGACGGTTTATCGGACCTGTTATTATGATCCTTCTACTTTCCCTATCCATATCCCTAATCGTAACTGCGATATGTTTATTCGAAGTGGTTACTATGGGGGTCATGCCGATGTGTATAAGCCTTATGGAGAGAATTTATACTATTATGACGTGAACTCACTCTACCCATACATTATGAAAGCCTATCCTATGCCCGGTGGGGCACCTGTATGGCATAGTGATTTATTAGGAAGAGAGCTTGATGACCTATTCGGCTTTATCGAGGCATATGTGGAGTGTCCGAAAACAATAAAGAATCCTTTCTTACCATATAGGAATCCTAAGAATAAAACATTAATCTTCCCAACCGGTCAATTCATAGGTGTCTACTTTAGTGAGGAGTTGATTCACGCCAAAAGAATCGGGTATCAAATTTTCCCACTTCGCGGCTACTTGTTCACTAAGAAAGAAATCAATCCTTTCGATCGTTTTATCACGGAAACCTACGAGAAAAGGGTAGAGGCTAAGAAAAAGGGAGATAAGGCATTGGTTTTTATCTATAAAATATTGATGAATTCGGTATATGGAAGATTTGGTATCAATCCTCAAAGTACCATTACAGAGGTATGTGAGAAAGCACGACATGACGAGCTACTAGAAAAAGGCAATGTTCAATATGCAAATCAGCTGGGTGAGAAATACTATATAGTCAGCTATGTAGCGAATCGAGCAGATGTTTCCGATGAAGATTGGAATCCTCCCCGTTTATCTGCTGTGCAAATCTCCGCTGCTATTACTGCCTGCGCTCGTATCCATATGTACAAATACATCTCCATAGATGATTGCTACTATACCGATACTGACTCGGTAGTTCTAGAAATCCCACTGCCAGACTCAGAAGTCTCCTCCACCATCCTAGGTAAAATGAAACTGGAAGATAGAATAAGCAAAGGTTACTTCATAGCGCCAAAGAGCTATTCCAATAAAAATGACAAAGGTGAGATAGTGACAAAGCACAAAGGGAGAGCACATGACCTGGTAGATGATAAATGGTTTGAGGCTCAATATGCAGATGCTGATCTGAGCGAAATGCTAATCATAGAGGAAAACTTCAATCGAAATTGGGAAACCCTCTCGATTCTACGGAAAAACTATTATGTAGATAAGCAGATCAAACCCACTGAAAAAAGATCTATAGTATACAAAGGCGAAAACTGGATAGACACAACACCGAAAGACGTATGTGACTTTGGTAAGAAAAATAGACTCATTCAAAAGATCATGCAAAAAAGAAATGCAAATAAAGATCACAAAATATCAGAACTAAGTAAGCAAATAGCTCATCTAGAAAAACTATTAAACAACCAAGAAAAAGAATTAGACCATCCGATAGGAATAAATCACTCCGACCAACAGGTAGGAGAAGGAATAAATAACTCCGACCAACAGGTGCTTGCGAAAAGGTTGAAAGCTACCAACCAATCCAAACGAAAGAAAAGAGACAGAAGGATACCTGAAGGGAATAAGAAACCACCACCAGGGGAGTGAAATTGGACCAATCAACAGAGTAGGCCAAAATAACCTACTTTAACTGGTCTCGTAATAACACTGGTAATAGGTAGTACCCTGTGGGTAGTCCAAATGATTCTATCTCTTCGGGCCTAATACTATGATAGACAGGCGAGTGAAATCAATCAACAGAGTAGGCCATTTAATCACTGACAAAACAATTCGAAACGACTTCTACTTTAGTATCACAATGAATAGCTCATAATCCCTATTATAATGGCTTGCTTGACCGCCAGTCACTGCGGCTCTTGCTTGAGCCGGAAAGTACAGACCTCTAGTATATTAATTGGGTCCACTTCATCCGACCTCTGGTGCGACTAAAAGGAGCGCTATGATACCTAGCTTACTAGAATTAAGTCAAAAGATCTTATTTCTTAATT
Organism: Allium sativum; assembly: GCA_030737875.1. Classification (NCBI taxonomy): domain Eukaryota; kingdom Viridiplantae; phylum Streptophyta; class Magnoliopsida; order Asparagales; family Amaryllidaceae; genus Allium; species Allium sativum. The sequence goes on along the minus strand of CM060919.1, from coordinate 607,103,786 downwards.
CTAGTAAGCGCTCCCCGTCCCAGCCAATCCCCCGTTGGATCAAGGCACTAAACAAGGGCATTTGCCGGATGATTTCAACCCTCAGGTCTTGGGCATCATATTCGGCTATGGATTGTGTGAAGGTCGCCTTGTCTAGGCTGTGTGCCTCGTCTATGTCTAGGAGATTAGTCTCGGCAGCGGGAGCCGGCAACAAGCGTTGGGAGTTCACACCCCTCATCATATTGATATGGATAGGGTACGGCCAATAGAACATCAGTAGGGTGCCCTCATGTTATATCACTACCTGGAATAACTCCCCTCAGACTAAAGCCGTGAGCACTCTCCTTCAGCCTGAATATTGATGCAGGCAGTGGAAACGGTTCTTATATCCCGGCTTAGGCCGAGCACTATGGTTGAATTGCTAGGGGCAGCGGGTAATAGGAATGACTCGCGTAACGCCAACCCTTAGGCTTTCTTTGTATAAAGGTGTGTAGCGACTAAAATGAAGAGTCATTCCCAATTTTGCTCTTTGGGTAAGTAATAGGCACGATCGCAAGAACACGAGTGAACACGAGTAGAGTGAGTACGGCTAATTTGTTGATTCCGCTTGGTCTAATGTTCTCAGACTTATAGGATATCGCATCTCTCGATAAGAGTTCAACACCCGCGAATTGATGTCCACAACAGCTCTGAACAATACGCATCTGTATCCGCTTCTTTATGTGATATGAGGATACCACATTGTTTCTTTAGGTCTTACGACCAATAGTAGTAAACTTAGCAGCTTCCCTGACGGCATCATATTATTTGCAGGATTCCTTTGAGTCCTCCCGTAAAAAGAGGTTGCTTTCCATATGAGTCTGCTACCTGTGTGAGGATATATAGCAAAGTGCTCTACTCTATATCTATAGGCCGGCCGTACCAAGTGTAAATAGTTTGTTCAGGTGCATAGCATTGGCTGGTTTCGCTACGCACCTTGTAACATTCGTCCCAGTATGATAGGGCCAAACAACATCCCTTATGTCCAACATCCGTACAACATCCGTCTTCCTCTCTCCCGTTGGTCGAAGAATAGAATAGCTGCGCTACCTCCCCCAATTGATCGGGGTCGATGGAGCCCTCGTAAGAGGTATTGCGTTAGCTGTACGGTCGAAAGAGGTGGCCTTGGTATCCTAGGCGCCTCGTTCTTAGCTTATTGTAGCCTGCTTTCTTTGTTCCGTCTAGTAAAGGTGAAACGGAGTGATCCGGGGTTTCTAATAGTGGCTAATGCGGTACCAGTATACCTTCCGGGTCCCCCTCGCGAGGTGCGAAGCAAGCGATGTATGAGAGTTGGCCATAGCAAATGTTTTAATATCACAAATTTGCGAATACGCTTTCTTTAGTTATGCTTAGAAAAGTATCTACAAGCTCAAAATTTCGGTATTGATTTCTGTCTAATCCGGGGACCTAATCTATGCCAAAGTCAACGAATGCTTGGTTCATACACCGAGTCTGGACTAGTAATAGGCACGACAGTAGTCATTGGCACAAGCAGGTACTTCTTCCTGACCATTTGAACTATGTTCTGCTTGAATGCTTCCAACGACCAACTATTGGTCGTGCTTTAGTGGTAGTACTTTAGCCACCAGTCTGATATTCTGAACCCTTCGCATCTACCAAAGGGACGTAGATGAGGCAGTTTATGGCTACAGGATCTCAAGCAGGGAAGTTCTATTACTACAGATGAACGAGCAGAGCAAGTCTTGTTATTCCGGGGTAAGAACAAACAACGGGAGCCTATTAATTGTAATTGGGGGTCTGGTTGACTGCTTTTCTATCGGTAAGTCGGAGCAGCTCAGTAAGTCAGAACGCATCTTTCTAATAAAGAATTCCGGGTGCTATCTGGTCTACAGACCGAATAAGGTAAGGATTGATTTCCCGATTGATAAGTTGTTAAGCCAATTCAGGAAGGCTAAGCAAGGGAATGTGCTCTGTGGTTCATATCTATCAAAAGGGGTAGCGAAATCGAGAAGTGTGAATGCTAACCGATCTAGGCAGCATCAATATTCTTCATTTACCTCTTCTGACTTATGATGAACTAGCTACCAGAATAGAGAAAGCAAAGCCCTGATTGCCCTTGAAATCGATGTAACATAGATTTATGATGACGTATAAGGTGAGCTATTTAAGTATGAAAAGATATATTAGTAATGACGAAAAAAGGAAAGTCTATCTATATAGAAATGGGCCTATGACCCAGTTCCACAGGGATGTAAGGTCGGAAGGACGGAGAACGATCTATCCTGGGAGAGCTCCTATGGGTTCAACTCAACGTACTGGATATTGATTATTCAACCTCACACCCATTGAAACCAATGTTGCCCCAATTGATCGGGCAATGAAAGACCTGGCCCAATGTTTATACTGGACTTGGTATCCCAGTATACTTAGGCCAATTAATATACTGGATAGGTTCTCCTTTTTTCATTTTTGTGGATGACTACTCCCCTACTCCCCCCTTGCTACGCACCTACCGCGATATCTCTTTAATTGGGGACAGATTACTTCTTATCCCGGATTCCTGTCTCTATAAGACAAGTCACTTGTCATCATGCAACATTTCATAGAGACAGGATAAAAATCTACCGTGCCCCCTTTGCAAATGAATTTGAAAACTGTGTGGATATAATAGACTATTGGGTGGACCCCCAACTTATCCAGAATGTCGCGATAGGCCAAGGCAACTTCCCTATCCCCGATTACAACATCATCACCGAAAATTTCATAATTGCGAAAAACTAACCAATTAATATACTGCCAGGTTTAACCTTTTCATAGCTAGTGGTATAGCGGTTGGCGCTCTCAAGGCGGATGTCATTTTTCCACTTTTTATATTACGCCGGGTGGCGTCCCTTTTAAACCTAGTCCAGCCTCTCTCTTTCAAGCTCAGGAGAGAGAGTGAGTCCCACCCAAGGCTAGTTCTTCTTCTTTTTGTCTTCCTTCTTTCTTCTTAATGGTCCTATACAGGGAGTGAGCGAACCGTTTCGCAAGGGGCACGAACGTTCTCAAACTCAAATAAGTAAGGGAAGCCCTAGTTCCTATGTTAGCAAAAAGAGTCTCTTTTACTTTGTTTTGGTGCAAAGCATTCATTTTATATAATAAGAGAAGAGAACTCGGATCTTGCATTAATATACCCGAGGGCTTCCTTTCATTTTTTAGAAACTCAATTCGACTCCGTATTTACCAGCAATGAAATGGGGGAGTCATCCATCTAACGAGAAAATGGAGGTGCCTAGAAATCTTTATGACCTTTGGCTTTGTCACGAGCTGGACTCAAACCTTCTGGGACCCAGCGAACTACCATTCTGAGCTTTCTTCGGTCAATAGAACAACTGCGCTACCTCTCGCCTTCGGCACCAACCAGTTAGATGGAGAGAACGAGCATGACTGCTTGCACTCATGCCCCTAATGCTCAAACAACGTAGTCCGCTCAAAGGGCCATGAATGCAGACTATAGCAAACAATGCCCCAATGTTTTTGGGGTTTCGCCAAGTCGTTCAACTCTCATGACTTGACGAGTAAGATAATAGACTAAGGGCTTCTTGTTGCTAGTGCACAAACACTTTCGTTTACTTGGGCTCGTGAGGTGGTGGGAAATGGCCTGATCTATGCTTATGCTCTTGTCTAAGGAGTCAGCAGACTCTTATTAGACTGCTTGTGCCAGTATATTAATTCTCGCAAAATCCATGATGTGAATCTCTCTTTCCGCTCGTGAGCAGAATTCGTGCTAGACTAGCTCTACTATCACTATAGAAATAGATTATTAAAGTGGTATAGGAGATTTCTTCTTCCTCGAGCATTGAAATTGAGGCTTCACCTCTTCCCAGCCGGTTGCTCAGCTCTGTTGTTGGTCGGCCGCTAAGCTTAGACAGATTGCTTGATAAACTAAGTGAATACGGGTCCATTCCGTTCAGGAGTGCTTCCGAGATCTTTTTTTTCAAAAACTTCCCCTGCCGGTGAGGTAATAATAATTACTTAGGCGGAGAGGCAGTTCCCGACCTAAGGTCAGTTTGTTAAGAATAGAAGGTGAGAATCGCACTCCTCTCTTTCTTTTCTTATATATATTTAGGGTTCGCTTTGACTGCCATAACTGAAAGACTGGCCAAAGGGCCCTGGCAAAAGAGGTTCACTAGCCTTGGGTTCCGCTTTACTGACACAATTGAAGAGGTCAGGTCGAATGAAGAAGGGTAGACCGAGAATCCGAACTCTTGTGCTGGTATTTTCAGCCAATAAACTTCGCCATTGAAAAGTGCTGTGTATTGAAGGAAGGTAATTTGGTGATCCAATCAGCCTGAATCGGACAGAATAAACTCTAATTCGAGGTGCGTAGCCTTTCTCGAAAGCTTGCTAAAAGTGATTCCCTCGAGAGAGCTTGCAAGTCCAAGATCTGGTCTTCTCTTTCGCTGTCGGCGACTACGCTGCTGGCTTGACTTCCAGCTGCGGGAAATCGAACTCATTGGATTGGCATCTGGATTTGATTCGGATTGTTGTGGGTTCCATTCAAGCTAGAATCTAGAATAACTGCAAGAAAGCCCGGAAGTCCAAATATATTAATCTGGTTTGGTTTGTCTAGATAGGAAGTGCTTCTAGTAACGCAATATCTTTCTGTTTTTTTAGTATGATTGCTTCTTTCTTCGGCTTAAAAGCTAGGGCTTTGTTATCAGTACCTGTTTTTGAACAATAGAATCTCGTTGTCTGCTTCTCAATGTCCGTCCCGTTGGTCCCCTGCCCTCTCTCTCAATGTAGTGCCTTTCACTCTGCTCTGTCAACACTTTATCGTAATGCCGGAAGGTAGGATTTCAGGTTTTTTCCCAAGCCTTCATAAATGGCATAGTACAAAGAGAGAAAGAAATTGTGTATTTGATGTTCTATCCGCAAACACGATGAAAAAGGTAGCCGAACCACCTCTCCTCTTCTTGTGAGCATGAAACCATCGAGCCTAGACTGCATTAGCAATGATCTATATGGAGAATTTCAGTTAAACCCCCTCTCTCTGTCTATCTGGTCTTAGGACTTGTAGGAGTCGTGGACTTATGTACCAATGTTCATCAATGTAATATACTGGACTTGGGGCTAAAAATAGTTTGGACTTGGTATACTAGGCACCTCCATAGATAGACTATAGAGAGCCCAGTATAAACAATCCTGACTTGTTGAATAATCATATGGAGCACCATAGAAATCTACATGAACTCGTCTTTATCCGAAATAAGGCCATCTCTGCCCCGAAGTTAACAGTGAGAAGGTAGTAAATTTCATTCGTCATCTCTCTCTTGCTAGAGAAAGTATTGGATGCCTAAGAGTGATGTCTTCTTTTGTGACTTCCACCTTTCGTGTGAAATGGCTAGCCTGGTTGGTGCTGACCTAATGCAAATTATGTTCTTTCAAGGGCCAACTGGGAATGCAGCTAACGTAGCTACCTTACGTACCTTTGTTTAGTCTTACAAGCTTAACTCACTCATTCTCGTCGCGACGGTCAGAAAGGTAATGCAGCTAACCTTTGGCGAAGCAAAAGCGATGGATAAGCTCCGGAAGATCAAGAGCGGGGATGGAGGTAGAGTAGGAGACCGAGGAGACCTAATATTAATAGTAGGCTGTTGCTATTCTATGGAAAGAGCATAATTGGTCTATCCAGATTGAAAAAACACCTCCTATTGCTTCAACTGCGTTCCCTTACGCGAAAGGGATTAAGCCACTATCAAGGCAGGCGGGAGGCATACTAGCTATCACAAGATGCTTACAGTACTCTCCCAGTGCCATGGTATCGAATCTAAGTGATTCTGACTTCGCCAGGTAGAGAATGTTCTTCCCCTTCAGCTTTAGTTTGCTTCTCATTTTCAATTTCTAGGGGTGCATCTGGTAAAGGTTGCTAGTAAGATCTTTCATTGATGGAATCGAAATAAGTTATTCCCCTGTGCCGGGTATCGAATCAAATAATCAATATGTAGCTTATTAAGATGGGGGCCTAAAATGCAATTATCTGGTAGATCATCTATATACCAATGTATCTAATAATATCTATTAGCTGGCGATGGAAGTGCTTCTGACCTTACCAGTATAAGCGAACAAACACATTATCAATTAATAGGCTCATGTAACTTTGGCAATGTATCGAATAGAGCATCTATTGAGAATTAAGCTGGTAGAGAATCTACCAAAAAAGGGTAAAGAGAGCCAAATAAGGTCTAGTAGACTGGTAGAGAACTGGTAGATAAGGGCTAGAGGTAGATCATCTCATTCTGGTGCTGGGGGGTCTCAAGAAGAGATTCTCTTTTCCCCAACATTATGGAACGCCAACCCGGGAGGTGGTGCCAATATTAATAGTAGTATAAAGTTGTTGGTGGCACCAACTCCTTTGGGCTTCAGCACCGTAAGTTATTCTGGCCTACGCGTAGCAGGTATTCTGTTCGCTACGCACCTCAGGGCAGAAGGTGGTGCATACCGAGTTGGTGGCATATCCCTCTTATGGTAAGGTACGCTTCGCACCTACGCTTCTCATGCATTAGCTATAGCCGAGCTACCTTACTGCTTAGCTTCGCAATCCCTAGGTTCCCAGATTCATCTATATACTGGGCTGTGTTAGAACATCAACGCTTTGGAGAGCACCAACTCCCATATGGAAAAGCAGTCACGCTTCGCACCTATGATTTTCATTCAGTTCTATTAGCAGATCTCAACGCTAAGGAATGGGCACCATATCCCGGTCTGGCAGTCACTCTATCCCTAGATTCTCGTGCATTAGCAGAATGAGCAACTACTGAAATCTTAGCTTCTCACTCCCTAGAGTCTCTAGCAGACAGTTCTAGTTAAGGAACAGAGGCTTGGCAATCCAAACTATTCTCTCTTCTTTTCTTTTATTCAAGCTTGTGATAAAGCCATCCGGTTTCAGTTTGTCTTGCTTTCCTTTGCTCTTTTGCTAGCACGCGGGATTCATTCTGACTATTGCACCGGACGGTGGGATCTTTCTCATAGGCTTGCTTACTACTTTCCGGAGACAGGGTAGGGCAAGAACGATTCCGGGGAACTAGAGGGTTAGCTCTAGCAACAGTGAATGACTCTAAACCCTTGCTTAAGATCTCTCCTGGGTGCTGACTTGCTATAGAACCGGGTAGGCTTCGTTGATTGCCTCAACTCTAACTGAATCCATAATTATAAAATCCAGAGTGAAAGAACAAACTTGAAGGCATTACAATTACTCTCACTCAAGCTAGGAGACCAGTCAAAACATCTCGTGGGATGCCTCATATATCTATATCGCCCCCTTACCTCCTCTGGTCCTCCCACTGCTTCTTGGAGTTCGAGGCGCTGGAAGCCTTTTTCCAGGTCGGCTAGGCAGTAACAGCGGACCCAGTCGATCTGTATTATCAGTCCGCCCAGTAGGGCATAGATCAAGATCCTGTTTTGGAATATTATTCCCATAGAGCGGCCGCTTAGGGGATCTCCGCTCCCTCTTTGGAAACGACTAGACTACCACTGACCTTTGATTACAGACCTTGTTTCTCAGATAAATATTACCGTTCGCAAGCACCTTGTATGAAAGAAAATGGAGGCGGCGGATTGCTTCATTTGACCAGGGCCCTCTATCAATGGCATATGCCCTTGTCGCTTCTCTTTCTGGCCTGTACTGGCTAGCTGCTCGGAGGGTTAAGGCGAGGGGCACTACTCGATCTCCTACTCTTGAGTAGAAAGAAAGGCCCCGGTATATTAATTGCAAATTAGACTCCTAAAACTAGAATCGCCTCCCTCTGAATCGTACAGGTCAACGAAAGAGGCTCGAACTGCTTATGCTTACTCGAACAAGAGAGTCGACGTACGTACCTTCTTTCTGAAGCAGTGTGCCTACTGAGTGAGACCTGACCCTCGCTTCATAAGATGTGTGCTATGTCCTTTCCTCGGCCTGTGTCTTTTCAACCGCAAGCCAGCCAGAGAACAATGTCATCAAGTACAAATTTCAGACACAAAAGTAAATGGGAGTTTGTCTGGTCGAAGGAGTTTTGATGAGCTCACATCTTTATCTTCTTCATCATCTTTTGGAATATCAAGAGAAGGCGAAACATGTGTCTTCTTACGGGCACTACGTCTCCAGAATTATTTAAAGATATGCTATTAGTCTTCTCGATGGAGTCTTAACGTCTTTCTCTGAATGGTCCTTAACATCTCTCTCCAGACTCTCTTCTGGATCTTCGACTCTTCTATTCCCCCTCCAGATAAGACGGCGTGTCATCTAAATTATGAAGTGCAGCAATTTTCTCTGATTGTGACCTAGGCTGAGAAGCAGAAGCGGGGGTAGACTCGAGAGCTAAGGAGGGATTGCCTGACGGCAGTCAAAGCACTTGTTTTCACTTGTATAGAAGGAGTGAAGATAGCTTCAATTTCCGTCCCTCCAGGCACGGCAGGAGAAGGCTTCGGAGTATCCAAGCCTAATTCAAATCAATAATAATCAAGGAATTCATCGTACCCATATGGAGTGAATAAGAAGTCCAAGTCCGATAGGACTGGATCAATGCTGGTTTTACCTAAAATGAGAGGGCATCTTACGTTTACTTCATAAGCATTCGGGTCATCATCATTACCATCATCGCCCTTTGAATGTTCCTCAACGGCCTCTTTCTTTTCGCCAGGACTAGTAGTGGGCTTAGTGGAAGGCATAACAGAAGGCTTGTGGTCAGAAACATTGGCATCAGTGGAAGTAGTATCGACAGTGGTTGCAGCTGTGTCCGGGACATGCTCCCTAGAAGATTCGGCTCCAACCGGTAAAGCATGCCCTTTCCTAAGCTCTTCCTTTCCCTTCGCAAGGGCAGCATGGGATTCATTATCCAGGTTGCTCCAAGAGCTCCTCTTCCATGTAACTGCTACCCTCGAGTTGCGCAAGTATTGCCTCCCAAACCTCAGCCAAATTAATCAGATACTTATCCTCCAGGAAAGATAAACTTCCTCGCCCTATAACACTAAGAGTGTAAAAATTGAATAAAGTAGAGTTAAATACAGCCTTGGTCTCAGCATGTGTTTGCTCAGCAGCCACCTTATCCGAAAGAGATTGATCCCTCTCTCGCTCAAGTTCTTCCACTCTAGCCTTTAGCAAAGAAATTTCTAACTCCTAAGAAGCAGTCTTTTCCTATAGACTGGCATTGTTTTTTCGATAAATTTCGATAGCTTGCTGTTCCACGACCAGTATATCTTCGGCATTCTTTTGGGCTGAGTGAGCATCCTTAACCTGAGTGGTTAGCATGGTTTCCCTCTGCTTATGGGAAGAAGCAGCAGCAGAAAGCTCTTTCTTAACCCTCTTATTTTCAGGGCTTACTTCGGAGAGTACCGCTGCTATTGTTTGAGTATAATCCTGGCATCTTTCTACAATCATCTTTGTGGCTCCTGTTGCTGCAGAGCCTCTGTGCTGTTGGTTTTACCCTGCCCGGTAACGGGTCCTTGAATATTCTCAGGTGGAGATTGTCGACAAAAAAACCAGCTAAGTTCTTTTTTCCTTCCTCCAGCAATCTACCAATGGAACAATCTTTGAAGAAGAGAGGGCCAGAAAAAAAGGGTGAACTCATTAGGTAAGCCTCGGTTGTTCCTAGCTTTAGTGGGCTACGAGGACAGTAAGCATCATCGGCGGTTGAAGAACCCGAATCAGAGGGATCAGAGTCAGAGGCAAGCGAGGACTCAGCAGTAGGGGCTTTCGCAGTAGCAGTGCCATGAGTATGAAGCGCCCGCTAAGGAACAGATACTTAAGTGGTAGGAGGGAGCTAGGAGTCTTCCCTTGAGTCTTCCATTCATGCCTTCATGGACGGCTACCTATGAGGTATGGCTTGAAAGCGGTTTTCTACTATAGGAAAATTACAATGCAATAGAGATTTCTGGACAAACTAGCGAGGAGTTGACTCCTAGGAAGGGAACAAACAGCAACAAACTTCGCTTCGGTCCCTACTGCTTGAAGTTCAATCCCCTCAACAACATGAAGTTTCACCTCCCGAACCTCCCGCGGGTATAGGATTAGGATTAGATCGTACACCCGCAAACAATACTGCCATGGGCGGCTACCTGCTTTCCTTTCTTTATCGAGGAAGCTCGCCGGAGATCTATTCCTCTTCCTCTGCCGATGTAACTTCTTGTCTTGTTTCAGCTGCGTCCCGCCATTCCTTAGCACAAGCGCTAAGCGATAATAATACCTTTAAGAATAGGATATATACTATAATAGATAGAATTATTACCGTAGCTTTCAACGGCTTTGAATTGATCGAGTAAGATCTTGTGGACTTCCTTGAGCAAGCGCATATTCGCATCAGGAGTCGTCAAGCCAGCATCACGGATAAGTTCCTCGGTCAACTTAGCCAAGAAACCAGTCGTCTCAATATACGGGTGAGCTTTGGGAAATTCGACCAGAATCTCTTGGCGATATCTATCCAGATACTCTTCCACTTCTTACAGAACGAGAGCCCTTATCTTCTCTTCTTCTTTCTTTATTTTATTTTATTTTTATTATCAGAAGATGAAGATGAGGAAGAAGCAGGCGCATGGGAATCATTAAGCATGTGGTTGATCACATAAATGGGCAAATGCCATAAAGCGCGAACCAAGATCCATGATATGAAAACCAAAATCAGAATGAGGAAGAAAAAGATATCGTGATGGAGGTTATTTATATAGCTCGACCATAGTGAGAGGAATTCTTATCGCTTAGCGCTTATGCTAAGGAAGCTTGATAGGACACAAAGTTATTAATAGGGTGAGAAGTACAATATCTCTTTTCTTTCCTCAAGGCAATAGGTAAATACAGATCAGAAACAACAAAAGGAGGAAGTACCTGGATCCAAGGAGGAGTCTTGGTGATGGATTGTTGATTTGACAAATTTTCTTCCTCTTCTTCACATACGTCTTTAATTCCGTGGTTTGCCGACCAAGCTGCTCACTACTTTGAGACTCCCCCTCTTTCGAATCCATATAATTTTCCACTTTAGACATGGGAATATTTTAACTGACGACAGGAAGAACACTACTCTCCTCCAGACCTCCATACTCCCCCTGAGGAGAGTAGGGATCCGAAAGAGTACTACAATTTTCAGAGAAAAGAAATAAGAAAGATTTTCAAAGAAAGTGATGACATCCATGGACACAAATCTTTTATTTGTTTTGGGGTGATAACACTTCTAGCCCTTCTGAGAGCTAGAATACCAAACAAAGACACATTTGAAAGACTTATAATCAAGTTTGTTTCTGAGAGGACTCAAGTCATGAACAAAGCAAACACAACCAAAAACACGAAGAGAAATAGGAAAGACAGGGGGGTTTCAACACTTGAATAGGAGATTTACCACTTAGAACGGACATACGATTAATCAAATAACATGCAGTTAAGACAGCTTCTTACCAGTATTAGCTACCTTCATCTCGGTGAGAAGAGCACGGGTAACCTCCAAAGATGCCGATTTTTTCGCTCAGCTACCCCATTCTTGGGGGTATATGGGCAGGTAGTTTGAGAGTCAATCCCTTGTTTCTGCAGATAAGCTTGAAAGTTCTTGGAGAACGCTGCGCACCTTTCTTTTTTTCTTTCAAATTCAGTCAGATCTCAAAATCTTAACATTTATACCACACTGAGTTTTTTATCATATTATGAAATAACCGGAAAATGAAAGGAATTATTATTGCTTAGCGCTTGTGCTAAGGAACTTCATTCTTAGATTTCATAAGATAGATGAAAGTCACTCTAGAATAGTCATCAATGAAGGAGACAAAATATTTATAAAGAAAGGAATCGAAATTGACCGATAGCCAATGCTAACAAGCAATAGAAAAGATATTTACAAAAAAGGTTAATATGGGAAGATTTTCCCGTATTCCAGATGCGAGAGTTGCGACAGAACAGAACAAATGAGCGATTGCAACAGATACTGATTCCCCAGCAGGAAGATAGGAAGTATTGAAAGCCTTTCGATAAGATATCTTTTTTAACGAATTGCCTGATTGCGACAGCTTATCGAGACTTGTTACTAGACCAAGCAAATTCCCTAGAAGAGAGCTTAAAGAGGGCTGAAGTTTAAGGAAAAGCGGCCCCGGATTAATATACTTTGCCGATCTCTCCCATCAGAAGGCAACTCCAGATGCGATTGTTAGAGATTCGAGATTACCGGTTGGACCGATTCAAGCGATTGAAAGAGGAAAGACCGATTGATAGAGGTTGGACGGATAATCGTGTTACCAGATGAGCTGCTTTGCTAGACTTGTCTAAAGTTGAATTCACTCCCTAGCCTTGAAAACGATTATGCTTTCGTAAATAGTTCCAGCTTAGCTTCGTCATGCCCACCGGAAGGAACGCCTTCACTCACGCCAACAACAACAACAACCTCTGCTTAAGCAGCCTACCTTGAACCAGCGAAAGTGAAAATCACATTTCTTTGCCTGAGAGAGAAGAGCGTCAGCCCGCACGGTCCCTGTGAGCAGCGGATTGCTTCCGCGTTGAGCCCTTGGCACTGACCTTTGAGACATCGTTCCCCTAGCACCTTATACCTGACCTTGGAATGTCACTCTGCCTCACAAAGATCGTCTCTCTGGCACTTCCGCTTCCGGGGTTGGGTCAAAGCTATCGGTCGATCTCGTGGCGAGCCTTCCCCACCTACCTTACCTGGACCACCGTTAGCCCACCAACTTCCTTTGCAGCCTGAACGCCCAACAACTTCCACTTCCACTGGGACTTGACCACCAACAGGCACTGGCTCACCTCACTACGCTCCGAAAGCTTCACCGTACTTTGAAGTTCAGCACGCCACTACTAGTTATTAAACCCCTTTGGGCATGGTCGGGGTACCTTTATCTCTCGTTATCAATTGAATCAGTCAAGAATACAATCAAGCGTTTATCGCCTTTGATCGCTCCCGGCTCGCTTTCAGGGCGAGCCTGCACTCTCGCTTCTCACTCGCCTACGAAAGAAAGAAAAAATACTAGACTCGACTTTTACACCTGCTCTTCCTCACCTTCCTCTCCACTCGTGCCTACTTTCACCAACCGTCCCCTACTCCATCCCTCTGCTTGGCTCTAGCCTTGTCCGGACCTCCACCTCTCTGAATTCTCGCCCCCTGAGTTGCGTTCTTTGTCTCGTCATCTGAGGCCGACGGCTAGGAAAGCATACCCTGATTGGATCGTAATATCATGTTGGAATAATTTGTTCATCAGTTTCCAAAGGGGTATAAGGTGCCTGAGTTTGTTCTCTTTTCCGGTGAGGAGAAGAAGTCGACTATTGAGCATATAGCTCGGTTCTCGGTCCAGTGCGGGGAAGCTAGGTCCAAGGACTACCTCAAGTTGAGGCTCTTTGCCAACTCTCTTACTAAATCGGCCTTCCCCTGGTATATGAACATCCCTCCAAACTCTATTAACAGTTGGTACGATCTGGAAAGCAAGTTCCATGAGCAATTCTATAGGACAGACCCAGACATTCAAGTTGCCAATTTGGCAAGATTGACTCAGCTCCAACGGTCGAATCGCGAGGTTTAGGAAGCTTTACCCAGACTAAGGGGTACGTGACTCTTACGCACTACGGGTTAGTGACTCGTTAACACTCCCCGTTCCGTGGGCTCAAGAATTCGATGCTGATGAAACTCCTGCTTTTAGCGACTCGGTTCCTATTACAGACAGGTGGCAGCTTCCCATGCAAAGCTTAATCGTTAAGTTTTGTCAATAACCGTTTTTACGCCTGGGTGGAAAGTCTAGAGCCGCTTTAGGTGGTAACCATACGGGCTAATATAATAAAAAAAGAAATATAAAACTCTTGACCTCTCGTGTAAAGTATATTAAACTCGTTTTACCCCACTCTCGCTTCTACGCTCCTAACGCCTAGTTGTGTAAGCCAACAAGTGAGTTTTGCTTACGTGACACAAGACAGATTGAAAGCAAAGGTAAAGCCGTCCAGTGATCAAGTAAAGGTTACGAAGTGATTAAATTGAACGTACGAGCGAAACGAAATACTTGTTTATATCAATATAGATATAAATGGAGCGAGAATCGGGAGTTGATATTGAGAAACGGAAGAAAGGCCGTGGATCCCTGATAGCCTAGTTGCTTCGAGCCTAACCCTTTGCTTGCAACAGAAACAATACCCGGAGAAAAGTTTCTACGCCTGTAAAGCCATTGCCCCTACGCCAAGCCCCGAAATAAAGGAGGTTAGCCATCACGGGGAAGTGCAGTAAGTTATCTAGGATATGATAGATAAAAATGGAAGGAGCGACCCTTGGACCTATAACCTTACCTTTTTGGGGCTCACTCCTTTCCTACTCGCTTGATCTTGATGACCAAGGACTAGAAACGAAAAGCTAACTTCCAACCCTTGGAAAAACCTGATTCAAGACTTGCTGTACTCACTTTGATGTATTTTATAATATAAATTATAACTAGCTTAACTATTGCTTCAACTGCGTGTACTAACTCTCTCGGTTAACTCTACGAAACGAAACTAATAATTCAGTCCCCCTTAGAGTCTTCGTATCCTTGAGAATAATTGTGTGCTTGTCAAAGAAATATACTGATCAAAACTCATTTTTGAGTAAACACTATCCCAGAATAGAGGAAGCTCCTTCTCTAAAAAACTCTGGTCTATGATTGGTTTCGGGGATGATTGACAGATTGGTATTGAATCATTAGATGATGACTGCTCATCAGAGGAAGAAGACGAATAAGCATAAGCATGACTACTATAAGATCTATTATGTTTAGGGGTAGAAGACTTTCTAGCTGGTGCTAATTTTCTCTCACGGACCATAAGATAGTGATTGATTCGATGAGTCATCTGATGAGTGATTACAAACACCACCATCCTCTTCTGATGATGAATCACCGGCCGCCAGCATTTGACTTTGATAAGCTTTTGAGGATGAAACATACAATGCACCACAGCGATCACAGAAATTCATGTCTTCAGAAAAACCACCCACTATTATCATCTCCATATTCTCTTGCAAATTTGAAACTGGAATGGAGGGTTCCAAATTTCACCCATTCCAGGCCATAACTAAGACAACTCATACAATAAGGCTCAGGTAGTGACAGATTACTTGATCTGAACAAGACTGGCCTATTACCCTCATCACTGGATGAATAAACCCTGATTAACCTATCACTTGGGGGATGTGTATCCCTTGAGATACGACACTCCTGCATCAGTTTCTTATCAGCATCCTTGCGAACAAATAGTGATTGACATAGATAACAGGAAGCATATCTATTACTACCATTTTTGATCAAGTCAATTAGATAAAACTCACAAAATGGATGCCGAGGATGGATGTCTGCTATATGCTTCCAATCAGGGCTATTGGACCAATGACAATTACAACCGTGTCTTAGAAAATTCAAATATCAAAAGTCTCAAATGAACAACTTCATTCACAGCTCTTTGGAAGCGCGATTAAGTCTCAGACGCCTCAAGATAAACAACGACCAGCCTATCTTTTTGTATAGGACGAGAGCCATGCCCCTAGCCTTTAGACGAATCAAGGATGACCTCTCTGAGGCACCTGTGCTAATGCCCGAAAGAACCACTACGGCTATACATATCAGCGGAACATGATTATCGCAGATGAACGGAGAAGGAGTGCTTTCCGGAAGTGAGACAGAGCACGCTTCGCACCTGACTAAACATCATCAGCGAGAAGTCACGTCTTGCTTGCTAACACAATATCTTAACTTAAGTAGTAAATGGTAACTTCACCACATCCATTCGCCTTGACCGGCGCGTTAGCGGAGTCCGCAACCGATCGGCCTTATATCTGACTTCCTTCGATACAGGATTCCGAAAGGACGGATCCTATTACTTTGGAATGGAGCGAAGGCGCACCATTTTAGTCAACTCGAAGAAGAGGAAACGGAAGCAACCTTTCCGAAAGATTACCAGGCGAGGGGCGCAAGCGGACTGCCTTAGACCAGTCCTTACTTTACCTGATTGTGTAAGAGACTAGGTCCGTCTGGCATGGCGGGCAGGGAAGACAACTCACTTTGAGAGCCGAGCTACCAGTCACCTAAAGGGATCCCGCTTTTTTGAAATAAAAAATGGCGACTGAGGAAGCAGCCCTTATTATACCACTGACGGGCCCGTGGATTCCTACTTCCCAAAAGGGGGGAATATTGGCTAGCCGAGATGAAGCCACCAGTATTGCGACTTTTTTTCAAGCTTGTCGTTATTTGTTTGTTCGATTGATTATAGCCTTCCGCCAATTGCTTGTCGTTATTTGTTTGTTCGATTAAGGAAATAGCCACCTAACCCATACACTTATACTTAATGTTCCAATTAGGGAGGAATAGCAATAGTGGGTTTCCATCATCGGCGTATTCGCCTGACTTTGTTTATTGCTGAACCAAGGTACCCCGCCTCAATCCTTAATCCATTCGAAATGAGTTCACGAATTCACCATTATTTCATTCGGATAAGACCTTTGACTTTCTTTTTCATCTTGACTCCTTTATCGGGGATAGGAGTCGGGCATATAGGTACCATGGGGGCAAAGAGATGAGTCTTAGGGCTCAATCACTCACATATATCAGTAGTATTAGAGAGCGGAGAGGGAAATACGGCTGCTACGCACCTATTCTTTCTGGCTTCGTAATGACGAGTATACAAACGCTGCGCCCCTTGGTCTAAAACCATAATTTCTATACTGTGTCGAATGCTAATATATAGAAAAAAAGAAATATAAAATTCCGGTTAGGTTCATCTCGGCTAGCCAATATTCCCCCCGTACTGTTACACTTGAAAAAAAGTATTCAATGGTGGTGACAACATTTGTTTTTGAATCGGACGAAAACGGTTACGATGGAATCATAACGACGACACCTATGTTGGGGAGATAATGTGGATGGGAATGAAGTTATTGGGATTTCGTGGAAAAATTAAATGCTTGTTTCATTTTAAATGAAACAACGCAGAATAATCAACCGTGAACCAAGGTGAGTAAACTCACTAACTCTGACTCATTTATATTTTTATATAAACGAGTTTTAATCTATTTCTAGTTATTTTATACTGTGTGATAGTTGTTTGAATGAATGGTTGATAAAATTGGTTGAATGGTTGATATGGTTATATAGTTGATCGATAATTATTTCTGTTATTAATTAATGTTGATTAACATCTTTGGTTGCAGGGAAACAGGTTGGAGGGATCCAACTGGATTCCTCAACATTTATATTACAGTTTTATCTATTGTACTATATGATGTGTTATAACATCCGTGATGTTTGAATTACCCTAGCCCTAGGAATTTTGGTATTTTAGATACCGTAAACATTTTCGAATATGGAAAAAGAATTTTGGATTTAAAAAGTCAATTTATTTCCAATATAAAATTTAACTACGACTGGACTTGGAATAGAAACTTGTTTAAAATGAATAAAACAAGAAGTGCTTATAACGGCATTTATAAATCTAGTACATTATTTATCTTTGGATAAATTGAAAATATAAAGTCAAGTTTGAATTTATATAAAGTGGAAATGGGTTTGAAACTGATATTTGTAAACTGTTTAACACTTAGCGACTATAAATGAAATTCTAAACGAGATTATAAATGGACATAATAAAAACAAATTTTGTAAATGATTCTATCATTAGAAGTTAATAAAGAAAAATTGGATTTTTAAATATGATTCAAGGGGAGGAAGTCAAATGAATTGATTATATAAAAGAAGTGTTATTCACGATTCAAGTGAATGATGGATTAAAGTCGATATTTTGCAAATGGAAGTTTAAATGAGAAAGGGAGAATTGAAAACGAGGGGTTTTATTTAAACAACGATTTTTAACGCTGCCGTTATAATAAATGTTTGTAAATCTAAACAGCGACCTTAATGCTATTGTTATAATAAATGTTCTATAATACTATACAGCGATTGTAACGCTGTTGTTAAAAGCAATGTTTTATAAATCAAATATTTGGAAACAGCGATTATAACGCTACCGTTATAATCGAAGTTTTTCCGTAAAGGAAATGGATTCTTAGATTGAATCTGAAAGTCGTGTAAGCGATATTTTGTTCGAAGTTATGAGCTTTGACTATTTCAAAGTTAAGAATGTTGTTCAATTAAGGTCTGAGAGGTAATTATACCCCAACTTGATTGATTTCATGATTGATGGAGAAATAGTTAAGGTTCGATAGTGAAGATTGGTTAGCAATATGGTTAGTTAATAAATGATTAATGGTTTGAGTTATAATAACGATGTTTCATAACATCGCACTAATTTGAAGGATTTTGAAATATTTTCTTACTGGAATTTAGAGATATTTTCTCGAATAAAGAAATTTTAATATTGAAAATGTTTTTCAAAGAATCAAGAGGGGAAATCGAGCTTCAAAAGAATATGAAAGATGGGAAATGAGAATAGTAAATGATAATATAATAAGGAATTGATTTAAATGGGCCAATGTTGATTGATGATTGATCGATCAAATTCCTACCTGGAAATAAGATCGTTGGTTGTACACTTATTTTTCTTTGATAGTTAAAAAACCGACTATCAAAGTTTTTGACCATTTTTCCATCGTCAATACGGTGAGACGGGATCAGATTCATTATCTGGAAACCACTCTGTATGGGCGTCAGCGTTGCAATCAAATATGATGAGAATAATCAAAGACGGAGTTATGCAAGTGCTATCCTGTTTACGGGATAGTGCCTTCAGTTTGTCCCGTCCCAGGACAACGTGGATGGACGAATGTCTGATAGAATATATCTAACGGATCGCGTAAGTTGATCTCTTCAAACGTACTTACGTTTGGTGGCGGAGGAACTCGTTTCTCTTAGCTTTATACCCATGGTATTCTTGGGAAATAAATTTGTGATTTGGCGGGTATGACGATGTGGCATTCAAAGTGAATGGTGGCCAGATATTCTGAAAGATAATTTAAACCTCAAGCCTTACAACTGGGAATTGAAAAAAATCGGGCAGGCAGCATGGCTATGTGGGTCGCTCCCATTAGGATGTATAATTACCTATCTATAGAAATTCAATTTGCTTCTTTAATCTATCGACGCTGTCCCTTTCGGGAAACGGTTGCTGTTCCCAACCGTTGGTGATATACATCCGATACACTCAAGCGAAATGAGTGATCGGTCATGTATGGGCCGGGTTGCAAGATGTTCTTTTTGAACCCCAGTGTATCGCCTCTAGAGTACACTGATCGGATGGTGGTTCCATACCTTATCATGTTGGAAATCCAATCTCCAATAAACGCCCTGCGGTTTTTAATTTTATATTGTATATTGGAGCGTGAGATGCAAGCGTTCCACTAAATTCTATTTATTTGATTTAGACACTATTATAATATCACTAGATTTTGATATCAAAATGTTTTGGGTTATCATAAGGTAATAACCATCCGTGTTTATGTGTGGATTGGTCTTACGATTATCATTTCTTTCAAAAGGATTTTAAAAAGTTAAACCAATGGTTGGAGTTTACTCACACCAGTTCCATGACTGACCCATAGTTTATTTTGTTTGTTTTCCCTAAACTCTTTGGTGCCAAAATTTGTACGGGCAGTCAAGTAGTCGGGATTTTTTTTAGATTCACTTGGAGGAGTTTGAAGCAGGAGGCTTCATCAGTTAGCTATAGACTATCATATTTTCCATTGGGTATTGTGTTGTATCTGGAAACAGGTGTTTATAACTGTTCCAGAGATAACTGTTATGCTCTGATGATGGTATGTATTCAAAGTTACTGATTTGTATTTCAAAGTTTATGTTACCTAATATATTTTATTCGTTCCGCTGTGAGTTTGTGATCTTCGTTTTTCTTCTATTCTAATATTTCTTTCTTTCTATTTCTCGTCCTCTAACTTCTTTCTTATAATGATTCGTATTTCTGTGTCATTTGGGTTGGACGTGTGGTGTTATTAGTCGACTCAAAGGGTATGGAAATTCGGGCCATTACGTTTGGTATCAGAGCTGAAGGTTGAGTAGTAACCTTGGCTCTGTGGCGTGACTCAATAGAGTTAGGGTTAGTAATACCCTAGATTGAGTTTGAGTGTATATATATGAGAGCGTATATGTAGATTTGATATAAAAATTGTTTTATATTGTGTTGGTTGGTTTGTTGAGTGGTTTATGAATTCTGGTCGATATAGGATGTACAACTGTATCGATCGGTGTCTCTAAACTCTCGAACAAAGCAAATCGATACAGTATTGTTTTAAAATGGGTAAATGATATAATATTGTCCAAAAATTATTTTGATATAAAAGGAATAATTTCTGAAATATTATACCATATAGATGTGTTGATTGTTATTACAATCAAATGGAATTATAAAATATTGAAATGGTTGGACAGTTTGCATACGAATAATGTATACAAATGAGATAAACCAAGATTAAGTTCAAACCAGAATTTGAGAATTTGAATCCCGGGTGTTTAGAAATATTTCCTAAAGTATTTTTAAGGTAATATGACATTATTTTGAAGGATCTTTGAATAAGAATGATTTTAGATAGATCTTGAAAGCGATTAAGCACTGAAATCACTTCGGTGATGAGAAAATAATTCTGATAATGGATCGCGACATTATCGGTATTCATTTTCAAGTTTCTGAGTGGTGGATTGCTACCATGAAAATTCGTTGATTGGAAAGTGGTTTGAAAAGAACAAGTTATTTCTATAAAATCCAAGTGTTTTGAATTTGCAAAAAAAAGATTTTAAATATATGTGTATAGTTATATGGTTTCAAACAAATTTGAAATAAAAACTGGGAATTTGAATTCTGAAATAAAAATTTAACTTGTATAAGTTTAATAGATGGAAATGGTAAAAATGTATCAAATGAATTGGAATTTAACTTAAGTTAAGTTAAAGAAAATTTGGATTGGATTAGGAATAATTCCAAATGAAATTAAATAAAGAGAAATGTTGAGACTCAAATTATTAATATGAATTCGACTTATGAATAAGCAAGTTGAATATATATTGGATATTGTTAATTGAAATTGAATTGGAACAAATTTGGATTCAAGTATAATAAATGGATTGACTTAAATAGAAATCAGACTTGAATTGATAGAATGGAAGCAAACTAATCAGAAGATGATTAGAGAGTAAAAGCAACTGGAAGGTGGATTGATTTGAAACCAACTGGAAATGGATATATGTATACTGAGCAGATACTGAATGCAAGCAAATGCATGAGAGAGAATTTATGCCCGACAAAAAGGTACATGTTTATAATATTACTTGGGTTTGATGGGTTTATGAGCCTATGAGGCAAGCCGCTTGGCTTTTTGATTTTCTTTTGGATTGGAGAAGGCCTAGAAAGGCGAGTTGTGGTTGTACCGATTGAGCCATGCAAAGGCGATGCTGGCGAAATTTTTCGAAAATTTAAAGAGTTAGAAATTTCAAGAAATTTTTGGTAATTTAAAATCGAGTTAATTATAATTAAAATAAGAAAACCAGAACTGGTTTAAAAAAATTTCAAGTGGAATAACGAAATTGATAAATGGATTTAAAACCACTTGGAATGGGTTTGAATAGGCAGAAGAGCATACGGATTAAAGCCAAGAAAGTGATGATGGATTGTCCCAAAATAGTGGACAGATCATTTGGAAAGAATTATGATGGGTCGAGTATCGATATGAGAATTCGAAGTTCGTATAAGAACTACGTTATAAAGGTATGGAATATAAACTAAGTAGGTTGTGAGGAGTTAGAGTTATAACACCCTTGCTACTTAGCAATTTCGAGGACAAAATTATGTTAAGGGGGAAGGAATGTAACGACCAGGAATTTTTCCAATTTATTTTGAACATTTAAATTCATTTTAAATATTGTATTAGAAATATAAATGGAGATTTATAAGGAATTTATTTAATTAAACGACGTTATAACGTATAAATTATAATATAATTTAAAATGAGCTCGAAATGGTCGCGGTAGTTCGTAATATTCGATTTCAATTTTCAAATGAATGTATAGGATTCAAAATAAATCGGAAATTATTATATTTTTGGGATCGTGGTACCTCGCTGGACACGACCGTACTCTTATTCCTGTCCGTAGCCGTTCGGACATGAACGAAAACCTTATGTACCCAACATAACAATCAACCTATACCTGAATATACATGAATATTTAACATTAAAGGAAAAGAGGATACATCGTTATGCCTTAGTATCAAGACTGTGAACAATATTTTTATAACAAAATCCCGTCGTATCATTTTAAAATCTCAGCAGATAGTGTTAGTTGGTAAAACATTTCGACATCAAATTCTGGAAAAGGTAAAATACCATATGCCCTACAGTTGTTGACGGGTTAAACAAATAAAAACAAAACCATGAACGCTGAGGTATTTTATCCCTTGATCCAAAAGTAAATTTGATTTTCTTCCCTTCAAGCTACTTAAGTTCGTGACTTCCAATATAATAAAAAGCCGTGATTGCCAAGCTAATAAAGGACCGTGTTTGCCAAGTTTCTGAAACCGTGCTCTCCAAGGTGTTAAAACCGTGGATACCAAGGCATTCTTCGTTATAAATTAACCCAACATCCTTTCTCGTCGTAAGCCCAAATCCCTCTTTCTATTTCATTGCCCCTTTTCTATTCCATCATTCTGTTAAAACCAAAAGGTACCGATCATTTTAATTTTTCCATAAATGAAAATAAATCGAATATAGAATGAAATTGAATAAATATCTCGATCCTGTTTCCGCCATGGCTTTATGCCTGTACTGTCAAAAATCCGGTGTGGCTTGATGGTTTCTGGTTCCCGTTCGAACCAGAAAATCCAGGATTGAGCTTCGAATTCTTCGTGGTCATCAAGGTGGCGAGGTGTAGAGAGGTGATAACTGTAAGGGTGATTGGAAGAAAGGGGTTGTCACGCTGAGTACAACAGTGAGCTGTTTGGTGGGATTGGTGCTGATTTTGGTAGAAGGAGCGAGGGTGCGGTTTGATGAAGAAAATTGTGGCCATGGGTTTGGTTGCTTCGGTGTTTACACAGGAAGAAGGTATTTAAATGGAAAGAGAAATGAGTGTAGAACGCAGGGGACTGGAAATTGGATCGCGATGCTTGCTTGAAAAGGTATGGGGTTAGACGCCGATTATTTGAGCTAATCATAGTTTCATTAAAGCCCTAATGGTGGTATTAGTTAATAATGAGATTAGGAATATAAATATATTTTAATGGATGGTGAGTTCCAGCTTGCAATAGTGGAGATAGGGCGGAAGCCGACGGTGTAGTCTTGAACTTAGATTTTCGTTGAATTAGGGAAGGACATTGGTTGGAGAAGTGGACGTGATTTGGAGTGATGCTGGAGTAAGGGTCGGTTTGTAAACCTGGAAGAAGAAGTATGGTTTTGATTAGAAAATTATTTGCAGACAACCTTGTTTAAGGGGACGTGATAAGAAAAAGGGGGTCAGGATTGGGGAATCGGCGTTTAATAGTGGCAGTATTGCTCAATGTAGATGGGGTCAACAATGGTGATCGCGGATCGGTAAGCAGCTACAAGTTTGAGCTAGGAGTTGTCGTACTGTTACACTTGAAAAAAAAAGTATTCAATGGTGGTGAGAACATTTGTTTTTGAATCGGACGAAAACGGTTACGATGGAATCATAACGACGATACCTATGTTAGGGAGCTAATGTGGATGGGAATGAAGTTATTGGAATTTCGTGGAAAAATTAAACGCTTGTTTCATTTTAAATGAAACAACACAGAATCATCAACCGCGAACCAAGGTGAGTAAACTCACTAACTCTGACTCGTTTATATTTTTATATAAACGAGTTTTAATCTATTTCTAGTAATTTTATA
This sequence comes from Allium sativum, assembly GCA_030737875.1. NCBI lineage: Eukaryota > Viridiplantae > Streptophyta > Magnoliopsida > Asparagales > Amaryllidaceae > Allium > Allium sativum. The sequence goes on along the minus strand of CM060919.1, from coordinate 607,080,001 downwards.
CTGTGTATAGTTGTTTGGATGAATGGTTGATAAAATTGGTTGAATTGTTGATATGGTTATATAGTTAATCGATAATTATATCTATTATTAATTAATGTTGATTAACATCTGTGGTTGCAGGGAAACAGGTTGGTGGGATCCAATTGGACTCCTCAACATTTATATTACTGTTTTATCTATTGTACTGTATGATGTGTTATAGGATCCATGATGTTTGAATTACCTCGGCCCTAAGAATTTTGGTAATTTAGATGTCGTAAACATTTTCGAATGTGGAAAAAGAAATTGGGATTTAAAAAGTCAATTTATTTCCAATATAAAATTTAACTATGACTGGACTTGGAATAGAAACTTGTTTAAAATAGATAAAACAAGAAGTGATTATAACGACATTTATAAATCTAGTAAATTATTTATCTTGGGATAAATTGAAAATATAAAGTCAAGTTTGAATTTATAAATAGTGGAAATGGGTTTGAAACTGATATTTGTAAACTGTTTAACACGTATCGATTATAAATGAAATTCTAAACGAGATTATAAATGGATATAATAAAAACAAAATTTGTAAATGATTCTATCATTACAATTTAATAAAGAAAAACTGGATTTTTAAATATGATTCAAGGGAAGGAAGTCAAATGAATTGATTATATAAAAGAAGTGTTATTCACGATTCAAGTGAACGATGGATTAAAGTCGATATTTTGCAAATGGAAGTTTAAATGAGAAAGGGATAATTGAAAACGACGGGTTTTATTTAAACAGCGATTTTTAACGCTGCCGTTATAATAAATGTTTCAAAATCTAAACAGCGACCTTAATTCTATTGTTATAATAAATGTTCTATAATACTACACAGCGATTGTAACGCTGTTGTTAAAAGCAATGTTTTATAAATCAAATATTTGGAAATAGCGATTATAACGCTACCGTTATAATCGAAGTTTTTCCATAACGGAAGTGGATACTTAGATTGAATCTAAAAGTCGCGTAAGCGATATTTTTTTCAAAGTTATGAGCTTTGACTATTTCAAAGTTAAAAATGTTGTTCAATTAAGGTCTGAGAGGTAATTATACCCCAACTTGATTGATTTCATGATTGATGGAGAAATAGTTAAGGTTCGATAGTGAAGATTGGTTAGCAATATGGTTAGTTAATAAATGATTAATGGTTTGAGTTATAATAACGATGTTTCATAACATCGTGCTAATTTAAAGGATTTTGAAATGTTTTCTTATTGGAATTTAGAGATATTTTCTCGAATAAAGAAATTTTAATATTGAAAATGTTTTTCAAAGAATCGAGAGGGGACATCAAGCTTCAAAAGAATATGAAAGATGGGAAATGAGAATTGTAAATGATAATATAATATGGAATTGATTTAGAGGGGCCAATGTTGATTGATGATTGATCGATCGAATTCCTACCTGGAAATAAGATCGTCGGTTGTACACTTATTTTTCTTTGATAGTTAAATCACCAACTATCGAAGTTTTAGACCATTTTTCCGTCGTCAATATGGAGAGACTGGGATCAGATTCATTATCTAGAAACCTCTTTATATGGATGTCAGCGTTGCGATCAAATATGTAACACCCCACACCCGCTAAGGTCACTCACTAAGGGAATGCCTTAACTTCGGTAGAGCATTTTAAGTGAGTATAGAACAGAAAAATTACAACAAGACAGATATAAATACTTGAAAATCTAAAACATCATTTCATAGCAGCAGAAGGTAAACATGTTTAGTTACAACGCCATAAAGAGTCAAGTACTAAATATCCATCCTGATAAAAACATAAGTACATAATCCCACTACATAAACAATAGCCATAAAAGAAAAGATAAGCTGGGCTTTACATCACGGTCCAAGCTCCAGAAGATAGATAAAGAAATCTGATCAAAGCCCACTAGTGCTAGGCCCAACCTGAGGACCTGAGGGGGAAAAGATAAAAACAACAGGGTCAGACATAAGTCTGAGTGAGCCTTATAACTTTAACAACACAATCATTAAAGTAATTAGGGTATGGTATAAACTTGGCACGGGATGACTGGGGATAAATGACTACACTAAGTAGCCAACTAGACATAAGGTGAACTAGGATAACGGTAAAGACGCATCAACCCACCCAAGGATAATTACTAACTGCACCACACCAGTCATTCCTACTTAAAGGTTGATCCCTCCCAAGGACTTAGAAACTTTACCCAGTAGTTTCGTGTACCCCTAGCTGACTACATAGGTGCCGTCTGCCCCTATCTCCACTAGGTGTACCCACTACTCCCAAGCGATCGGCTCCCTACCGTAGATACCCGTGCTGGCCCCACAATGGGGTGTATCACTCCCCAAAGTGGCAACCCGATACAACAACTGGTGCACGGCTTATACCTACACGATGCAACAACGTCTTACCTACCAGCCCGGGTCCACACACGCATATGAAACCCGTTGGACTTGCGTTGCCACCGCTAACTCGTTTTGGCCTCTTACAATCAAGCCCAGTACGCGTGTCCCGTCCTCGACATGGGTCGAGCCCAATAAGATACATATGGGTTACTGGTTGAAATGGGCCCCCCACAAGCTACCACCTAAGCTTGTCAATATATCTAGTGCATCCCACTTAACCCTTTAATCATGTTTAATTACATGTTTCCACTTGGTTAAGTATTCTAATCGTATTTTCTATTGCCACCCAAGGCAACCCACTAGATTTCCACATGCCACCCAAGGCACTTACTTGATTTCCACATGCCACCCAAGGCACCTACTTAACCCCTCATGCCCACTACATGCTTATCTGGTTAAGTGTTTCTTAATTGATTAAGAACGTAACCGTTGTAAAGACCTCTCACATTAGACTATCTTTTATGGCAGCTGGATTTGCCGGTTGGGTCCGGGCAGCCTTACGCCATAACCGAGTCTAACCTCGTGTCTTTACACTTGTCACGTATGTAGTTTGTGCCTAAGACCTCTCACATTGGGCCAATCATTTGTAGCCGCTGGATTTGTCGGTCGGTTCCGGGCAGTCTTATGCTACAAAAGGGTCCAACCTCGTGTCTTAGTCGATTAATTACACCTAATTAATCACCCCCGAATTAATTTTCCCTAATTAATTCCAATTTTAACGATGTATATAATTGACTCAATTATGTCCATCCACTTTATGGTATGCATAATCATACCAACTTCACACCATTTAATTAACATGTATATTAACCCCATCGTTCCCCACGTAATTCGCTAACATGACATAAAAGGGAAGATTCATCACAAATATAATGGGTTCAACTTGCATAACATTAGCATCAACATGGGTTTAAAGGTGTCAACATGCATATAGCATCAAACCCAACTAGCATAAATAATCAACCCAAACTTACATGAATCACATATGTCATAAGGAGGTTAACTTGCATAAGTTATTTATGTCATACAAAGGGGTAAACTTGCATATGTATGTATGACATACAAAGGGGTTAACTTGCATATGTATGCATATCATACAAAGGTGTAAACTTGTACATGTTACTTGCATATAATCAAACACCATACTTGCATAACATGTCATATATGAACTTGCATATAATCATACACCAAACTTGCATACCATATCATGTATGAACTAGCATATAATCATACACCAAACTTGCATATCATGGTGTCATAATGGATCAATGTTTCTCATATGACTTGCATAACTTGCATAACATCACAAACACATAGCATATGACTTGCATAACTTGCATAACATCATGAACATGTAGCATATGACTTGCATAACTTGCATAACATCATGAACATGTAGCATATTGTTAGCCTGCTTTGTGACCAGGCTACCCAAAGCAAAGATCGTGTTGACACACCTCTGGGTAAATGCTGCCTCATATGGAATCTCTGGATAACATCACTCTCCGACATTGGAGGCATCGTCAGAAGACACAAGGCAGTTTGTTAAAAAACACAACACCAGTATAAACTGGTCCGAAACCCTTATCAAACGACCTCATTTGGATCTATTCACATCATATGCTTGTAGCCCTCTGAATAAGCTTCAGTTTGAGCTTTGGTTCGGCTCAATCGGACTTACGGTTTGAAAGTTATGCCCATTTCCGTGAACGGGTCCAGATTAGCATCAACTCGTGTCATTCCTGGTCGGATCACGTACCGTGGATCGTGGATGCCGGATCAGATCGCCCCCTCTGTTCGCGGAGCGTCCTCAAGCCACGATCCGTCCACTCCAGCTCACAACCAAGCCTCAGATCGTGAAGCCCATATCATGAACCGAGCCCATATCACGAACCGATCCCAGACCCACGAACCGATCGCCGAACCTGCAGATACATGCACTGTTTTGACCTATTCTTAAGGCTATTCGATCTCCTACTTTTCCGGATCGCATGCCACGTGTCCTACCACGACCCAGTCCTCCCAGGAGCTTTCCTACAGCTATAAATACACCTTCAGATGGCATTTTCAGGGGACTTTTGGCATCTCCTCATCCATGGCTGCCATGGCCAACACTTCTCCATGAATAACCACTATCTTCCTCAATAAATTCAATGGATTCGGAGAGAATTACTCATTGAATTCAAGTCATTGAAAGACAATATTCATTGTAATTGTAATCTATGAGTGAAATGAGAAAATATGAAGTGGACGTAGGCTCGTTAACGCCGAACCACTATAAAAATCTCGTTGTCTTGCTTTTTTCTCTATTTTTCGATTATTTCTTCATATCCTATGCTCAAAATACGACGATTTGGGTGTTAGGACCATTTTTTGGTCTAACATTTTGGTGCTTTCACTGAGAACCGAATGAGGATTATAAAGAAAATGCACAGGAGAAGGTTAGAGCAGGTGGCCGGTTCTCGGTTCGCGGATCGCAAGAGCCATCACGATCCGATTCGCGGTTCGCGGAACGACCTCCGCGAACGGAGCCCAGAGAGCCATCACGATCCGATTCGCGGTTCGCGGATCGCAGGAGCCATCACGATCCGATTCGCGGATCGCGGAACGACCTCCACGACCCGGGCCCAGAATGATCTTCACGACCCGACCTGGCGTAGGATCCGCGATCCGATCCGAAGACGATGATTAATTGACGATCCGAGCCACGAACCAGACGACAGTAGCGAACCGCGACCCAGAAAAGTGGTGACGAACAAGGGTCGCGATCCGACCCAAAAAAGTGACATATTTTGGAAAAAATGTAATTTTCAGATCATTTCAGAAAAAGGGACTGCGGGGCCCCGGACCCCCGCCGGCGCTGCGCCCGGACCCGCTGACGGACTCGCCTTCGGCTCGGAGCACGACTCGCCTTCGGCTCGGAGTACATTCTGACCCACAATCATCACAAATTCTTATCGACCAAGATTCGGTAGGTATTCTGAGAATCCTTTCTAGAAGCCAAGACCTCTATCTACCGATGTTATTGAATGTGAGGAGTTGTTGAAAAGATTCGACACGCTGGCTATGGCAATATACAAAATAATGATGGTCTCAGTTCACCTATTTGCCGTCAACCGCATCGAGATAGATTGATTTCCACGTGTCCAAGGGTTAGATCGATGTACTTTGGTCCCCAGAGTTAGGAACCAATTGAACCTCCGCAGGCCGTGATTGGATATATGGATCATTGCTGGGATGATAACAACTTGACTGCTCACCAGCCACCTTATGACATTGGTCAAGAAATGAGAACTTGAGATCAACGCAAATATGAATCAACCATTAGCTCTCCACTTCATACAACAGTTATGATAGGATATACGAACCTTACTTGACGCCTTGCAAGCCATGCTATTGCATTCAAGCTTATCTGATCGTGGTCTCAACCAACCAGGTCTAGCGGAATTCAGAGCTTACATAGCATATGGGTGTTAACCGTTAAATATCCCTACCAAAGACGGAGTGAGACTGGTCTATGGTGACGCCGCCCTGACTAAGGTCTTCACATCGGATCTCCTTTAGACCTCTTCCGAACGAGGGAACTTATATGCTTTCAGTAGGCGAGCCTGGATGTGTTCGTTTGAACTAGTGCTAATATTTGCGGGATTTAATCCCAAATTATGAGTCATTTCTTGAGTATAAACCTGAAGTGTTCTCCTGTCAAGCAAATAAGACATATGCAGTAAGTTCACTATCGCGGGATTTTATATGGAGTTGCCATTCGAAATGAAAGATGAAATCAACCACTTGGAAGTTGTATACAGACGGTGCAAGAAATGATCGGCAACACAACGCCGAAGTTTTGCAGATAACCCCCGAAGGATGACTCGAAAGGAATTCCAGTCGGAGAAACCACAACTTGCAGCTTACCTAGAATGGGCAGAAGAGTTATTAGATGGATTGGAACGTTACAACATACCCCATATTTCATACACAAAAGATCTAAAGTCGAATCATCTGGTCGAATAAGAAAGTTCCGATAATCCAGAAAAGATAGAGACGATCCCCATCAAGACACTATGAAATACAACCATTGATAAAATGGAAGTTGATCCAACGTTGGAGACCAAACCCAGAAGAGAGTCATGGTTAACTCCATGATAAACTTCCTACAGCACAAAATGCATCTAACAAGGTGAAGTGAAAGGCGTGCAATCGTTCTTTATGCCTCGAGGTATGACATGCAATTCGACATTGCCTATTTCTCTTGGAAGGTTGTCCCAAAACAAACACCAACGAATGCAATTGCCAAATTCACCGCCCTAAATGATTCGACCAAATCACCAGTCAGCCACCCATTAGATGGGAGATGTACATGAATGAAACTTCTGGGCAATGGCGTTCTGAAGTTAGAAAGTGAAGACTCACACTTCCACTCCCCTCATCGATTATATGCCAAGCAAACTCATGCCCCAGATGCTGGGGGCAACTGGAGATTTTAGCATGGATTACTCGAGGTTACATCACCTAATTCAAAGTTGATACACCAAAAGTTTGCATGGCCAATTGCATTAGTCTTGCCTGAAGGTCAGCAAGTTGAGGGTTTAGAACGCTTGCACCCGAGCGATGATTGATTGTTTGCGCACAAACCCTTGTCCCTGACATAGGATCGAAGGCATACCGGCGAATTTACAGGATATGACTATCTCTCCAGCTGCTATATTCTATTTCCTAGCACAGAAAGTGCAAAAGTTTCTACAAGCATGAATCCGTTGTTCTCGTGCCAACTTCCATCCTAACACCAATGTGATGGCGTGCTACTATTAGCAGTACAAACATGACTCCCCGACACTCTATCCTTACCCTCAGCATGGGGGCCAAGAAACGATTTAAAGGGAGACGCGCCCTCATCACTCACTTATAGTACCCACCTAACCGCCTTTGCCATCTCAGGACCCCGATCAAGGCCTATTCATTCTTGGGACTGCCGCCCCACAATATTTTGAAAAGATATCCGTCATCATCTAAAAGATTTTGGCAGCCCTTCACTGGCAGAGCTAAGGCGAAGCAAAATGGACCTGCAATGAACATGCAACGCCATTTTCGCTCATAATCACGCTCATTCCTTTAACAGGACTGTTCTTTAACTATGACTCTTATATTTGCATACTTTATGAGTTATTGATGTAGTTAACTCAGATGAACTAATATGTGGATGGTGTAGGTACCCCGGATTTGATACCGATCAGATTTCTGACACCCGCATATGGGATTATGGAACAGAACCATAACGAGCTCGATTGAACTGCTCGTCTACAAAACCACGCCCTCCATCTAAAGAAAATCATATAGCTCAAGGTGGATCTAGAATGACCATCCAATCCTTGGCTCACGCGTGGCAGAACAAAAAAAAAACAATCGTACATAAATCATTGAATCGCAAAGTCGTAGTCCGACTCCAGAAGAACGCAGTGTGACCGGCCATATGGCTCGATCCTGTCCTCGACGCCACTGAATCGCACGAATCTGAATAAAGGAGGCGGCACTGCCCCTTGATATGCTCACTTTTCAATCATGCAATTTACTTTCACATGCTTTCCGAGTTATTGACATGACTAACTCATGCGATATGAATAATGCAGATACCCGAAGTCAGGTGCCAACCATTCCTCCCGTAGACTGTTCGGAGGAACTCAAAGCCTTGGCAAATACTCCAACTGTTCGTCCGACTGGTTTTAATCCTCAGAGCTTGGATTAAAATATAAACCTAGGACGAGTTCGATGGGCATGCAAGATTGCAGACCGCTTGATCCGTGACTCTAACTCTCCAGAGCCGAGAGAGAGTATAAAGGACGCGAAGATGACGTCTACAAGGCGTGGCGGTGTACCATGATCGGAGCCGCCTGAGCAAAACTCTAACCTCGGCGACTGCCAGGAGAGTATAAAAGCGTCTCCGATTGAGCGCTGAGAAAGAGCTCCTACCCCGCTGAAGGATCGGGGAGCGACGGAACTGCTGAGCTCGAACTCTAATTCTCCAGAGTTGAGAATGAGTATAAAAGCGTCTCCAATTGAGCGCTGAGAGAGAGCTCCTACCCCGTTGAAGGATCGGGGAGCGACGGAACTGCTGAGCTCAAACTCTAATTCTCCAGAGTTGAGAATGAGTATAAAAGCCCTCTGATTGAGCGCTGAGAAATGTGCTGGAGACTCAGCACCCCCCATAATTTCTGCTCCGCTAAAGGATCGTTGAGCATACCATGAAACGAACTAGAACTCCTACCCCGCTGAAGGATCGGGGAACCGCTGAGTTTAAACTCCAGAGAGAGCATAAAGGCGCCAAAGACTTAGCGCCACGAGGGCTCCTACCCCGCCAGAGTGTCGGGGGATTAACTGAGCTTTGAGCCCGAATCCTCCATGCCCAGACATGGGGGCAAAACAAATAAGATCCTAATCAATCCTCAACAAAGCCCTGGACAGGCACTAAGTTAATGATTGATTGGAAGCAAACCTATACACACATATTACTTTAGTGCATTTTCATTTATAATTGCATTGACTACTTATAGCGCTTCATGACTTATTTGCCCATTCGCAGGTACAAGACAATGCGAAAGAAACAAAAATTTTATTACTAAACGCAGGTTTACAAAAGATTACTAGTCAAGAACGCGAGGGCCTCATTCGCAACAATGGCAACATGCTAATGGAAAACGAACAAAGGGTCGCATCCAGAAGGATGATGTAGGCCCCTTGAAGGCCAGAAAGCAGATGAAAAGAGAACGTCCATCTGCTCATCCCAACTTACTTCCAGAACAGGAAGCTCAGATAAGGCTGGATATATCCCATGTAATAATTGGACATGATGCAACCATTTCGTCCCCGACATTTCCCTTGATGCAAAGAGCAAACGGGAGCACTTGAGGCGACTACAATCTGACTCTTCACCGCTTGATTTCTGTCCTCAGAGCTTGGACGGGAGAGTATAAAGGCGCTAGAGACTTAGCACCACTCGAACTCTAACCTGCTGAAGGATCGGGAGAGTATAAAGGCGCTAGAGACTTAGCGCCACAAGAACTCTTACCCTGCCGGAGTTTCGGGGGTCAGACTGAAAGCAACTTCCTCTCCTCATGTTTACATGTCTGAATTCAAAAGGGAAGTGATCCGACCGCATGTCTTTCACATTTACCCTATGATTGGGGGCATGACTATTGAAAATATTTACAGAAGACATAGCTTATATGCCTGTATTTGACTTATGTTGTGATCTTGACAGGCTCCTTGAGGACTAGGAAACAAATGCAAAGAGAACGTTTTTTTGGTCCTAACCTACTTCCAGACTCGAAAGCTCAGATGAGACTAGATACATCTCATGCAATCGTTAGATGTGACACACCATCGTATCTCCGACCTTTCCCTTGACGCAGGGGGCAAGCCGGAACACTCGGGACGATCACAGTCTAACCTTTCGTCGTTTGATGCCGATCCTCAGAGCCTGGATAAAGGACAAAAGATTAGCGTGGATTTCGTACCAACAAATCGATTTTCACCCAACTCTAACTCATGATGCGAAGAGGGAGTATGAAAGATATGGATTTGAAGTCCGCTACTCAGAACAAACCCCCGAGGGTGAGGGCGCCAGCACTAAACTGGAAGGCCGAGCAACAATCATCAATTCGCTGGAAATGATAAAATTGAAGTTCAAGTAATGACGAACTAGGCATAGTCAGATATCAACCATCAGCTTGAGATGAACACGAACCAATCAGCAGTCACACAACGTGCAGCTTCGATTCAGAGCGTCGTAGATGGAAACATGGGCGACGGAACGGCTACCTGCAACTTCCTAGATGAGAATGCAAGAATCACAATGAACTCAGATCATGCACAACCAGTTTTAACTCCAACTCGAATGAATACTCGAGCGACATTTCATACTCAGCTCCGAGAAAGAACGCAACAATTCGAAAAATAGGAACCCGGTCAGGTCGAATTACTCAAACCATGACCCGGGGGCAATATCGACATGGAAACAAGAAATCAGCAAAGACCCCCTTTGTAATCTCAGATTCGATGCTGGGGGCACCAGCCAGGATCTTGATAATATGCATCAATTCTTTGATGGCAACCTACTCGCTAGTTTGATTCGGCACCTCTCAAGAAGCTTTTCTTCTCAAGATGATGTGGGTAACGACAATCATAGCCTCTTCACATGGGACATTAGAATATCCTCTTATTCCCACATATTTCAATGCTTCACCACAACGAGACTTCCTCAGAGGCTCTGACGAATTCAACCCTGAGGTGGATAGACCTTTATGACAAAAAAAGTGTTAACGTCGAGACGAATAACCAAGATGCTTTTCCGACTAAAAAATAGAGCACCTTTCAATTCCTGAAACGGTGAGGACAAAGGAAAAGCCCTGGAAAAGAATGACAAAAATGTGCAGTTACAAAGAGAACCTATACCACTTATTGAGCCCATGATCTTATTTGTCAAGCACAATTGAACCGAGCATGAGAAAGAGACTCAATAAGACTGTGATAACCATTTCGGACTATGCCGAAGCATAAACGGAGGGGCCCAACTAACTTCATAACGACATTTATTTACTCGCATTCAACAACCTTACTTAACTCCACAACTGATCTGATGAGAGTAACCGAAGTCGCTGATGCCCGATGAGGCAATCCTCACTATCTGACTTAAGAGAAGAGATGATATCAAGCAAATGTGGTTCAACCATTCGCATATACAATTCCGATTTTTGCTAAATTGAGAAACAGTACAGAATGATCTGGGTGGACTAAGATTGCTGAACCTGCAACTCTTACCAGATGCAACGACAGGAAGTATAAAATCTTCAAGACTAAATGCCTTGTTGACTCAACTCAACCCCCATCGATACTGGGGGCATAAATACTGACCTCGCTTGTCCTCCGATGGCACTGAGAGCGCAAGCGTCGGTTCATAGACTAACTTTAAAGACAATCCAGGCATGAAATGGGATTCAAAACATGTACGTCATGCCTCCGGAGTACAACCTTACTCATCTTTGCCGACCAAGCGAGCTAGCTTGTGGATCAAATGTGAACTTAAAGACTCAAACTACATCGAATGGAAGGAGTGGCAAACCTATCTACTACCTTGCGATGGTGACGATCCTATAGGCACTGGTCCATATAATTTTAACAACATCCCTTACTGCCTGCTTCATATGTGAATATTGGATTAAGAAATGATCCGTAACAATTGTGGAGTCTCTCGACTACGATCCAGAGTGATCATGGCTTTTGAATTCCTTACTGTTACGATTCAATGCGATTTTAAGATCCTGAATCAATATCAAGATATCAAGATAGTTCGAACTTGAGTACAAATGACAAACTCGTATGATGATTTTGGCGTGCTCCATCCCAATGGTCCAGATGGTAGCTTAGAGCCCGAAGATTCTTGAAACACTCCATTATTCGGGTGACTATTCCATACATTGACTCGTATATAAAAGAAAGATCGATCCTACCATGCGCATGACTTGTGTGGAATGATGCCGTTGTTTGGCAACGATCTGTGCATGTAGAATCACGCTCGGGAGCCAACGGTTTAGCATGACTTTTTGAACTTGGCCTGACTAGCTCCAATGGAAGCAATGCAACAATTGGATAAAGCCTTCTCAAGGATAAATGACGTTCCAGAGAGATTTACCTCAACATATTCAAAGCACATCTCATCTTCGATAAGATGTACTTTGGGGGGCAAAATGTTAGCCTGCTTTGTGACCAGGCTACCCAAAGCAAAGATCGTGTTGACACACCTCTGGGTAAATGCTGCCTCATATGGAATCTCTGGATAACATCACTCTCCGACATTGGAGGCATCGTCAGAAGACACAAGGCAGTTTGTTAAAAAACACAACACCAGTATAAACTGGTCCGAAACCCTTATCAAACGACCTCATTAGGATCTATTCACATCATATGCTTGTAGCCCTCTGAATAAGCTTCAGTTTGAGCTTTGGTTCGGCTCAATCGGACTTACGGTTTGAAAGTTATGCCCATTTCCGTGAACGGGTCCAGATTAGCATCAACTCGTGTCATTCCTGGTCGGATCGCGTACCGTGGATCGTGGATGCCGGATCGGATCGCCCCCTCTGTTCGCGGAGCGTCCTCAAGCCACGATCCGTCCACTCCAGCTCACAACCAAGCCTCAGATCGTGAAGCCCATATCACGAACCGAGCCCATATCACGAACCGATCCCAGACCCACGAACCGATCGCCGAACCTGCAGATACATGCACTGTTTTGACCTATTCTTAAGGCTATTCGATCTCCTACTTTTCCGTATCGCATGCCACGTGTCCTACCACGACCCAGTCCTCCCAGGAGCTTTCCTACAGCTATAAATACACCTTCAGATGGCATTTTCAGGGGACTTTTGGCATCTCCTCATCCATGGCTGCCATGGCCAACACTTCTCCATGAATAACCACTATCTTCCTCAATAAATTCAATGGATTTGGAGAGAATTACTCATTGAATTCAAGTGATTGAAAGACAATATTCATTGTAATTGTAATCTATGAGTGAAATGAGAAAATATGAAGTGGACGTAGGCTCGTTAACGCCGAACCACTATAAAAATCTCGTTGTCTTGCTTTTTTCTCTATTTTTCGATTATTTCTTCATATCCTATGCTCAAAATACGACGATTTGGGTGTTAGGACCATCTTTTGGTCTAACACATATGACTTGCATAACTTGCATAACATCATGAACATGTAGCATATGACTTGCATAACTTGCATAACATCATGAACATATAGCACATAACTTGCATAACATCATTAACACATAGCATATAACTTGCATAACATGCATAACATCATTAATACATAGCATATAACTTGCATAACATGCATTGATCCACATTCATAGCCATAACCTCATTATATCCTATCATAATCATTTCAACAATTGGTCATTAAGGCTATAGAAAACTCACAACTTGTTGATTAGCACTCCTAAGAAGAAGATTAAGTTGCTAGAGTTGATTAGAGATTGATTTGAGAAGCTATCTTCCTCTTTAGATCGATGGAGGCTCCTTCAAGTTGCATTTTGTCGGCATAACGGTGTTGTATCTATTTTTAGTATGAATTAGGGTAGTCTTAGGGTGTATTTATAGAGTAGTTAGGTGTTTTAGGCCATTAGATTAACCCTAAATCAGATTAGAGCCGTCAGATCTCGTCCTAGCCACCAAAACATAGCCAAAAAGCCAAACTGGTGCACCCAGGTCACCTGGGCTCGACCAGGGAGGTCGACCCCCAGGTCGACACTAGGGTCGACCCCCAGGTCGACACTAGGGTCGACTCCCCAATCAACCTGGTGGGAAGGTCGACACCCCAGTCGACCCCCAGGTCGACGCCCTGGGTCTGGCGGGAATTTTCCCGCCACTTCTGAAATGTGAAATTTTCGTTTTTAAATCTGTTTTGAATTTTCTGAAAACTTCTTTGGGCCTTAACTGGGTCATACGGACTCCGATTTTCGAAAACTCGGACTCTATTTCGCGTATTTTTCCGAGACGAACGCAATGGCATAGCCCGTTTCCCTTGTTTCTGATTTTAAAATTTAATTCTGCCCTGTTTTATATTATAGCAAGTTATTCAACATACGGGGTGTTACATTCTCCCCTACTTAAAGGATTTCGTCCCCGAAATCTCTAAGTCAAGAAGAACGTATCCTACCAACCAAACAACCATCTACTAAACCATCAAACACTGGCATCCATTGTCCTTAGAGTTTCTAATGCTGTATGAACATATGCAAAGAGTGTGTGTATATGTTCCCTGTCTAATGCAAAATCAGGCGGTCTACTGATTCAGTTGACCTCCTTAATGCAAACCATGATAGTGCCATGCATCCAATATGTATGCGAAAGAACCTTATCGACACATACTATTTCTACATTAGTGCACAATCATTCACCAAAATGCATCATCCATATGATAGCACAACCATTATACATCCATTAATATAGCTACCTACACACAATTTTATGCAATATGCAATATGAAGTGATTGAGCCGATCTAGTGCCTAGAGTGTGTGTATATGCATCCACGAGCAACCACTACCAAACACTTGCATCCACACGCATCCATCAAACATAACATGTCTCAAACACATGTTTCAACCATAGGTTTTACCCTATCTAAAGGTCAAAGGTACTAATGAGAGGACATACTAAAGATAAGATAAGTACTAGACAAACGATAAAGGAGAAGTTAAAAGACATACCCTAAAAAAGGAATGGGTATAATGAACGCATCTTCGCTTCTGTCTCCCAAGTAGCATTGCTCTCATCTTCTCCCAATTGCACTTTGACTAGCCGCACCTCTCTGTTCCTCAACTTCCTAATCCTGACCCAAGGATGCGGGTAGGAGCTCGTCGAATAGTTGCATCACGCTCTACCTCCACTTCTTTTAGCAAGCTCGGCTCTACCACCTCTGCGGTCTCATGTAGGCACTTCCTCAAATGTGACACATGGAATACGTCATGTACCCCACTAAGTCTCTCGGGTAAATCCACTCTATATGCCATCCGTCCAATCCTTTCCTTAATTGGAAACGGCCCAACAAATCTTGGAGCTAACTTCCCAACGGACCCAAAGCGAACTACATTCCGTAATGGAGATACTTTGACAAAGACCATGTCCCCAACCTCAAACTCCAGATCCGTCCTCCTCTTGTCCGCATAAGATTTTTGCCTATCCTGCGCTGCTTTCATCCTTCTTCGAATCAAATCAATCTTTTCCGAAGTCTCTCTAACCATATCGGGCCTAAGCAAGATCTTATCCGTAGATTTCCACCAACATGTAGGTGATCGACAAGGCCTTCCATAAAGAGCTTCGAAAGGAGCCATACCAATACTGGACTGAAAGCTGTTATTATATGCGAACTCCACCAATGGAAGATGCTCTTCCCATGTACCTCCAAAATCTAAGATACAAAGCCTCAAAAGGTCTTCCAGAACATGATTCACCCTCTCGGTCTGGCCGTCCGTCTGAGGATGATATGCTGTGCTCAGACACAACTGAGTCCCCACTGCTTCTTGTAAACTCTTCCAAAACTCGCTAGTGAAGATAGGATCTCTATCACTCACTATGCTAGAGGGTACTCCATGCAATAGAACTATCTCTCGAAGATAAACTGAAGCTAGTCATGGAGCAGTCCTCTTGCTCTTCACAGGTATGAAATGGGCGCTCTTAGTAAGTCTGTCTACCACAACCCAAATTCCCGTATTACCCTTTCTCGATCTGGGTAACCCGTCAATAAAATCCATCGAGACGCTATCCCACTCCCATTGCGGAACTTCCAATGGGTGAAGCAACCCACCTGGTTTCTTTTGCTCCGCTTTCACCTGTTGGCACACCAAGCATCTAGCGACATAATCGGCCACATCCTTTTTCATACCAGCCCAAAAGAAAACTCGCTTCATGTCTTGGTACATCTTGTCCCCACCGGGATGAATGGTCATCCTAGAACGGTGTGCATCATCAAAAATAGCCTTCCTCAAACCCTCGTCTTGCGGTACACAAAGTCTACCATCTCTACGCAAGCACCCCCTATCGTCTAGGGTGTACCTACTCAAATGGTTGGACGACTCCCCCCTTATGAGCCTCTCTACCAACTCAACCAACTGTGGGTCTTTCCGCTGTGCCTCGCCAATCCTCCCCAAAAGAGTAGGTCTGACCTCCAAGGATGCTAGCAAACCGGGTGTATAGTCAACGGAAGGTCTGAAATCAAACATCGAGATAAATTCCAAGCTTCGTCGTTCCATGAACAATGGACTCAAGGACAACCTTTTTCTACTCAAGGCGTCCGCCACCACGTTACCCTTGCCAGGGGTATACGCTATCTCGAAATCATAGGATGCTAAGAACTCCATCCACCTTTGCTGTCTCAAGTTCAAATCCTTCTGAGAAAACAAGTACTTCAATGATTTGTGGTCAGTGAACAATTCGAATCTCTCACCAAGAAGATAATGGCGCCAAATCTTAAGCGCAAAAACAATAGCGGCCAACTCTAAATCAAGGGTAGGGTAATTTTTCTCATGTGCTCTCAACTGCCTTCCACCATAGGCTATTACCCTTCCCTCTTGCAATAAGACTGCGCCCAGTCCTGTCCCACAAGCATCGGTATAGACAACAAATGGCTTACTCCCATCTGGCAACACTAAGATTGGAGCTGTGGTTAAAGCTCTCTTTAACCGTCGGAACGCATCATCACAATCTACGTCCCATGCGAAGACTAGATTCTTCTTCGTCAAGCGAGTTAATGGGGCTGATATCTTCGCGAAGTCCTTGATAAACTTCCTATAGTAGCCAGCCAACCCCAAGAAACTCCTCACCTCGGTAGCATTCTTTGGAACCTTCCAATCTTGAATTGATACTACCTTCGCGGGATCCACAGCTATCCCTTCCTTGGAGACCACGTGCCCCAAGAACCGCACTTCCTTTCTCCAGAAGTGACATTTAGAAAATTTAGCCTTAAGGCTATGCGCTCGAAGAGTCTCCAACACTTCCCTAAGATGTAGGGCATGCTCTTCTTCACTCTTAGAAAATACTAAGATGTCATCCACAAAGACCACCACGAACTTATTAAGGAACTCCCTGAACACCCTACTCATCAAATCAACAAAGTATGCAGGGGCGTTCGTCAACCCAAATGGCATCACCAGCCACTCATAGAAACCATCCGGAGTCCTAAAGGCAGTCTTGTCTATGCTATCCTCAGCCACCCTCAACTGATGAAACCCCGTGGCCAAGTCCAACTGCGAAAACACTGAAGCGCCAACCAACTGATCAAAGAGATCATCAATCCTCGGCAATGGGTGTCTATTCTTCTTTGTGAGCTTGTTGAGTTCTCTATAGTCTACACAAAGTCTGAGGGACCCATCCGCCTTCGTAGCAAAAACTACTGGAGCACCCCACTCCGATATACTTCGTCTTATGAACCCCTTCTCAAGCAACTCCCCTACTTGCTTATGGAGTTCCCTCCTCTCACGAGGAGCCATGTGGTGCACTGGTAAAGATACAGGTTTAGCATTATCCACCTGATATATTCGGAAGTCTATCTCCCGCTTCGGAGGTAAGCCCTTCACCTCCTCAAACACATCCGAGTATTCCCGGACCACTCTAACAGATCGCAAACTCTCGACCGAAGCGTCAAGCGATTCAAGATAACTTAGCATAACAGAATCCATGGGATTACAAGAGATCTCGAGAGTGTTCCCCAAGCGGGTCATGAGCCTAACAACTCTCCTTTCGCAATCAAGAACGGCACCATTACTGGATAACCAGTCCATGCCCAAAATCAACCCATAGCCCGTGAAGCCCAAAACAAAAGCATCACATCTAAACTCAATGCTAAGTGTAGAAATCTTCAAACCCAAACATATCATGGACAAATAAGTGGAGCCCCCAATTGGGTTTGAAACAACCAAGGGATCATCTACTAGACTGGTGTCTAAGTGCAGTGACTCAACTAATGATGATGAGATAAACGAATGCGATGCGCCAGAGTCAAACAATGTACGGACAGGATGATCAAATAGAAAAACCAGACTTTCAACGGAAATAGTTCTACCTCTTTCCTGAGTTGGTGGAACCGCGAGAGCCTGAACTCGCCCCCTTGCCTGACCCGGTGCCATAAGAGCTTGCACCTGTCCTCCTGAGGTAGATCCCGTCCTTTGCCCCTTCTTAGGGCAGTCCTTCACTAGATGCCCTGCTTCACCACAGTGGTAGCAGCCAGTCTTCTTCTTCCGACAATCTTTGCTTAGGTGGCCTGGTATCCCGCAATTGAAGCACTTCTTCTTCCCCTTGCCACCGTTGCCTTTCCCACCTTTGTTTTATTGCCGTTGAGGTCTCTTTTGATCTCCCTTCTTCTCGGGTGCCTTATTAGCATTGGGACCCTTTTCTTCCTCATGCATGAGTGCCATGTCAACTAACTTCTCAAAGGTGGCCCCCATAGGGATATGAGTCATAGCCAATCCATACATCGGTTCATTCAAGCCTTTAACGAACCTCAAAGCCTTCTTCTCCGGTGTATTCACCATGTCTATGCCAAACCTTGCCAATTGATTAAACTTGTTGACATATTCCTTCACCGAGAGATTTCCTTGCTTTAGAGTCAAGAACCTTTCCATATACAAGTTTTCCTCCGCCCTTGAGAGAAACTTTGCCACAAATCTTTGCCTGAAATCCGCCCAAGAGTCAACGGGGCGTTCTCCATTAGTGACCTCCCACCAGAAAGAGGCCTCTCCCTTCATTAACCAAGCAGCTAACTTGACTTTCTTTCCTTCTTCCATCTCAAAGATATCTATCAACTCTTCCACCTCCTTAAGCAATCTCTAGCCTCCACAAAAGTTTCTGATCCTTGGAAGGTTTCCCTCCCATAGCTTTAAATTCCCTGCAAGTCTTAGCAAAAGTATCCGTACGAGGAGGAGGAGGGGGAGGAGGAAGATCGGGTGCTACGGTTGGTGGAGAAACATTTTCTGGACCCGCAGTGGCGGCCCTAGCCTCCATCAATCTCCTATACCATACTGGTATCGTCACACCCTCCGAAAAGTTAAGATCCTCGGCCATGCTGAAACGAAAAAGGAAAGATTCAAAACGGAGAATTCGAAAGATAAAGATATGGCTATTGGGGATTATGCTTTTCTTTCAAAAACTTTTCTCTTTAAAGACATGTTTTTGAAAATACTTCTTCCAAAAATGTTTTTAGAAAAATAGTTTTCTAAAAATTTTATCTGTTCCGGTAACCTTTGCTCTGATACCACGTGTAACACCCCACACCCGCTAAGGTCACTCACTAAGGGGATGCCTTAACTTCGGTGGAGCATTTTAAGTGAGTATAGAACAGAAAAATTACAACAAGACAGATATAAATACTTGAAAATCTAAAACATCATTTCATAGCAGCAGAAGGTAAACATGTTTAGTTACAACGCCATAAAGAGTCAAGTACTAAATATCCATCCTGATAAAAACATAAGTACATAATCCCACTACATAAACAATAGCCATAAAAGAAAAGATAAGCTGGGCTTTACATCACGGTCCAAGCTCCAGAAGATAGATAAAGAAATCTGATCAAAGCCCACTAGTGCTAGGCCCAACCTGAGGACCTGAGGGGGAAAAAGATAAAAACAACGGGGTCAGACATAAGTCTGAGTGAGCCCTATAACTTTAACAACACAATCATTAAAGTAATTAGGGTATGATTTAAACTTGGCACGGGATGACTGGGGATAAATGACTACACTAAGTAGCCAACTAGACATAAGGTGAACTAGGATAACGGTAAAGACGCATCTACCCACCCAAGGATAATTACTAACTGCACCACACCAGTCATTCCTACTTAAAGGTTGATCCCTCCCAAGGACTTAGAAACTTTACCCAGTAGTTTCGTGTACCCTTAGCTGACTACATAGGTGCCGTCTGCCCCTATCTCCACTAGGTGTACCCACTACTCCCAAGCGATCGGCTCCCTACCGTAGATACCCGTGATGGCCCCACAATGGGGTGTATCACTCCCCAAAGTGGCAACCCGATACAACAAATGGTGCACGGCTTATACCTACACGATGCAACAACGTCTTACTTACCAGCCCGGGTCCACACACGCATATGAAACCCGTTGGACTTGCATTGCCACAGCTAACCCGTTTTGGCCTCTTATAATCAAGCCCAGTACGCGTGTCCCGTCCTCGACATGGGTCGAGCCCAATAAGATACATATGGGTTACTGGTTGAAATGGGCCCCCCACAAGCTACCACCTAAGCTTGTCAATATATCTAGTGCATCCCACTTAACCCTTTAATCATGTTTAATTACATGTTTCCACTTGGTTAAGTATTCTAATCGTATTTTCTATTGCCACCCAAGGCAACCCACTAGATTTCCACATGCCACCCAAGGCACTTACTTGATTTCCACATGCCACCCAAGGCACCCACTTAACCCCTCATGCCCACTACATGCTTATCTGGTTAAGTGTTTCTTAATTGATTAAGAACGTAACCGTTGTAAAGACCTCTCACATTAGACTATCTTTTATGGAAGCTGGATTTGCCGGTTGGGTCCGGGCAGCCTTACGCCATAACCGAGTCTAACCTCGTGTCTTTACACTTGTCACGTATGTAGTTTGTGCCTAAGACCTCTCACATTGGGCCAATCATTTGTAGCCGCTGGATTTGCCGGTCGGTTCCGGGCAGTCTTATGCTACAAAAGGGTCCAACCTCGTGTCTTAGTCGATTAATTACACCTAATTAATCACCCCCGAATTAATTTTCCCTAATTAATTCCAATTTTAACGATGTACATAATTGACTCAATTATGTCCATCCACTTTATGGTATGCATAATCATACCAACTTCACACCATTTCGTTAACATGTATATTAACCCCATCGTTCCCCACGTAATTCGCTAACATGACATAAAAGGGAAGATTCATCACAAATATAATGGGTTCAACTTGCATAACATTAGCATCAACATGGGTTTAAAGGTGTCAACATGCATATAGCATCAAACCCAACTAGCATAAATAATCAACCCAAACTTACATGAATCACATATGTCATAAGGAGGTTAACTTGCATAAGTTATTTATGTCATACAAAGGGGTAAACTTGCATATGTATGTATGACATACAAAGGGGTTAACTTGCATATGTATGCATATCATACAAAGGTGTAAACTTGCACATGTTACTTGCATATAATCAAACACCATACTTGCATAACATATCATATATGAACTTGCATATAATCATACACCAAACTTGCATACCATATCATGTATGAACTAGCATATAATCATACACCAAACTTGCATATCATGGTGTCATAATGGATCAATGTTTCTCATATGACTTGCATAACTTGCATAACATCACAAACACATAGCATATGACTTGCATAACTTGCATAACATCATGAACATGTAGCATATGACTTGCATAACTTGCATAACATCATGAACATGTAGCATATGACTTGCATAACTTGCATAACATCATGAACATGTAGCATATGACTTGCATAACTTGCATAACATCATGAAAATATAGCACATAACTTGCATAACATGCATAACATCATTAACACATAGCATATAACTTGCATAACATGCATAACATCATTAACACATAGCATATAACTTGCATAACATGCATTGATCCACATTCATAGCCATAACCTCATTATATCCTATCATAATCATTTCAACAATTGGTCATTAAGGCTATAGAAAACTCACAACTTGTTGATTAGCACTCCTAAGAAGAAGATTAAGTTGCTAGAGTTGATTAGAGATTGATTTGAGAAGCTATCTTCCTCTTTAGATTGATGGAGGCTCCTTCAAGTTGCATTTTGTCGGCATAACAGTGTTGTATCTATTTTTAGTATGAATTAGGGTAGTCTTAGGGTGTATTTATAGAGTAGTTAGGTGTTTTAGGCCATTAAATTAACCCTAAATCAGATTAGAGCCGTCAGATCTCGTCCTAGCCACCAAAACATAGCCAAAAAGCCAAACTGGTGCACCTAGGTCACCTGGGCTCGACCAGGGAGGTCGACCCCAGGTCGACACTAGGGTCGACTCCCCAGTCGACCTGGTGGGCAGGTCGACTCCCCAGTCGACCCCCAGGTCGACTCCCTGGGTCTGGCGAGAATTTTCCCGCCAATCTGAAATGTGAAATTTTCGTTTTTAAATCTGTTTTGAGTTTTCTGAAAACTTCTTTGGGCCTTAACTGGGTCATACGGACTCCGATTTTCGAAAACTCGGACTCTATTTCGCGTATTTTTCCGAGACGAACGCAGTGGCATAGCCCGTTTCCCCTGATTCAGATTTTAAAATTTAATTCTGCCCTGGTTTATATTATAGCAAGTTATTCAACATACGGGGTGTTACAAAATATGATCAAAATAATCGAAGACGGAGTTATGCAAGGGCTATCCTGTTTACAGGATAGTGCCTTCGGTTGGTCCAGCCCCAGGACAACGTGGATGGACGAATGTCTGACAGAATATATCTAACGGATCACGTATGTTGATCTCTTCAAACGTACTTACATTTGGTGGCGGAGGAACTCGTTTCTCTTAGCTTTATACCCGTGGTATTCTTGGGAAATAAATTCGTGATTTGGCGAGTATGATGATGTGGCATTCAAAGTGAATGGTGGCCAGATATTCTGAAAGATAATTTAAACCTCAAGCCTCACAACCGGGAATTGACAAAAATCGGGCAGGCAGCATGGCTATGTGGGTCGCTCCCATTAGGATGCATAATCACCTATCTAGATAAATTCAATTTGCTTCTTTAATCTATCGATGCTGTCCCTTTCGGGAAACGGTTGCTGATCCCAACCGTTGGTGATATACATCCGATACACTCAAGCGAAATGAGTGATCGGTCATGTGTGGGCCGGGTTGCAATATGTTCTTGTTGAACCCCAGTGTATCGCCTCTAGAGTACACTGATTGGAAGGTGGTTCCATACCTTGTCATGTTGGAAATCCAATCTCCAATAAGCGCCCTGCGGATTTTAATTTTATATTATATATGGAGCGTGAGATGCAAGAGTTCCGCTAAATTCTATTTATTTGATTTAGACACTATTATAATATCACCAGATTTTGATATCAAAATGTTTGGGTTATCGTAAGGTAAAAACCATCCGTGTTTATGTGTGGATCGGTCTTACGATTATCATTTCTTTCGAAAGGATTTTAAAAAGTTAAACCAATGGTTGGAGTTTACTCACACCAGTCCCATGACTGACCCAGAGTTTATTTTATTTGTATTTCCTAAACTCTTGGGTGCCCAAATTTGTACGGGCAGTCAAGTTGTCGAGATTTTTTTCAGATTCACTTGGAGGAGTTTGAAGCAGGAGGCTTCATCAGTTAGCTATAGACTATCATATTTTCCCCTGGGTATTGTGTCGTATTTGGAAACAGGTGTTTATAACTGTTCCAGAGATAACTGTTGTGCTCTGATGATGGTATGTATACAAAGTTACTGATTTTTATTTCAAAGTTTATGTTATCTAATATATTTTATTCGTTCCGCTGTGAGTTTGTGATCTTTGTTTTCCTTCTATTCTAATATTTCTTTCTTTCTATTTCTCATCCTCCAACTTCTTTCTTATAATGATTCGTATTTCTGTGTCATTTGGGTTGGACGTGTGGTGTTATTAGTCGACTCAAAGGGTATGGAAATTCGGGCCATTACAATAATACAAATAAATAAATAAAATTCATAGGGTTATCGACATACCCTTACCCCACATGTCGACATACAACAGTAAAAATTGAAATTTTGATTTTTCCTCTAGAATTTAAAATGGTAGTTATATATACTTATTCAAGTTTTTCTATCTTCCACTTTATCCTTTTATGTGATAAAATTCAGAAAACATAAATTAATGGCATTCTCTTCAAAATCAAATCAAACCGTGACATTTTCCTTCCCTTCTCCTACTTCTGTCCATTCCAACGAACTACACTGGCAAGCGTCATGAAGATAGAAGAAACTTTGAAGGATACTCTACAAACAATGATTAGAATAAAAGTTTTGCAAATAAGGATGACTATGAAATAAGAAAAGTAGGGCATAATTCTTAGAAATTTACGAAAATTCTAATGGATAATCATTTAAACCCGATCATGATTGAAGACGACTCCTCTAATATTCATGTTCACACTCCATTATAAGAAGAAGAAGAAGAAAAAGTGCATATGGATGAAGTCGATAAAGTTACATATGTTGGAGAAGTATGTTTTGAATACAATGGTAATTAGGTCGAACAACATGGAAACTTTTGTCTTCGTTACCCTAATTGTTTGATTCACAAGCCACCAAATGTCAAAGACTCTCACTAGTTCGCCTTTCTGTTAAGTATTCTTATATAAATTGCATGTAAGTTTACATATTTTTATATATGTAACACAACAATATATAAATTATATTTATGTTTCATGTCCGCAGCAGTAGCCCAACGGTTAAGGATTTTGCGCCATGATAACAGTGGCGTGAGTTCGAAACCCAGAATGGCATGCTAAGAGCTTACCATGTGCATATGCTAAGATCAACCATTTATGTGGTGCTCGCGGACCAGGCTAGGTGCACTCGGTAGGGTTTTACGACTCCGATCGGTTTCCCTTTTGAACAAATTAAAAAAAAATTATGTTTCAGTTAATATAGTTATTAACATATAGTTTTATAGTATTAGACTATCAGCTTTAGGGGGAATTATTTAGTTTATGTTGCTTTTTGTTGATGCAAAATGGGGAGAATTATAAAATAGGATAGATTAACTTAGATCAAGGGTGAGTTAGTAGATTAAGGTGGGGTTATTTAGAAGCAGAGTTTGGTAATAAGTTGTCATCATCAAAAAGGGGGATATTGTTAGTTCCTAATATGATGGATTTGATGATAACCTTAGGAATTATTATAAAATATAAATGCTATATTCTTGTCATAATATATGTGTATATGTAGGTTATACACACACACACACACACACACACACACATATATATATATATATATATATATATATATATATATATATATATATGCAAGAACAAAAGAATGAAGATTATACTATATAAAGAACCAAGACTGATGAATCTAAGATTGAAGAAACAAAGATTGAAGACTCACGGATTTGATTTTAAGACAACAAGATAAGTGATAGAATCTAGATCTATAACCTCATAATAGAACTAAAATCTTTTTTCTGATTTTAATTATGGTAGCCAATTTTAGATTTTAAACTATTTTTTCAAAACTATCTTTTAAATCATCTCTTCTGGTTTAAATATTTTAGCCTCAAGATTGAAAAATAATAATAATTTAGCCTTGATTTTAAATAATATCTTCATTTAAATATGTTACTCTTAATTTCAAAATCTATTTTTAATCATCATATTGTGATTTCAATGTTTTAGCCTCATCTCAAAATTATATTTATAAGATTTTTTTATAATCCATTATATTCTGATTTATAGTTCTTTATATTATATATATATAATATTTCAAAGTTTATTCTCTGAAGTTTTAAAAAAGTTTTACTACTTAAAATATATTAATTTGAGCCTCACTGTACTCCAAAAATAGGAGGGGTGTTCCTTGTGGCCTCGAAATTAAGGGTCGTATTCTCAACATTATATTTGAAAATAAATCTGCATAAGAAATTGTATGGGAGTGGATGTAGTGTAATTTCAAACAAGTAAAAAAAATCCTAATATGTTCTTTCATTTACGACACTTTATTTACTATTTGCATCTGTCTTTGAATCTGTGATTGTTTCTATGTCTATGAATTGCATATGTTGGTGTTTAATTTTAAAAGATTCACATAATTCATTTATTTACTATTTCAAAAGATTCATATATTATATATATATATAATTTAATATGTCTAAATATGCATTTTATTTACTATTCAGAAAAATTATGTTAATTCATAAAAATATGGGAAAATCCTCAAAAAATCAAAATAAATCACTTTTATAACTTCTTCATCGTATAAAAATTTTGTGTCCAAAAACATAATTTAACAAGTTTAAATAACTAAACCCAAAACCAATGCATTTACTAACTTTATCAAAAATTTATGTTATCTTTGATAATTATGAAATTTAAAGTTTACTTCCAAAATAATTTCACCAAACTAAAATTTCAAGACAATTTGATGTTATATGATAAGATTTTTAACTTAAACCTACATGATAATTTCATTAGTCAAACATATAGTTCATCAACAAGCATATTTTATCCCTAGTAAGCAAGCATGACGTAAAAAAACTTAAACAATCGTAAATAATTCAAGTTTAGTCCTAAAACTAGACTACATATAACAAATAAAGAGATATTATTATTATTCATATTGATTAGAATGAGAATGGTCCCAAGCTTGGACTCCATAATCTCTAGGTTGTCTTCCTTGTTTCTTCTTAATTATAGTCGGCCTTCTTTGTATTTCATTTTGCTTTAGTGAAAAATGAATTGAAGAGATAAGAGAATAACAGTTTTAAGTGCAGGAAATTTGCTCTTTTGGGTGCTACATTTAGGTTATATCCAGTTTAAAATTCAGAATAGGCGCTATGGAATTTAATATAAAATATAGCCCTTAAAAATAGCCATTTTGGCAAACGACCTTCATTTTTGATGAAACCACTTTTGTTGGATCCAGAATGTCAAATTATTGTTATATTACAATTTTCAGAATTTTTGGAATTAATATGTGAGCGTGGTTAATTTAAATGTGTTTGGTAATTTTAGTTTGAATTTAATCGACTGGAAAATGCTCATTTTTCAAATGGTCTCCAAATTCGATGAAATTAGTTTTGTTAGAACCGTATCGTCAAAACTTAACTAGATTTATTTTTCTAGAATTTTTGGAGTCGGTATGTGGCCTCGGTAAATTAAAATGTATGTTTGAATTCAATATAAATTGATTTATATTTTAATTCTGATAAAAACTGATTAAAACAGTCGAATTGGCTTATGAAACATATTCCATTATGTCTGGAATAAGGATAACTAGCTAGGGTGACAGTCTTTGGGTTTGAATTGGAGTTCGGATGCGGAATTCACTCTTTAGGATTAAATCGAATAAAATATTATTAAAAATATATTTATGTATATAAACTATTCCCGTAACCCTAATCAGTCCATCTTCTTCCAGCTACGATAAAGGAAATGAATGGCAGAAACGCACCTGTCTTCTCCCTCAAATATCTCAATAATCACCCTTCATAACTTTTTACCACAAAATTGAACGCCTAAGTGTACTCTACATTTACACCAGTCATGATTGTTCTTCATTTGCTCATTCGAGATCTCAAACATGTAGCGTTCACGTGCCAAATCGAAGCAGCATATGGACTTCATGCTGTGCGAGCTTGTAGGCGTGGAGAGGTGGTTCCAGGCCCTTCAAAGTGACGATGATGGATCGGTCTCTGACGATCCTGTGGTGGTGTGCCGAACGGATTTTAGTTGTGACGGATGGGTTCAATTGTCTTCAACGTGAACGAGAAACTCTACAGTGAAGAAGAAAGGATAATATTAATTAATTTAGTTTAGTTATACCAAAAAAATGAATTTTTATAAATAAATAGCATATTTTATATATAAAAAATCAGTTTAAAATTCAGATATATATATATATTAATATTAGTTTAAAAATCATATTTTTATGTAATAAAGCATTACTATAAAAATATGATTTATATATATAGGACAGTTTAAAAATATGACTATTATAAATATAAAATTGATATAAAAATATGATTATTATAAAAAATAGCATTATTTTGTAAATATAAAATAGCATTATTTTGACATATAAAATAGCCTTATTTTGTAAATATAAAATGGCATTGTTTTTAAAATATAAAATGGCGTTGTTTTTAAATATAAATTGGCATTGTTTTATTTTTCTGATTTTATGAATAACATGAATTATTTTCAGACTTATATATATATATATACATACATACATATATATATATATAAAGAACATCGATGTAAAATTTTGATTTTTAAATTATATAACATTGTATATAAGTAATATTGGTTTTAAAAATATGATTTTTACATAAAGACCTTTGTTTTATAAATATGATTTTTATATATGTAATAGCGAGATAAAAATATGATTTTTATTATTTGAATAGCATTTTAAAAATACGATTTTTATTTATGTAATAGCAATATAAAAATATGATTTTTATATATATAGCATTGTATATAAATGCGATTTTTTATAATGATCGTTGTTTAAAAATGTGATTTTTAATATAAACTGCGTGAAACAGATTACGTTGGAATCACAGTGAAGAATACAACACCTTGGAGCAAATCTAAACTATTCAGAAATTCATAAATAAAACTGGCGGCCGAGTGGAAACCAAAAGTGAGAACTCTTTCACACTCAATTTACATTACAGTTAAATATATACCAGGATGCAGATGGTGCTTAGTAGCACCCGACACCATTTATTGTACAAACCATGATTGTTTATTTGGATTGAATTGAATGTATTGTGTGTTGATTATGATGCTGAAATGTTAAAAATGATTTAATATTATTTTATGGTAGTTGAAATTAAATTATAAATATTCATTTATAATTTTAAACAATGAAAATTGGTTACAAATCGAATTAGAACTGGTTAAATTTATTAACCAATAATTATTTTAAATAGACTGTTGCTGTTTGAAAACCACACACGGGTGATATTTGACATACACTAGTCCCAGTATTTAGTTGTGTGTAGGACTGTCAATTTCCTACACGACCCGTGACCCGACCCGAAACCCGCACAGAAATTAGCAGGTTAACCCGACCCGTTTAGTTAGCGGGTCATTTTCGGGTCAACCCGAATTTGACCCATTTATAAATGGGCGGGTTTAGGGTTGACCCGCTAACCCGATTTTGACCCGCCAAACCCGATTATATGTTGTATTTCTTTCATACTGTTAGTCTTTTATGTATACTGTTAGTGTTAACCTTTTATGTATGCAGTAATCAGTATGCTAGTACATGCAAGCTGTTATATTTTACTAATTTATTCTTGTATGTTGTTAGTTATATTTTATTTATAACAACTGTATCTCTCCCATACTGTAGTCTTTAATTTATGCAGTATAAGAATATATACTTATGTATAGAAAATGATTTTTTGATATGGTGATTTCATGCTTTATATATGTGTTGTCTGTTGGTGACTTTGAAACATGTTGCATGTTGGTGATTATATAACAGTGTGCATGTTGGTGATTTGTCTCTTTGGTTGCTTATATTATTAGGCAATATCTATCAATGGGTCAAACGGGTAAACCCAACCCAACATGACCCAACACGACCCGTTTAGTTAAACGGGTTAAGCGGGTCGGGTCAAGTTAACCCGTTTATAAATGGGTCGGGTTAGGGTTGGGAAAATATGACCCGTTTAATAAACGGG
The DNA here is from genome assembly GCA_030737875.1 of Allium sativum. Lineage (NCBI taxonomy): Eukaryota > Viridiplantae > Streptophyta > Magnoliopsida > Asparagales > Amaryllidaceae > Allium > Allium sativum. The sequence continues at coordinate 607,050,575 of CM060919.1, read as the reverse complement.
TTAACCCGACCCGTTTATAAATCAACCCGAACCCGACTTAACCCGACCCGACACGACCCATTGATAGCCCTAGTTGTGTGTCAATCGAGGATTGACAGTCTGTGATGAGCATTATTTATTTATTTTAATGCTCACATAGTTGTAAATTTCACTCTGGATGTGAATGGACTGTTTAATGATTATTTATCATTATTGTTGAATATATGCGATGTATGAAATCCATATAACTGAAATTATATGGTAATTGATTGAGTCGCATTCTGATTCAGAAATAAAGAATATTTTTCAAAAATAAAGAATATTTTTCAAAAATAAAGAATATTTTAAAATAAAATGTTTTAACAATAAAAATCACATTTTTATTGTATGTATAAACCAATAAAAGGAGAATATGTTAAAATACATTTTTGTTAGATTAAAAAATGTCATCTTTAACATGTTAATAAAGAAGAAAAAGAATCCTATGTTAAAATATTCTTGTTAGATAAAAATATTATTTTTAACATGTTAATGAAGTGAATTAAATAGTCATGTGTTGAATAAAATATTTAAACAATAAAAATATCATTTTTATTGAATGTATAAGCCATTACAAATATTCATGTGTGGAATAAATAATATTCAGTGAAGAATAAAATTATGATTTTGATGTCCGATTTTGGGATGGATATAAAAATATTGAAATGTGAAGCCGAGTTAAGTAGCAAACGCCATTTTAATCCGAACGGGTTCATCGATCGATTTTATTCATTTTAAAATGAATATCGAAAAGAAGTGATTTCAAAACCTAAATTTGAAAATATTATCATTTTGAAATTATAATGATACATAATATTCAATTTGGATTTAAAAGTGAAAATGAAGTTGAAATCGTTTTAAAACGAATAAATAAATAATTTATAAAATACGTTTTAATTGGAAATCGAGGAAATATATATAATATATATTAAATATATATATATATATATAATGGCCTGAATAGAACGCGCCGCACAGCGACCGTTCTCAAATTTCGACCATTAACTTCAAATTGATGTAACAGGAGATCCGACCGTCGGATTCTCCTAAAACCAGAACTGTTGGGTTTGTATCGAAAAGAGCTTTCCAATGAATATAAGGGATTTGAAATCTAATGGTCGGGTTTTAAGATATGTCCAAATCAATCTCAAAAAAGATCGCTATGAATGCAGTTCGGTGGCCGTTATTGGAAACCGACTGTAAAGGCCTTAATAAAATTATTAAAAATATGGAAAATTTAGGTAAACTCATAATTAATAATTTGGAAAGATTTTTGGTGAAAAATTCCAATTTTGAAAATATAAAAATATATTTTTATCGAAATGAACTAGTTAATAACTTGAATAATAATCTAACTATTTTAGTAATAGATAAATTGGATTGTAAATGGTTTTAACATTACCAGAATTTTCCGAAGTATTAATTGGAATGTAAATCTTCTTCAGGATATTTTGATATTGGATTCCGTGATTATACGGGTATTGTTGAGGAATTTGGAAGATATATATATATATATCGTTATTCCCAATACGATATTTGTTGATTTCAGAATCTGATATTGAATATAAGCCGATATAATTTCTATTCAGAGCCTTTCATTTAATGTCAAACTGGATTTTGGTTTGTCATGAATGGTGCCTTAAGTAGCACTGTTCTTAAAACTAGTTGTGAAAAGAATAAATCTTTTAATTAAGATTATTAGAGTTTCCAATTATATCTAGTAATTGGAATAAAATGAAATGTGAACTGGGTTTATTGTGAACTGTGTTTTAAACGACATTTGTTCTTTAACCCAAATTAACAGTGAAAACATAATTTGGAATTTATAAATCTTTTTATTAAGATTTAATGGAAAATTTTCCAAAGTAAAGTTTTCCAATTAAATATATTAAATTGGAATTGAATGGAATTCGTTTCGCTAATAATCGAGATAAGCTTCTATGAATGAAGACCATTACTATATATGGAATTTAAAAGGCTTTTCCACTATTCCATTTATATTATTAGCCTGACACGAGAATTTATATCGATTATGTACTGTTATGATTCCCTTGTAGATTCCATTTTGATGGAAAATGATTTTGGGTTTATCGTGAACTGTGTTTTAAATGCCATTGGTTCTTTAACCCAGTTAAAGACAAGATTAATTTCTTAAAGTTGAATAATCATGAAATTATGATTTTTGAGATTAAAACCAAATTGGAGTTTTAATAAATTTTTGACTAGATTGAAATGGGAATGAGGTAATTAAATTTATTGAATTCTTTAAATGATCGAGAATGGAGTACCACCAATTTTACTCCAGGCAATAGTTAAATCTTTATTTAGATTTGAATGTGAAATGGTAATTAATTTTACCGATAACACAGTGGATGTTAGATATGGAGTACTGCCATTTTTGCTCCATGGGAAGAATAGGTTGGGATTGGGATTAATAAATAAATGATTACTTCGGCAAGGCTCGCTAATCCCGACTCGTTGATAAACCTTAATTTGATTTAGAATTGATAAAGGATAAAATAAATTCTTTTGGAAATGGATACTCAAAGGAAGATTTAAGGATAAATTTAAAAGAATTTATCTTTGATAAAATTAATGGGAACCCTTCCCAAATAATGGGAATATTTTATTAAAAGAATATTCTGAATTTGAATGAGGAGTATGATGTGTTTTTATAGCACTTGATTATTGATTATAAAATACGTGAGTTATTCGGAAAGACCGGGTTTAACCCATTATGAATAATTACTATGATGATTAAAAGTTAACTTTGAAGACGGTGGTTGAAGATCGGAGTTCTTCACATCGTTTAGATGATTATTGATGTCTTGATTGGGCTGTACACCCGTGGTGTTCATCCAGACGTACTTGGAGATCGATGGATATGCGAGGACCTCTCTCTTGTATTAGACACATGGGGCGAGGAATAAGGTGCCTCCGGTTTCGTTCAGACCTAAAACGGACTTGTAAATGGATGTGTGTCTGACATTGGATTTCATTCTGTGCTAATTGATTTCTATTAAATATATATCTGTTTGGCGGCGGAGAGTTTATTCTTTTGCTTAACACCCTTCTCTGAGACGTACAAGCTTAGAGGTTATATATTGATAGACATCAGTTGTATGGCGTGAATTGTCAGTGTGGCATGACAAGATGCAAATGATCAAGACTTTTGTTGAAAAGTTGAGTCTTATGGATGATGATCAAAGCACAGCTTTAATTAGCATAGCTTTGTGTATAACATTACTTCATGAGCCTCATACCCCGGTATGAACCAGAAACGGGAAAGGACTGCAGGGAGGACATGCATTTCTTTCTAGCTAGGAGTGGTGTCGGGGTATGGAGCCCAGACATTTTTTTTACTTATATGGATGTTGGAAAGCGAGGTACCTCAGATTTGAGTCCCTAATGGCTCTTGATTTATGCCCCATAGGGAAGGGGAATGTATTGTTCAGGAATTATTAATCCACAAACGTAAGAGTGGACCGACCCTGAAGAACCAAGGTGCAGCTGCGGCGGAGCCTGAGACACAGGCAAGATTGTCTCGAATTCGGTAAGGACGATCCCTTGCCTTGGTTCAAGATGGAAATCCAACTTCCAATACGACGTCATGCGCTTTTGATTGCAGAACTAGTATGGCGACATGATATATGGTACCCATGTCGTCTATGATTGATATATTTATATTTGAAGTTTTTTAAACACTATGTACTTATAATAGTATCAAAATAATCTTGTTTTATACATATCAAGCATATTTGGCTATTATAAGGGAAAACTCTATCCTTCGGCTTGTGTTGCATTGTGTAATGGGACCTGAGTCTTATAATAGCCTCATTTTTCCAAAACGCATTGCGTTGTTTTTATTTTAAACTAAGATTCATGTGGAGTAAACCCGTTCCATATTATATGGCGTGGTCCCATGATTTTCGAACTTTTAAAGTAAATATTTAATAACTATTTTAGTTCTCACACTAGTCCCATGACTGACTCGAAGTTTATTGTTCTAACCTAAACTCTGGGTGCCCCTATTTTCCACATGGGCAGCTAGTAGTTTTGATTTTGCACATATTATTTTCATAGGATCTTAGTTTCACTACAACAAAAACACCATATTACAACTTTAATTTTACAACGGTGGTAAAATCACCGTTGTAATAAATGGTTTTTTACGACATTTTTCCAGAAAAGTTGTAAAAAACTTATTTTTAACAACTGTGTTGTTTTGACAGTTGTAATAAAAGCCTATCACAACTTTTATTTTTTGACTGTAGTAATATATGACTACACTACAACAAAAATACCATATTAATAATTAGTAAAAATTCGACAATTAATAAAAATATTAATACTCAATAACTATTGTTTAATAATAATAATAAATAGTTTATTTGAAAATATGTAATAACTAATATTAATAATTTCTTTTCGCTATATAATAATTAATAAATAATAATTATGTATTATTATTAGAAATTAAAAATAAATAAATAAAAATTAGTTTTTAGTAATGAATAATTAATTTTAGTAGTCAATAATAAGAAGTAAGAATTACTAATTAAGAAGTAATAATTAAATAATTACTTTTAAATATTTTAATAAAAATTTCAAGCAATTTATATAATATTCTATTACATTTTTTCATAAAATAAAAAAAGAAAAATCATAAGATTAATAAATAGCTATTATATATTATTTAGCTTACCATATTAAATAACTTTCAAAATAGTAATTATTAATGTTAAATTACTAGTTTATTTTGCCATCTGCTCTCTCCTCTTCTGTCCCGCAAACCGGAAAAACCAGTTTTCCCAAATCCCTAAATTGCTCCATTATTCCGTCATCTGACCAGAAGCCACCGCTTCGTGTCCTGGTCGCCACCGCAAAACCCTCTCCGCCTCGCCCTGTTCCGTTGAAGCCCCGCGGTTAAGTTCAGAAGTCACCAACTCAGTCGTTACATAGTTAGTCATTTATATTTACTAAACCAGAGTTAATATTCATTTTAAACATAATAACAAATAAATCTATTTATTTCTTAATATCAAATAATAATTATTAAATACTTTATAGATGAATTTATTTTTAACAACTATGTCTTTCTTCTTGTTGTAATAAACATATTTTTCTCAACTCTTTGTTTTGGGTCGTCATAATAGGAATCTATAACGACTAATTAGTTTTTGCTATTGCAAACATTTATTTACTACTATTACGTTGTAAAATTTTCAAGTAAACATCGTTAACTACGAATAAAAATCAACTGATCATTAACATACCGCTAACGTTTTAGAATCTCTAAAGCACCATTTTTGAACATTCTTTTAAAAGGGCAAACAAGTGGCTAGTGCTTTGAACATGGCACGAACGTCAAAGCGAATGGATAAGGGCTGCCGCACATTTTTAGAATCTGGAAATTTGTAGCAAATTTTTGGCTCCAAGGTCAAATTTTTGGCTCATATCTTGTTCATTTTTCCATCCGCGTTCATAATTGTATTCACACCGCCTATTCCTTTCTCACTCCATCTCGTTCTCGCTTTTCTTCACAAAATAAATCAGTAATTTGGTATTACAATCGATTTGTGTTCGGATATTATTCGTCGTGGGTTGCGCAACAAATCTGTGCGTGGATCTATAGAGGAAGAGTAACCAAACTCAGTCTCCTTTCTCTTCCACCTCCTTGGCTTACTCCAACTATTCCTTCACGATCTATTTCTTTTAGCCTCCCTTGCCTCTCCATTTGCATACGCCTGTGTTAACGGGCCAATTTATTGAGTTCTGTAGTGGTTTGTGTGAGCTTTCTCAACGTGCTAGATCAGATATTCTTTAGGGTTTCGTTTTAGATTTGGCGAGGTGCAATTAGCTCGAATTTCGTCTCCATATAGGTGAGTTTCTCTTGGTTTGATCTTGTTTTTCGTCTACTGTGTTAGATCTAGTTTTGGGTTTTTGGTTCGTTTTTGCACTTGCTGTGTGGTGGTTATTGAGGGTGTTGTTTACATGATTGATGTTGACCATGTATTGGCATCCTACAGTAGTTGGTTTTCAATTATTGGTTATGACTAGTTATGCTAGTTATGCTTTTGTGAATTCTATTTGTGTAATTCCATACGGTGTTGTATTGTTGATTACTACGTGTTTTGTATGTCAGTGTTTGTAATTTGGTTTTGGAATGCTTTATGGCCGGTTGATGTATGATAACGCCATACGTGGTGTTTTAGAAGTTTGGAGTTGTATAGAGTATGTGTTTTAGAGATTCTGTAGTATTTTTTCCAATTAATTTGGGTAGTAGTTTGGGATTGAGATAATTGTCGGATTATGTAAAAGAGTTTGAAATAAGTGTTTGATCGAGTTATCATTTTACTGAACATGTTATCATTTTACATTTAGGTGTCGTTCATAACATCATCATTCCACTTCCTTTTTGACACATCAGATACTCCAACGAAAGCTGGTTCGCAGGGTAATGCTTTGAGCTGAATGGAGAACTGTGGTGAGTTTGTAAATTGAATGGGATTATTAACATTTTAATCTTTAAAACTGATTTGAATCATAATTTCAAAAACATTTAAATTTAATAAACTATGCAAATGAAATCCATTTAAAACATAGTTTTTTCACTATACTGCATGCATAGTGCTTCTACTCAAGAATTCATGTAATGATCCTAAATATGTATGTTGTTTTGAACCCATGATAAAAGGAAAAACCTTAAGGTATTTTTGGTGGCTAATAAATAACTAATATACGGTTAATAAATCAAGACAGGGAAATAAATGAAGTTAAAACAGAAGTGCTGCTTTACAATATTTTATACATTGGATTCGGCAGTAGCATGCATGATAATGGACTTCATGTCTTTGACTGATCCATTATTTTGCATGTTCCATTTTTATTATGAACCTTAGTCCATGTGCGTTCCTCCTCGTAAAAGAATTATAAAAATGTATAACTTGTATGATACATTGATACCCATCGTTACAACTTTTATCTAGACCCCTCCAACATGATATACCAGGATTTAAATGTACTTGGTAGTCATGTTATACTTGGTTTGCTTGCTTTAATTCTAAAAACCCAAATATGATATCATGTGATATTTCTTATGTGCATATGGCACAACATCTGTTTTGAACCAGGGAAGCTTTCATGTAACAATAAAGTATTGTTGTTATTAAAAAAAAAAAAAAAAAAGAAAGAAAAGAGAAGCAGCATTGTTAAATAGTAAATTATGTTTACATAATTCATTGTCTTTTTCTATACTGTGTTTGTTACAAAATGGTCTCACAGTGGAGACTTATAGATGAAATTAGTTCATTGTGTTTTACTTGATGTTAATCAAATTTACTTTAGTATTTTCTCATAACTTGAAACTGCCGGTGCATCTTTCTCCTTGCCTAAGTTGTCGATTATTTGCATACCTTACATGACCATGCGAACTACGAGTTTACATCTATTGATCCCTACTGTCCCGAGATACTATATGCTCGGAAAAGCATTTTGCTACAAGTTAAAGACTGCCATGTTGAGAGTAGTGTGTATGCCATGTATGTTCAGTAGTTTTTTTCTTTTCCATTGCTAGTGTCGTGCCATGTTGAGAGATGTTTCCTGTCATCCGTCATCTATAAATAACTCTCACTCCGTTCCCTTTGTTGCAACATCGACGGTGCTAATTGCGTTTTGCATTTCAGATCTCCACTTTGTTGCTTAATGATAAGGCACATAGTACGTAATTGGTCAATTTTGACCATCTAATGCCATTTGAGGCGGTTACGGTGTATGGTTCCTCATATAGGCACATAGTAATTTCAGGTATTTATGTCATTTATACTTGCTAAATCAAAGTCATTTTTATCTTATAGGCACTCCCAGGAGCATTCCCTTTTGTGGTTGTAGGCGCTGTGCGGGCACTTTTTGACAAAATACCTGGTATGGATATGGAATGCTGAACAAAACTCATTCTGTGGTTTTCTCATCACCTGTAAGTTTACAACTAACCTTTTTTCTTCTTTACATATAATTAGTTCATGCAGATACACTCATTGATATCTTAGTGTTTAAAATGTGCGCAGCTAAAGTCATATTGTGTGTTGAAGGCTAAAAGACTCTAACTACATTGTTTTTATGCCTGTATAGATACAAATGACGTTCCAGGGATTTCTTCCCAAGGCATATGTCAAAATGATTCTATATCTTTTGTACTGAAGAATTGAACAAATGTTGAGTTAATAGATTAACTAAAATGCATAGGTCATAAAGGAAAATAATGTGGTCATAAATAAACACTGCCCTTCTTACTAAATAACAAAATATTTGTTTCTTGCTGCAGCTTCTCCTCGTCAATCATTTTAAGGACCTAAGTTATCTCATTTTTCATTTTTTTTACACTATTTCATTGCTGCAGCATATTTCCAGTCTGATTTTCTTACTCCGTACTTAGGGAAAACCATATGCTCATTTATGGATGGATGGTCGTTGGCCATGTAGGGTATTCTTATGTATATTTGGTGGACAAAATTTCTATCTTTCTTATGTATCTTTTGTATTAGATCGATGTATGTATTTTGAAACGGTTATGTTTTTTATGATGGGTTTAGTTGGTGATGTACTATGTGTATATTGATCGAATATTATGTTAATTAATATATATATATAAATGATTTTATATAGTTGTATTTGTTGCATTGAAATATGAATCATATTATTATTAATATATGTGAATTCTTTATATTAGTAAGGTGTATGTAAGTTACAACAACAAAAAAAGTTGTAATAAAATATTTTTCAACGGTGTGAAATAGTTGTAACATTCTGGAAGTTACAACTGTAATCACCAGTTGTCATACATATGCTTTGACGTTACAACAGAATATACAACAATAGGGAATAAAAGTTGTAACAAAATATTTTACAACGGTGGAAAAAAGTTGTAAAATATACATATTACAACAGTGTTGCAACAGTGCAAAAAAGTTGTAAAAGATATCAGTCTATTACAACTTCTTAATACACGACGGTTTGCCCACCGTCGTAAAATGTATATTACAACGGTGTTCCACCGTTGTAATAGGGTCATTTTGTTGTAGTGTTTACAACTGGAGCTAGTATTCGGGATGCTCTGTATCCGTGTATTTCTTACAGTTGTGTTATGTATTATTTTTCCGCTGCTTTGTAATTAAATCTCTGATATTATTTTTCCGCTGTACATTATTCATTCCTACTTTGGAATATTCTTGTACTCTGATGTAATTATTGTAACAGCAATGAAATGTCCTATTGTTTGTAATCTAATGTGTCGTGTTCTCAACTCAATCCGAGCTTTCCCGGAAGGGAAAGTTTGCGTCGTTTCACCCTTCTTTTTACAGAAGAAACATCCAGACTCTTTCTTGATGGCCTGTTTGGCCAACATCTTTCCCTTTCCTTAGCACAGTCCTTCTTCTTCTTTTCGGAAGTAGCAAGGTTCACCTTTTCACTATCCTGCATCAACAATCTTCCTTCTTCTTGAACACACATGGTCATAAGTTCATTAATTGACCATTTATTCTTAGTGGAAATTTTCCACAAGGGCTCCTTAACACCTCTTAATTATTTTGCAGGACGCGGCTTTTACATAATTATTTTCTAGGATAAAACGATGCGTGCCCTTTTATTGATCAAAACTATCTTTTCCCCAATTTTATCAGGTGGCGATTTCTAAATTCGATCTTCCAAATTTGTCAAAATGTTCAGGCGATTTTCGATTTCGTGCTACGATTGTTAATTTTATCAAGTGAGGTTTATTTTTTTCGTTCTTATTTCTATTCTGAAATTCGAAAATCAATTTGATAACTTCATGAGATTGAAGAGGCAATTTTCTTAGTTTTATTATTTTTTCAATTTTATTAGGCGGTTTTCATCATTTTGAATTGAATCTTCGATTATAATTCTATCATGTGATTTTCAGTTTTTTGTTGAAACCTAAATTATCTTACATGACATCATTATCTCATTTTTTGTTCTTGATTTTTTGGATTATGTAATTCTATCAATGGGAAATGAAATTCAAAGTTCAAGTAGTCATTTAGAGTATCGGGTTGCAGAAAGGTACTGTGATTTTCTTTTTAAATATTGTGCGATTACTAATTTATAGAATGCATTGGTAATTCATATATGGATGAAATTGGAATTTTGAAATCAATATGGATGACTGGAAAAGTATTATGATGGAAATGTATTACGCAAAAGATAAATGGGTTTACTGTTTTGTTAATAGGATATTTGTTTATTCGAATAACATAACAGATTTTATAGGACTGAAAAAGATAATTGATTTTATCTATTTTAAACTGTGTGATAAATGGAAATGTATTATGGAAAAGTATTATATTGTTTATTCGAATAACATTACAAATGTTATAGGACTGAAAAAGATAATTTCTTTTATATTTTTTAAATCGTATGATAAAGAAGTTTATGTTATGTAATATTTTATGCAATTTGATCTATGTAATGTTTTTTCACTGATCTGTAACTAATAAAATTGTAGTTTAACATTTATCGAGTTTGTTTAACATTTATCTTTTACAATAACGTAACAGAAGTTATAGGACTGAAAAAGATAATTGCTTTTATCTTTTTTAAACTGTGTGATAAAAAGTTTATATTATGTAATATTTTATGCAATTTACAGAAGTTACATCAAATTGATGTCATCTAACATCACTGATCAAACCAAATACATTGCAAACCTATGGAAAAGTATTATGATGTAAATGCATTATGGAAAATATAAATGGGTTTACTGTTTTGTTAGTAGGTGGTTTGTTCAGTAATTTGTAATCTAGGATGAAAGGTTTATTTAGATTTGCAATGTGTTTGTTTTGATCAGTGATGTTAGATGACATCAATTTGATGTTTTCTTAAATACAAGGAATAAATAAAACTTTTTTTGCTTGTATATTGGATTTACTGTTTTCCTGCATATACAACATTGGCATATAAATCAAAGTTTAGAATCGACATGTGTGATGTGCTTTTAATTGTTGCTTTTTACTGTATGTGATTGCAGCTTTTGTATAGTCCTGATGATGTTTATTCGAATATCATAACATATGTTATAGGACTAAAAAAGATAATTGCTTTTATCTTTTTTAAACTATGTGATAAAGAAGTTTATATTATGTAATATTTAATGCAATTTGATTAATTTAATGTTTCTTCACTGTTCTTAGTTACCATTGTTTAAATTGAACTCAATTTGTTTATCAACAATTAATCATTTGATAAACAAATTGTTTTTGGTAATAATTTTGTGATCATTATTTATTAAATGATAGTTGTATTTATCTTACTGTCAAAATAATTGTATTCAGTGATAATTTTACTTCTAATCTGATTTTAAATTGTTAATATATTTTAATTTACAATCCTAGTTGTCAAAAAAGATAAATAACTTTATATTTTTAAACAAATATTGTATTTTTATACAAAAACACATAAACATTAGATTTTTACCAGAAGATCTTCAACCTTTCATGCAAAAAGTTAGTCGTTTATGCATATAATAAGTAATTTACACATGTGCTTTCTGATCAGTAAATAACTGTTAAATTTTTTTATACAAAATAATTCAAATTATTATATAATAATTGTAATAATATGAATTACATTAATAATTTGTTTATTATTTCAAAATAATATATATGTATATAGTTAGAAAAGATAAAAACATATATTCTTTTATCTTTAACATCATCAATCTATTTGCTTTAGTTACAAAGTAGGTTCATATTTTCATAATACAACCATGCTTAATGTTATTATAACATATCAGTAAATAATTGCACAATCATTTCAATATTGTACATATATTTGATTCAATAGTTTGAAAGGATAAATGTATTTATCTTTCAAGGTAAGTGTACCTATAAGGCATTTATTATTAATTAACTATATGTGATTACGAAATTGTAAATTGCTCTAGTTGCAAAACTGAACTTATGATTACAAAATTGCATTTTTGTAATCAACAATTTTTAAATGTTTAGTAGAAAATCTTATTTTATTTCAGATATAGAAAGACAATTACATTTATATTTTTTTTTAAAAGTGTTTATGCTTATTATATCAACTGAATTTGTTCAGTTTGATATTATCATGTTTTAATTATATATATATATATATATATCATGTGTTAATTGTTAATTGTTTAGTTGAATATCAAACTGCAATGTAATCAACAATTTCTAATTGATATATACGTTAAATACTAAACTGCAATGTAATTAACAATTTCTAATTGTATATATGTCATGTGTTAACTGTTATTTGCAAATATGCAATGTTAATGATAAAACTGAACTTACGATTACAAAATTGCATTTTTGTAATTAACAATTTTTTAATGTTTAGTAGAATATCTTATTTTTTTAAGATTTAAAAAAGATAATTGCATCTATCTTTTCAAAAATAGTACACTGCTTTATGTTTGTTATATCTACTGAATTTCACAATTTAATATTGTTTGTGTTTTATGTTACCATTATTGTTGAAGTGTTAAATGATTGTCTGTGTTTGCTTGAAATGATTATATGTATTTGTTTTACTACTTCTATGTTTTTTCTAAACAGTATTTCAGAAAGATATTTGTCTATGTTTGTTTTACATAGACAAATGATTTTTGATATTTTGTTGATTGTTGGATTTCATGTTTTACACAGGCAAAAGATAAATGGTTTTACACAGGCAAATGTTTTACATAGGCAAATGTTTTACACAGACAAATGTTTTACACAGACAAATGTTTTACACAGGCAAAAGACAAATGGTTTACACAGACAAATGTTTTACGCACGAAAAAGAAAAATGGTTTACACAGACAAATGTTTTACGCAGGTAAAAGATAAAAGGCTAACAAAGACAATTGTCTGTCTGTGTTTATTTTATACTGACAAATAGTATTTCATGATTGTATGTGTTTGTTTTACATGGACAAATGTTTTACACAGGAAAAAGATAAATTGTTTTATCTTTATTGAATTATGGTGTAAAAGGGAATCTTTCTTGTTGTCTGTTTTTTTCAATTTTTTTGTTAATTAAGGTCCGATATAGAGTTATGGATGTTTTTAACATTTTAACTATAGCTGTTCATAGTTTATGAAAAAGATAAATGTATTTATCTTTTTCAATAGTTCCATGAATTATTCAACAATTTCCGATGACAGCTACAACCATAAATACAGACGAGTGACACTGATCAGAATTACTCCGCTAGTATAGAATTCAAAACTTGTTCCCATCTACTGATCCGAATTACTCCTCTAGTATAATTTTAAAGTTTTATACATTACAATAAAAATTGCTTACAATGATGAATAGTTAGTAACTCATCAGTCTTTTTTCCTTTCAATATTTTTTGAAATTTGTAACCAAGGAAATTGTAGTTTTCTCCCAATTTTCTGTTTTTTCCTGTATATTATTATTTCACTTGCTTGTTTCCAAGTTCTGTAACTAAGGAAATTGTAGTTTAACATTTATTGAGTTTGTTTTGGTACAATATTTAATGCAACTTTGCTAGCATATGGCCTTGAACATATTTTATGTTTACAGACCTTGAAATTAATAATTCTTCTTCAATGAAAAGAAAGAAGAAGAAATCAAAGAGTGAATTTGAAGATGTTAAAAACATGTTAGCTGGTGAAGAAGCCCCTGTACTCTCAACTAAAAAAAGAAGAAGAAAAAGACAGACTAGTTCGTGAGCAACAACACCTTGGGGCATACCATGGAAAGCCCAAAGTATAGTTATGGAGTTTCAGCTACTGATGAGGAAGCTGTTGAATCCAAAATTGAACCGAAAAAGAAGAAAATTAAAGACAAGAGCAAGCAAGAGGCAAATGGTACGGAGATCGAGAAAACGAAAAAGAAGAGTCATTAAGTTTCAGATGATGGCTAGGTCGAAGTAAAGAAGAAGAAAAAGAAGAAGAAGTTGAACGTCATAGATGATGAGTAATCATGAGTTGTTAGACAACAGAAAGAAAATCAAATCTTTTGGGCTAATATTTTGTTATATGGGGTCGATGATGTTGTGTTACATGCCTTTTAAGCTATAAATTTTTTTTGTTAGTGCTTTACTGAATTTGTATAATGCTTTCTCTTTAGTTTGAGGATTGTTATATGTTTTTGTATAATAATATAAATTACTTATATTTATATTTATCTTTTTCTGGTGGATTGACTGTGTAAAGACAATAATCATTTAATAAGATAATTCTATTTATGTTTGAAGATATTTTTTGTATGAATATTGTGCATATCCATGCTTGGGATTTTGTAACTAATGGTTATAATGTTAACTTAGTAGGTTTCATGTACAATTTTTTATATTTTCAGATAAAGATAAACACTTTTATCTTTTTCAGAAAAGGAAGAACAACCTGTAGTAATGATACAATGAAATACCTATTGCAGTAATGATACAACTTGCATTCATGATAAATACTTTTATCTTTTTCTGATATCAATTACATTATACAAGGGAATACTGTTGCTTTAAGTGATTTTACTGTGAACTGCCTGCTCATGTATATATTTTTGATACAATAGAACACTAGCTTTAAGTGTCTATCATGTATATATTTTTATCTTTTTTAGAAAAGGAAGAACAACTTGCAATAATGATCAAAATTATACTGGCATACTTGAACCTTTTTTTGTATACTGTGTACTACAATACAAGTAAAATTGCGAATAATGCAAAAGCCGTAGCAGGGAAGGTATTACGGATAGAGGGACTGACTCCAGAACAACTGAACATGTATATTTTTTTATCTTTTACAGACAAAGAAGAATAACTTGTTAAGTAAAATCAATTATTGTTTATGACATCTACATATTTTTATGGGTATTGTTATTGACACTCCAACTATTGTTAAGGGGGGTCATTTTTTAAAAACCACTCTTTGAAAAATTGTTAAGGGGCTACACAAACATATTATTTCACACTATCTAATATTCCTGGATTACCCCTTCAAAATAAATTTAAAAAAAAACTTATTCGACAACAGAAACTGATTTAAAATAAGCAGTTCGTCACCACTGCACCATATGCAGCACATAATCAATTATATATATATATATATATATATATTCGATAGTGATATATCTGAAATTAATAATCATTTCGGTGCATTGCTTTTATAACTTTAAAATTCGGCATATTTATGTCGACAAAAAAATAGTTCAATCCTATTCCTTTGAAAAGCTTATCCTTTAGGAATTAAAAAAAATCAATAAATGCGAATCGAAATAAATTACTATGGCCTTTGCACTATTTATTAACGTAAAATTATTTTTATTTGTTAAGAGGCTAAATGGGTAATATGGTAAAATTACCTTTATTTGTTAAAGGGTTACTTTCCTCACTAGTACACCCCTTTACAATTTTTGAAAGAAAAAAATTGGCCCCTCCTTAACAATATTTGGAGTGTCAATAACAGTGCCCTTTTTATTAATGCAATGCCCGATGGGAAGCAATCGCTCTCACTTTCGCTCAGTAATCCTACCATATGCCTTTCTTTCATGCTAGTTTATCTTCTGAAAATATAGGTTAACGTGATCAGTTACTTGCTCATGTATGAAACTGTACAATCATATCGTGAATTGTGGCATGCCATTTAATTCCACCAACAAGTCCGCGACAAATCATGAAAACCAGTTGCTCAAGAGAAAAAGAAAATGGCAAATAAAAGGAATATTGCGCAATCCTTCTTCCTTCTTTCGAATCAGTGTCGGGCTTCTCATCACACCATTTCCATTATTACCCCTCTTTCGCTTTTCCCTACCTCTTTGTCTTTGGTGCGGAATTTGCACCCATCATCCTTTCTGAGGTGCGCCATTGAACGACCTCCTTCTTCTCTAGAAGACGCTTATACAAAGCAATGGCTAGAATTAGATCATAAGGTACGCATTTTATGTTTGCGCCTGTATTGGTTGTTGTGATTCGTCTCCTGTAGCTTGTTCAATTTTGTAGTGTCGCCGCTATGTAACGTGACATTGACCTAAATATAAGTGCGCATCAGTACTAATCCTTTAATTTGTACTAGTTTTAAATGGAATCTAGATGAGATTGTGTTTGAAAGTGTAGTTTTTTAAGGTTGTTATTATTGACACTCCAACTATTGTTGGGGGGGTGGGGATTTTTAAAAACACTCCACTCTTTGAAAAATTGTTGTGGGGCTACACAAACATATTATTTCACACTCCTCGATATTCCCAGATTGCCCCTTTAAGTTAGATTTTTAAAAAACTTATTCGACAAGGAAAACCGAATTAAAATAAGCAGTTCGTCACCATTGCGCTGAATGCAGCACAGAATCAATTACATATGTATTCAATGATGATATGTCGAAAATTAATAATCATTTCAGTGCATTGACTCTGTAATCATAAATTTTGGCATATTTATGTCAACAAAAAAAGATTTGTTCGATCTCATTCCTTCGAAAACGCTTATCCTTTAGGTTTAAAAAAATTGATATATGTGAATAAAAAAATACTATGACGATTGCAATATTTGTTAAGGTAAAATTACATTTATTTTTTAAAAGGGCTAAATGGGGTAATAAGGTAAAATTACCTTTAATTGTTAAGGGGCTACTTTCCTCATTGGTACTCCTCTTAACAATTTTCTTATGATGGTTATTATCTTTCTTATCTTTTTAATAAAAGACAAATGCTTTATCATTTTTAATAAAATCATTTTAATAAGTTAAAATTTATAAGTAACGTATTTCTATTATAAAAATCAGCAAAATTTATAAGAATACAACAAATGTAAATGAAGATGACATTGTATTCAGATTATCAACACAAAATGACTAGTAAATGCACTTGTAATCTAAGCACAAAGCAGATCGTTTTAATAAAAGATAAATGCTTTATCATTTTTAAAGATTGCGTTAAAAAGTAATATATTAGTTATGTATAACTCATCTTTTTAAAATCAATAGAAAAAAGATATAACCAACAATTTTATTATGATTGTTATTATCTTTCTTATATTTTTTAATAAAAGATAAATGCTTTTATATTTTTTAAAAATTGCATTAAAAAGTAATATATTGCTTATATATAGCTTATCTTTTTTAAAATCAATATAAAAAGATATAACCAACAATTTCATTAGATTACAAAATATAACCAGCTATTCATAAGATTAGAAAGTTAAATAAATTTATCAATATAAAAAAGATAAGGTTAGCACATATGTACAAATAAACAATGTGCGTTGAAAATCGCTTGTTATTTTACAAATATGTTTATCTTTTTCAGATAAAGATAAATATCAGCAAATCATTTTAAACAATGATCTTAAACCATCACACAGCTATCATCAACCCAAAATATCTACACATGAAAATCGCCGTAAGCACATAACAGTAGTATCATATTCTGCCACCTAAAAATCAAATTCATACACCAGAAACACTATTAAAAACACTACAACTTAGCCTCCATGGTGAGACGATTTTTTATGGCGGAATGACTGTGTAAAGACAATACTCGGTACTAGGTGAGATGATTTGATTTTTTCAACAAATAATTAAAGTCGACAACACGATTTTACACGATTTTGATTTTGTAGACAAATTGGCTTTATAAAACCAAAATTTGATTTTCATTTGAAGCTTCGAATGTAAGTAGCTATACTGATTTTACAGTAGATAAAGATATAGGAAAAGTTTTGTCTAGAAAATAATTACTTGGAATGCATATCCTTAAAATTAATTGGTTGAGAGAAATAAGCCCTTGTTGTAAAATTCCTTTTATTCTTATGGGTATTGTAAGATACTTTAAAAGGAACATATTAATGGAGAAGAGTGCATAAAATGAATAGGACAAGAAAAAACTCAGACATGGTAACTTCCAAGTTATTTAGTTGGGTCACATGTCCCTCATGCACATGATATAAGCATGCACTCCTTTAATCTCAATGAGCCCCATTGTGATACCCCACGTCCGTTAATGTCAATCTTTATCAGAATACAATAAGTTCCGCGAAGCGTTATAGGTAAACAGAATCTCACAAGACAGATATATGAAATAGCAGCGGAAATTTGAAACTTTATTTTTCAACAGAAAACATCAAAGTCTCAAATCCAGTTACAACATCAGACTAAAATACTGGAACCAAATATATTAAATAAAAACATCTGTCTTTATCTAAAAACCATCAGAGTACAGAAATATAAAATCATAATCCCCATAAGTAGCCATATCAAAGTAGACAAATAATCGAAGCGGTGCATCAAAGCAGATCCAAATCCAATCAAAAACAGAAGAGAGAGAAAATCCTAATCACGCCTGAGTGTTCCTACCTTGAGAACCTGGGGGACAGGAAAGAGAGAAATGGAAACAAAACGGGTCAGACATAAAGTCTAGCGAGTCCAGTAGTGACTATTAGCATATAAAGAAATAATAGTATCAAGATATAAAATAAATAGTATAAGAGATAACAGTAATATATAACAGGTATAAACATGATGGACAAGATAAACAAAATAAACAGGATAAACTATGCTTCAATTACTTTCTTTGCACCAATACTAGTATACCGAGTTAGATGTTTTCCAATTACTGAAACAAAATGATCCCAACAGAAATAAAATGGTAGATTTAGGTGTACTTCTAGTAACGGTTTTACCCCAAACAGAAATAACGGGTACCCCAACAGAAATAACGGGTACCCCAAACAGAAATAACGGGTACCCCAAACAGAAATAACGGGTACTTAAACAGGCAGGACTACATGTACCCTAATTACTACCCCCAAGCGATCGGCTCCCTAACACGTAAATACCCTATGTCGACCCGACAGTAGGGTATATTACTCCAAAAGTGGCAACAGAAGGACACAGACAAGTCCAAGTTCATAAAATGAACCTGCCCAGATCTGGAGTGGGTCGACCCTAGGGTTGACACACCCTAGGTTGACACACCCTTGTGTGGGTCGACCCATAGGTTGACCCCCTTGGGCGTGGGTCAACCCCTAACGGATCTAATTCCCGCGTTGGTTTCGAGCTCCTCTAATTCGATTTATTTTGAATTTCTGGTTTGATTTAAATATATATATATATATATCCTCCTTATATGTAACAAATTTCTAACCATTATATCTTCTTCATACGATGTTTATTTTATGCAAACTCGGAGTCTAACTGAAGCAGAATTTCGAGACAAACGCAATTGTACAGTCTGTTTTACTTAATTCCCAACATTAAATTAAGTATTCTTTAGTTTATTGTCATTGATGTTCTTAAAAATTATGGGGTGTTACATTCTCCCTACTTAAAGGATTTCGTTCTCGAAATCTCCAAGTCAAGAACAATGTTATTATCCTAACAACTACAACCATCTACTCATCCACAAGCATCCATTGTACTTATGAATTTTCTAATGCTTGTATGAACATATGCAATGGTGTGTCTATATGTCCTTCGACTAATGCGAAAATCAGGTGGTTGACTGATTCAGTTGACCTCCTTGATGCAATTTATGTTCGTGCCATATAACCCAAATGTATGCAAATAATCATATTATAACATGTAAACTCTATATTTTTGCACAACCATTCATCCAAATGCAACATCCATATGATGATACATCCATATAAAATCCTAATGCACACAAATCCATATGCAATATGTAAGTGATTGAGCCGATCTAGTGCCTAGTGTGTGTATATGCATCCACGAGCAACCACTAGCAAACACTTGCATCCACTTGCATCCATCAAACATAATATGTCTCAAACACATGTTTACACCCATTGATTTTCTACTTGAAGGTCGAAGGTTCGATTGATAGGATACACATGAATGATAGAAGAAAGTACTAATAAAAGCTTGGAAAAAGAAGTTAAGAGCATACTCTCGAAAAGAAATGGGTATGAAGTGTGAATCTTGTCTTTAGTCTCCCAAGTTGCATCCTCGCGGTCTTCTCCCCATTGCACTTTTATTAACTTAACCTCTCTGTTG
Source organism: Allium sativum (assembly GCA_030737875.1). Taxonomy (NCBI): domain Eukaryota; kingdom Viridiplantae; phylum Streptophyta; class Magnoliopsida; order Asparagales; family Amaryllidaceae; genus Allium; species Allium sativum. The sequence continues at coordinate 607,030,551 of CM060919.1, read as the reverse complement.
CACAGTTTCTTAACCTCTGATCCAAGTATACGAGTAGGGACTCGTCTAACTGTTTCCTAATTTTCTACCTTCACTTCCTTAAACATGCTCGGCTCAACCACCTCTGCTGAATCGGAAGACATTTCCGAAAATGGAAAACATGATGAATACCCATCAACTTCTCTGGTAATCTCACCCTATAGGCCATCTGACCTATCCTCTCTACTATGGGAAATGGCCCTTCAAACCTTGGCGCCAATTTCCCTACAGATCCAAAACAAACCACATTCCTCAAAGGTGATACTTTGATGAAAACCATGTCTCCTACCTTAAACTCAATGTCAGTTCTTCTCTTATCGGCGTAGGACTTCTGCCTGTCCTGAGTTGTCTTCATACGTCTACGGATAAGGTCAACCTTTTCTGAAGTCTCTCTAATCATCTCATGTCCAAGTATAAGCCTCTCCGTAGGCTCACACTAACAAATCGGTGATCTACAAGGTCGTCCGTATAATGCCTCCGAACTCTACCTATGGAAGGTGCTCCTGCCAAGTCCCTCTGAGGTCTAGGATACACAACCTCAAAAGATCCTCAAGAACTCTATTCACCCTCTCATTCTGTCCATCGGTCTGAGGGTGACATGTTGTGCTCAAATATAACTGTATCTCTAATGCCTCTTGTAGGCTCTTCCAGAACTCACTAATGAAGATGGGATCACGATCACTCACTATGCTAGAAGGTACTCTATGTAGACTGACTATATCACGAAGATAAACTGATGCCAACCATGCTTCCGTTCTCTTGCTCTCAATGGGAATGAATTGAGCGCTTTTAGTAAGTCTATCTACTATAACCCAAATACTAGTGTTGTCTTTCCTTGACCTAGGCATACCATCGATGAAGTCCATGAAGATGATCTCCCACTTCCATTGTGGGATTTCCAAGGGATGAAGCAAACTGCCAGGCTTCTTCTCTTTTGCTTTTACTTGCTGGCATACTAAACATCGAGCTACGAATTCCATTACATCTTTCTTCATCCTAGCCCAAAAGAAAACCCTCCTTATGCCTGGATACATTTTATCGCCACCTTGATGGATAGTCATCCTAGAGTGATTGGCTTCCTCAAGGACTATCCTCAACAAATCTCCACCTTTGGGAACACAAAGCCTATCATTTCGTCGTAGCCACCCTTTATCATCTAGGGAATATCTACCAAGGTGACTAGAAATATCCCTTCTACTAAGTCTATCGAAGATGTCAGCTATCTGTGGGTCCTCTCGCTGCGAAAATCCTATCTGATCCATAAGAGTAGGTCACACCTTTAAAGATGCCAACAAACCAGGTGTATGATCCGTAGTTGGCCTAAAATCTAAGGTCGATATGTACTACAAACTTTGCCTCTCTATGAATAGAGTACTGAAGGCCATCCTCTGTCTACTCAACACGTCCTCCACTACATTACCCTTGCCAGGGGTATAAGCGATCTCAAAGTCATAGGACGTTAGGAACTCCATCCATCTTTGCTGTCTCAAATTTAGATCATTCTGCGAGAACAGATACTTGAGCGACTTATGGTCCATGTATAACTCGAACCTTTCCCCCAAGAGATAATGCCGCCAAGTCTTAAGTGCGAACACTATAGCAGCCAACTCAAAATCATAGGTAGGGTAGTTCCTCTCATGAACCTTCAACTGTCTACTATCATAGCGTACTACCCGTCCCTCTTGCATCCAGACTTCAGTGAGCCCTATACCATATGCATCAGTAAACACTGTGAACACCTTGCTCCCTTTAGGCAATGTCAAAACCGAGGCTATTGTCAGAGCCCTCTTTAACCCCTAAAAAGCATACCTACAATTAATACTCCAAGCAAAGGTCAGATTCTTCTTCGTCGGCCTGTTGAGTGGGGCTGATATCTTTGCGAAGTCCTTAATAAACTTCCTATAGTTGCCCGCTAAACCAAGAAAACTTCTCACCTCCATTGCATTCTTTGGAACCTTCCAATCTTGAACTGCAACTTTTGCAGGATCCACCGCTATCCTACTCTTAGAGACCAGATTCCCTGGAATTCTCACCTCCTTTCTCCAAAAGTGACACTTGTAGAATTTCGCATTAAGCTAATGTGCTCTGAGAGTCCTCAAGACCTCTCCTAAATGTAGGGTATGCACTTCTTCACTCTTTGAGAAATCAGAATGTCATCCACAAGGACCACCACAAAATTATTCAGAAACTCCCTAAACACTCTGCTCATTAGATCCACAATATACATGGGTGCATTCTTCAATCAAAAGGCATGACTAGCCACTCAAAGAAGCCATCTGGAGTTTTGAAAGCGGTATATCTATAATGTCCTCGACCACCCTCAACTGATGAAATCTCATGGCTAAATATAGCTGTGAGAAAATAGATGCGCCAACAAGCTGGTCAAACAGGTCATCAATCCTCGGGAGTGGGTGCTTATTCTTCTTGGTGAGGTTATTTAATTCTCTGTAATCTACACATAGACGAAGTGAGCAATATGCCTTGGTTGCGAAGACGACTAGTGCACCCCAATCTGAAATACTTTGCCTAATAAATCCCTTCTCAAGTAGCTCCCCTACTTGCTTACTAAGTTCCTTCCTTTCCCTAGGAGCCATTAGCGCACAATTAATGCGACTGGCTTCGCATTATCCACCAACTATATTCAGAAATCAATCTGACGCCTTGGAGGTAAGCCCCTAACCTCATCAAAAACACCAGGATACTCGTAGACTATGGGAACAGATCGCAAATCATCGGCAGAAGCATCAAGTGATTTTAGGAAGCTAAGCATGACAAACCCCCTAGGATCACAGAAAATCTCGAGAGTCCTTCCACGGCAAGTCAAATGTGTAACGACCCTCCTCTCACAGTCTAGGATGGCACCATGCATCGCTAGCCAATCCATCCCTAAAATCAGACCATAGCCCATAAAACCAAGCACATACACGTCGCTCTCGAACTCGACGCCCAACACCGATATCGTCAAATTCTGACATATCATAGACAGATGAGCTGTGCTCCCAATGGGATCTGAGACAATAACGGGATCAGAAACAATACTAATACTAAGGTGTAGAGACCAAACCACAGAATCAAATATAAAAGAATGAGAAGTGCCAGAATAAAAAAGAGTCATAACTGGATGATCGGAAAGGGAAATCAAACCTTCAACAGAAACTTTCTTACCTTTGTCTGGTCCGCTAGCCTAGAGAGCATGCACCTGCCCTTCAGAAGGTCCTGCCCTCTGCCCCTGTCCTTTCTTCTTCGGCCATTCCTTACTATAGTGTCCATTTTCACCACAACTGAAACAAGCATTCTTCCTTTTTCTGCAATCCCTGACCAGATGATTCAAGCTCCCATAACCATGACATTTCTTCTTTTTCTGAGCTTTGTCGTTCTTTCCACCTTTCTTTTGTTGTTCTTTCTTGGGCCACACTTTCTTGTTTTGCGTCTCATCAGTCTTGACCACTTTCTTCTCATCCTTACTCTCTTCGTGCATCAATGTCATGTCAACAAGTCTTTCAAAAATTGCTCCCATAGGTATATAAGATAATGCCAATGCTTGGAGAGGTTGATTCAATCCTCTCGCAAACCGTAAAGCTTTCTTATGCGGGGTATTCACAGTTCCAGACTAAAACCTGGTCATGTGATTAAACTTATTGACATACTCTTTAACAGACATACTTCCTTGCTTAAGTGCCAAAAATATCTCCATCGGCATAACCTCTTCTACCTAAGAAAGAAACTTCGCCTCGAATCTCTATTGGAAATCAGCCCAATTATCTACTGGACGCCCTACTTGAGTCACTTCCCACCAAAACGAAGCCTCATCCTTAAACTGCCATACATCCAACTGTATCTTTCTACAGTCGTCAACCTCAAAAAGTCCAAACAACTTCTCTGTCTCTCACAGCCAATTCTGTGCTTCCACAAAGATTTCAGTTCCATGGAATGGTTTTCCTCCCATAGCACAAAAGTCCTTGCATATCTTACAGAAATTATCTACTCGCTGAGGTGGAGGAATAACGGGAGCTCCATGGGGAGGGGCATCACTTGGCATCTGGCAGGCTCCGTAGCCTCAAGAAATCTACAGAACCAAGCCGGTTTCTGAACGCCCTCGGGAAGATTCGATTCCCCAGACATGCTGAAAAGAAAAGAAAAAGGAATTCAAACGGAGAATCGAAAGATGTCTATATGGCCTTGGGGAATATGTTTTTCAAAAATAGACTTTTCTTTGAAAATACTTTTCTTTTGAAAACAATTTTTCAAAACATTTATCCAATATTGTAACCTTCAGTTCTGATACCAAATGTGACACCCCACATCCGTTAATGTCACTCTTTACTAGAATGCATTAAATTTCGTGAAGTGTTATAGGTAAACAGAAACAGAATCTCACAAGATAGATATATAAAACAGCAGCGGAAATTTCAAACTTTATTGTTCAACAGAAAACATCATAATCTCAAATCCAGTTACAACATCAGATAAAAATACTAGAACCAAATACATCAAATAAAAACATCTGTCTTACTCTAAAAACCATCAGAGTGCAGAAATGTAAAATCATAATCCCCATAAGTAGCCATATCAAAGTAGAGAAATAGTCGAAGCGATACATCGAAGCAGATCCAAATCTAAGAAGAAACAGAAGAGAGAGAAAGTCCTAATCATGCCTGAGCGTTCCCACCCTGAGAATCTTGGGTTGAGGGGGAAGGGAAGGAAAAGAGAGAAAACAAAACAAAATGGGTCAGACATAAAGTCTGGAGAATCCAGTGACTTTTAGCATATAAAGAAATAAAAGTATCAAGACAGTAAAATAAACTGGGTGAGAGATAATTGTAATATATAACAGGTATAAACATGATGGATAGGATAAACGGAATAAACAAGATAAACTATGCTTCTCAATTACTTTCTCTGCACCAATACTAGTTTACCAAGTTAGGTGTTTTTCAATTACTTAACAGAAATAGAATGATCCCAACAGAAATATAATGGTAGATTTAGGTGCACTTCTAGTAACGGGTTTTACCCAATACAAAAATTACAGGTACCCCAATAGAAATAACGGGTGTCGCCCCAAACAGAAATAACGGGTACCTATACAGGTAGGACTAGATGTATCCTAATTACTACCCCTAAGCAATCGACTCCCTAACACGTAAATACCTTGTGTCGGCTCCATAGTAGGGTGTATTACTTCCTAAAGTGGAAACCTACAAAAGGACATAGACCAATTTATAGGTGCTACAACGACTTATTTTCCTAGGCAGGCCGGATCCATGCACGCACATGAGCCCATTGGAACGCGCAATCAAACACCACTTCCAAGATGAACCTCTTACAATTAGCTCAATAAGCGTACGCTGACCCCTACCTAGTGCGGGGTCCCCGTTTAATACCAGAATGGGTTACTGACTAGTATGGGTTCCACACAACAGATGACACAAGTCAAACCCCTAAACTTGTTTCCCTAATCAACTAGGATTTCAACAGGTTAAGTCTTACCAACATAACCCCCACAGATTTAACAAGTTACACATTTGCCATATAGTTTCATTAACATGTTCCACTTAATCATTGAATTAAGCCTACGATTTGCATGCTCATACACCCTAAATTTCAGTCATATTCCACAATACAAGGTATGCCCCAAATTTCCCTCTTATATTTTCATTCCCAAATATTCCCCAGTTTTCCCAATTTCGTTCATACGTATGTTTCTTACGATATTGGCCTAAGCTCGAAGGTAGCCTAGGCTTATGAGATAAAAAGGGAATAAGAGAGGGAGAAGAACATAAATAGACATATAATAATAGAAATAGGCATATAATAACAACTGAATAGTAGAATAAGTATGTGGAAAGTTACATGTAATTGTAGTAGATCTATTTAGATATAAACCAGTTTCTTAACAGGCATAGGCTTAGATCCGGTTTATTAACATGTCAAGGTTACTATTAAATTTTTATATCTAAAAGTAACATGAACTCATAGAAATTGGATCGGAGTAAAAGAAATGTCTCTAATGTATGTATATGATGTTGTTGTAGAAGATAGTCTAATTCAATCCAAGCCGAGGTAGCTTCTCCTTGTCTCCATTGTTTTAGGTGTAGGAAAACAATAGAAATGTTAGCCTTTATATATACTATATCCAACGAATCCAGCAAACAAACAACTCCTGGTTCAGAAAATGAATCTGCCAAGATCTAGGGTTGGTCGACCCTAGGGTCGACACACCTTTGTGTGGATCGACCGTAGGTCAACCCCCTTGGGGCGTGGGTCGACCCCTAATGGGTCTTATTCCCACATTGGTTTCCCGCTCCTCTAATTCGATTTATTTTGAATTTCTGGTTTGATTTGTTTATATATATATCCTCCTTATATGTACACAAAATTCTAACCTTTATATCTTCTTCATAGGATGTATGTTTTACGCAAACTCAACATCTATCTGAACCGAAATTCTAAGACGAACGCAATGGTACAGCTCGTTTTACTTAATTCCTAACATTAAATTAAGTATTCTACAATTTATTATCATTAATGTTCTTTAAAATTACGGGGTGTTACACTCATGGATGAAAACTGCATTATTAAGGTGCTAGCAAGAGCTTTGTCTAAAAAAGAAAACTGCTCATCGACGGCCTTAAGAAGATCTTTGACTTTAGTATGGTAATCGATAGAACCATGAAGACTAGCAAAAATTTTAGGTTTTATGAACATAACAGAGAGACGATTTGATCTCTCCCACTTTTCATAAAGGCTAATTTCATCTGGAGTACTAGTATCAGTAATTGTTGGTGGTTCGTCTTTCCTAAAAGCATAATCAATATCCATTAATCCTAACTGCAACAACACTCTTTCCTTCCACACCTTATAGTTATCACCCTTTAATTCAAGAATGTCGCACTTGACATAGAAGAAATTCTAGGTAAGACTATTATAAACAAAGTAAAGTACATGCTTAGGAATGAATTTTTAAGACGTAAAATTTATCGTGGTTTACCAATGTAAATCATGTTGAAAATATATATGAATCATGCGACATAAAACTTGCCTGTGGGCTAAGTTATATTTGAATAGATTCATAATAAGTAAATGACAAAACTATAAATTCATTTCCCTAATTCTCGGGGGTAGATCAAGAAATGAAACATGTAATGGTATGCAGATAAATTGATATAATGAAATTCATGTGGGCAAGTTTCATAATATCACACATGTGGCATGTGCAGCACAAGTTGCAGTATGTAGATATGTTATGGCTATTCTCTAACAAAAGAGATAGCAACCCTATGCCTTAATGCAAAGGAAGAAAAAGGATGCAACAAGCAACCCAAAGGAGATATTCTCACACGCATGTGCAAAATGTTAAGTTCTTTCCATGCGTGTGTGATATGGTGGTGCCATTTCATTCTTCTCTCTTTACCTTTTTTATTTATGAAGGGGGACTAAAAATTAATAGATTTGGGAATCTTCCCTTCACCATAAACATAAGACATGAGAGACTATTATTTCTCAAACATTCACATGAAAGTAAACATGAAACTCATGCAAACACTTAAACATAATAATGATAATTCACATTAATTCACCTGAAAAAATTCTGAAAATTTATTTTGTTCAGCATGAAAAATCTGAAACTTTCATATGAAAAATAAAATTAAGGTACATGATTTTCAAATCAAGCAAGGTAGAAGTAATTGATGGCTCTGATACCAAATGTAAAACAATTTTTACATAAGCAATCTTGTTGTCAATACAAACATGAAAAAATTGAAGATTAAATGCGGAAGCTATAACCAAAATCGAAATATTTACCTCTAGCCATTGCAATTGAATTCGTGAAGGATGTGAAAAATGAATCAGATCTGAAATTAGAGAAAATAGGTCTACGAACTCATCCATTTTGTGTTGCAGTTTTCGATATAGTGCCAAACCTTCACACTCTTCAATTAGATGGTGTATTTTCTTTATGAGAGAGTTGGTTTAGTGACCTTATCAAAAATTAGACTTGAGTCCTCCCTTTATACTGCTCTTGCCATCAAACAACCGTTGGAGAATATGAAAGGAACGTGAGAGAAAAATGGGTAGTTACTAAAAGGTAGGGAGATAATTAGTCCTTAATAAAATGGACCACTAATTTTTCCTTAATAAATGGACCACTAATTTTTCCAAAATTTGACTGAATTAATTTTGAAAACGGCTTATATTTCAAAATTTGATTAAATTAATTTTGGAAATTGTTTACATAGGTCACTATGACTAATCGAGGATTCAACTGTTGGCTCAGTGGATGCACCGCTCAAGTATTTAGGCTCTCTGCCTTTCCTCGGGTCTATGTCTTTGTAGAGGTGACTATGCTACCTAAGACAACCTTGGTTGTTTGTTGCTATGCATCAACATTTTATGTAGAGATTAGTTTCCACATCTTTTCCTTTCTCTATATCTTAAGCATCTCTTTATTCAGCAACGTAATAAGTCAGTCTTATAACTTAATCGCCTCTAACAACTCTGACGTTGTCATAGTGAAAAACGTCATAAGGAGGTAGCATGAGGCTAAGTAAGCCTAGAATTTTGAAAGGGGTAGTCGGCTCAGGAAAGAAACATATGGAGAGTAGAAGCCTGTAAAAAAAAATGCGAAAATTTTCATTCTTTGTCTCACTTGCCTTGCTCTACAAGCAATTCTACAAGCCTTATTGGTTCATTCTTATCCCCATTAAAGATACGTACGTAAGATGTTCATGGGTTCTAATCTTTGCTCTCCACTTTCACTTAGTCATGGGCCTTATTAAAGAGTATACCTATGGTACTCTCAAAGTAAATAAGAACCTTCCATTGAAATGCAAGGCAAATAATGACTAATTTAACGAGCGAATCAATGGAAGGGGGCTCAACCCTGTCAGCTACTCGATTTCAGAAGATGACATTATCGGTCATTGTCCTTTGTTGCTTTATCGAAACACCATCACCACGGAAAAGCACCCCTCGTACTCAACGTGATTTATAGCATTAATATACTTACTCATTTGTCCATCTTTTATCAACCATATGGGTCTACCAATAATGGTGTTGGTCACAATTCCTTTTTGCAGGTGCCCTAGTTGACATCTCTAGATGCTACTTGACCTTTATTAGGGTCCGAAGGCCCTATCCCCTGTTTTGCGAGGCCTTCACATACTGATCTAATTTCTTTTTACAAATTTTCTTTTCTATTATGTCCTTCAAATAATGGCACTATTTGGTAATGTGGTCATATATTTCGTTAACCTATAGTACTTCCCACATTGTTTCTTCCTCTTTTATATATTCTGTAGCAGCGGGCTTTTTGTACTATATATTTTTACAGGTCTCTAGATAGGTGTTCTCTAACGGTTGTTAAACCAAGTATGTGTACCATACAAAGGCAATCTCGGACGCTTCCTTGCATCCCTTCTCTTATCATGGCTGTTACCACCATCGTTGCCTCTCTTCTATTGATTTGGTTCATGTAACAACCCGTATTTTTAATAATCTGTTATAACATAAATTGAGGCAGAATTAAATTATAAGATGGGAATCAAGGGAAACGGGCTATGCCATTGCGTTCGTCTCGGAAAAATACGCGAAATAGAATCCGAGTTTTCGAAAATCGGAGTCCGTATGACCCAGTTAAGGCCCATGGAAGTTTTCAGAAATTTCCATAATTAAAACAGATTTAAATTTAAATTAAAAACAAGGATTTGGGCCAGCTGGGCCAAGGCGGGAAAAATCCCGCCAGGACCCGCATGTCGACAGGCCTGTCGACAGGGTCCTTAGGCAAGTCGACTGCCCTGTCGACAGCCCTGTCGACAGGGGGTGCCCAGGCAGTCTAGCCTGGTGCACCATTTTGGTTTGGGCTTGGTCTTGTGGCTTGGTTCTAGAGAGTTCCTAAATCTGACGGGCCAAAACTATCCTAGGGTTAATCCTAGGGCTTAAAACACTCTAATCTTCTATAAATAAGCCTCTAATCCTACCCTAAAACCCCATTAATCATTCTTGCAACCAAACTATGTCAAATTGAAAACTCTCATGGCCTCCACCTAAAAACCCTAGCCTCCAATCTCTTCATACAAATCCTAAATCATTTCCTAAGTGATTTTCCATGCATACAAGCATATTTAGGCTTGTATGATCCTCCTTAGCTTGCATTAAAGGCTTGTTTTTCAATTGGCATCATAAAGGAGGAGCCTTGATCAAGTTTGCTTGCATTTGGGGGTTTTAATTAGTTGCATAAGGGGTTTCTTGCATTTGTTATACCCATTTGAGTCCGCATAAGCATTGTAAGCCCTCTTACCTTCATTTTAGAAACTCTAAAGTTAATTTATGATGAAAATTGGGATTTATGCAAGTTTATTTGAGTATGCATGTTTATGCGAGTTTGATAAGCTATGATTTGCAAGTTTATTTGAGTATGCATGTTTATGCGAGTTTGATAAGCTATGATTTGCAAGTTTATTTGAGTATGCATGTTTATGCGAGTTTGATAAACTATGATTTGTATGTTTATTGAGTTATGCAAGTTTGCTAAGTCTTGATTTGCAAGTTAAATGAGTTATGCATGTTTATGCAAGTTTGCTAAGCCATGATTTGTATGTTTATTGAGTTATGCATGTTTATGCAAGTTCACCATGCCATGATTTGCAAGTTTGATAAGTTATGCATGTTTTGCAAGTTCACTATGACACGATGGGCATGTTTGACAAGTTATGCATGTTTTGCAAGATCACTATGACATGATTTGCAAGTTTGATAAGTTATGCATGTTTTGCAAGTTCACTATGACATGATTTGCAAGTTTGATAAGTTATGCATGTTCATGCAAGTTCATTAGGCCATGTTGTGCATGTTTGACAAGTTGTGCATGCTTATGCAAATTTAAAATGACAAGTTGTGCATGTTTGACAAGTTATGCATGTTTATGGTAATATGCAAGTTCACTATGCTAAGTTATGCGAGTTTAACATGTTATGCATGTTTATGGCAATATGCAAGTTCACTACGCTAAGTTGTACAAGTCTAACATGTTATGCATGATTGTTGTGCAAGTTTATCATGTATGTTGTGTCAAGTTCCCTCTTCCTATCCTTTATGCGTTGTTACGAATATGTAAGCGATAGAATGACATTGGGGGTTTGGGGTAAACTTAAAATACATGAAAATATAAGATTGGGAATTTACCTATTAAGTTAGGTCTACCCCTTGGGAATTTACCTATTAAGTTAGGTCTACCCAAGTATTTGTTGACTTGTAATGATGTTTTGAAATAAAGTGGACATGACACTTAGAAAACATAAGTGTGGCCAACTCGAGGTTGGGTTGAGTTTGTAGCGTAATCCTACCCGGAACCGACCGGCTTAACTAGTGGCTACAAACAATAGGACCCAATGTGAGAAGTTGATCATGTGGTGCCAAAACCCGAGGTTAGACTAAGTTGTGGTGTAAACCTACCCGGACCCGCCCGGCCTAACTAGTAACCACAACAAGGTCTAATGTGAGAGGTTAAGGTGCATTAAATTAATTAATGCCTCATGATTAGGGTTAAGTCAGGGTCCACTAATACTTAATCCATTTGGGAATTAGAGAGATTGAGATGGGGTTAGGTGTTAGTTACACTTAGCCAGTCAAATCCACTTGGGATTTCGAGGGATTAGAATGGGGTTAAGTTACACTTAACCAGTTTAATCCAGGATTAGTGAAGGGTTAAATCACACTTAACCCTCTTAGGAAACCCTAGCGGCGGGTCTGTTCCGGCAGTAATCCCAGTTTGGTATCATCACAACCCTAGAAACTAGGCTAGGGCGGGGCACGATTACTGGACGGACGTAATCGACCAAAGACGAGGCCGAGTGGTACCGCGATGCGGGTCCAGGCGGGCTACGGACGTGCACGTAGTCCGATGTTGGACGCATACTATGCATGGGTACCAGTAGATCTGGGATGTGCACTATTGCTTAAGTGTCCGGGGTTGGCACCCGAGGGCTTGATACACCCGAAGGTGGACCCAGCACAGTCAGACTACATCCATACATGGGCCGTATGGACAGCAACACGTGACGTGTTAAGCTTATAGGGAGCCGATCGACTAGACCGTTGGGCTGGACCTTATATTAAGGTCACTTCATGTTATTGGGCCAAAGCTTGGGCCAGGGGATCAATATCTGTTATGTTGGTTTGCTAGTACACCGTGGTGCAAAACTTAACCTTGTTTTATGCGATGACACCTCTATTTATCTTGTAGTTGATTTATCATGCCAGTATGTTGTTATCTATGATCATCTCAGTTTCCATCATGCTGTTAACTTTATTAGTTTATAGACTGATCGTAGCAGGGCTTACTCAGTCTTTTTGACTGACCCGTTTTGTTTCGCCTCTTTTCTTCCGTTTCCCCCCCCCCAGGTTCTCAGGGAGGGAATACTGGAGCCTAGCTTGGATTTTAGCTGCTTCCTTGGATAGCTCGAGTATGCTTTGGACTTGAGCCGCTATGGTTTATCACTCTTATTTGGGGATAGTACTTATGTATTTTCAGTATATCAGATGATGTATTTATCTAGACTTGTAATTTTGGGAAAGTGACATTTTGATGTACCAGACTTGTGTTTTGAAATGGTTTATAAATCTTCCGCTGTTTTATTTACTTACTCTGTTTATTTACATATATATATATGTCATGTCCTGCCTTGCTATATCATTATGCATGTTTACCAATAATGCCCCTCCAAAGCTAGTGCATTCCTTTGCGAGTGACCCTGGCGGAGGTGGGGTGTTACATTTGGTATCAGAGCATAAGGTTTACGAGAAGGGATAAAAAGGTTTTAAAAACTTTTGAAAACTATTTTCGAAACCAAGTATTAAGTATTTTCCAAAGAAAAGTCTAGTTATTTTTAAAAGGCTATTCCCCAAAAGCCATTAGCACTATCCTTTGATCCCTCGTTTGAACTCTTTTCTTTTCGTTTCCAGCATGTCCGATAATCTCATCTTGCCCGAAGGAGTAACGATACCCGATTGGTTTCGTCGGTACTTGGAAGTTACGGCACCGGTCCCGGATGTCCCTCATACTGTCTCCCCAGTCGAGGCCGCTGTTCCTCCTCCTCCTCCTTCTGTAGCTGATGTTCCTCTTCTCCCTCAGCCTCCACAAGCGGATTTTGTGGAAACTTGTAAGAACTTTAAGATGATGGGTTGCAAGAATTTCTTTGGAACTGAGACTTTAGTAGAGGCAAGGAATTGGTTGAAAGAGACCGAGGATCTTTTAGCCACCTTAGATATAGGTGACCGCAGGAAGGTTCTATTGGCAGTATGGTTGCTAAAGGAAGAAGCTGCACGTTGGTGGGTAGTCACCACTGCTACTAGGCCAATTAAGACTTGGGATGACTTTCGAGGAAGGTTTGGACTGAGGTTCTTATCACTGAAGCAAGGGGGCATGTCCATTAGGGAATACATAGATAAGTTTAATCAACTGGCTCGGGTCGATTTAGACTTGGTTACTACAGCTCAGGAGAAGGCCCTACACTTTGCCCTAGGATTAAACGAGCCATTACATGGGTTGGCCATCTCTCATATACCCTTGGGGGCGACTTTCGAGAGTTTGGTGAATTTGGCCCTACTTCAAGAAGAAGGTAGCAATGACAAGAAAGAGGCCAAGGCGAATGAGCCTCAAGGCCAGAGGGTAAATCCCGGAAAACGAGGCAAGAATAACAACAACCGCAAGGACAAGCCAAGAACGAATGGGAAGTGCAACTTCTGTGGCATAGTGGGACATATAGCCAGGGAATGTAGGAAGAAGAGAAAGCGGGGCGAATGTTTTGATTGTGGTGAGTTTGGACATCTCCGCAAGGATTGCCCGAGGAAACAAGGGCAAGGTCAGACTCAGTGTGCAGGACTATCTGGAGGGCGAATTCATTTCCTCAACACCGTTCTTCCAGCTTATGATAGAGGTAGTGTTTCTGTCGAAAATCTTGTTTGCATTTTCTGATTTTTCCTGTTCGAACTTTGTTTAATTCTGGCACATCGCATAGTTTTATTTCATCTGATCCAGTTGAAAGTTTTGCATCTAAGTACTAATCTGGTTGATGATCCCGTATGTGTTTCAAATCCAATTGGGGGTTCTGCCCGTCTGTCTGTGGTCTGAGTGGATTTGAAAATTTCTATCTTGAGTATAGAATTCTCGTGGGATGTTTATATTCTCGGTTTCAGGGGATATGGGTTGGTTTTGGGCATGGAATGGTTGTCCTGTCTTGGGCCATTCTGGGTTTTTGTATATAGGGTGTGGGGCTCATGACTCGCCTCGGTAATACCCTTAGAAATTTCTAGCAACCCTATGGGTCCCGTCATGTTATGTTATCTTGAATCCCTCAACTCGTCTATCGATAGTTTGCAATCTGTGAGGGTGGTCCGAGAATATCCTGATATCTGGGGATAGATTTCCGCATTATTTGGTTGGTAACACCAAGCCAGTTTCGTGGCCGGTTAGGCACATGACCTCACGAGGTGAGAGTTAAGAGAGCAAGTCAAGGAGTTGCCTGAGAAGAACTTCCTGAGACAAAGCATTTTCGAGTAGGGTGCTCCAGTAGTATTCGTTACTGATGTGGACAGTTTGTTTTGCTTATGTGTTGATTATCGTAAGATAACCGTTACCAAGGATCAATGATTTGTTTGATCAGCTTATAGGAGCATATGTTTTCTTTTGATCTAGATACCGGACTCCATCAGCTTAGGGTGGCTGAGGATGGAATTGACAAGACTGCGTTTAGGACTCTAGATGGGTTTTAGAATGGTTAGTCATACTATTTGGTTTGACTAATGCACCCGCATATTGCGTGAACTTGATGGGTTGGGTGTTTAGGGAGTCCTTGAACAAGTTTGTCGTGGTCGTCGTAGACGATATTTTGATCTCCTCAAAAGAACGAGCAAGAGCATGCTAGACACCTCAAGAAGGTGATGGATACGCTTAGAGCAACCAGTTGAAGGTCAAGTTCTCCAAATATCACTTTGGAGGGAAGAAGTCGGATTTCTTGGGCACATAGTTCCTAAGTAAGGCTTAGCGGTGGATTCCGCTAAAGTGGTTGCGGTCTAAGATCGGAAAATTCTGAGGAGGGCAATTGAAGTAAGAAGCTTTCTCCGTTTGGCTAGCTAGTTAGCATTCCCTGAGCTTAGACTTACTCTTCTGGATCAAGAAGGGGGTTTCACAGGAAGAAGACCCGCAGTTAGTCAAGAACATGGACCAGTTGATTCGAGGCGAGATGTTAAGTCACCTCGTTAGATATATTATAGATGACAAGGGATGACTAAGGCGCGATGAGAGATTTTGTGTTCCTCGAGTGAAAGACTTGGTAAAGAGGGTTCCTGAAGATGCGCATCACTCGAGGAGGTGGCCGAGTTGGTTTCAGGATACATATTGTGCCACCAGCTTGAGGCCGAGTCATAGAAGCCCAGTGGGCCATTACCTCCATTGGAAGTTTCGCAAGGGAAGTGTGAAAACATCTCGATAGATTATGTGGATAGACTACCTAGATCAAAGAAAGGGAATACGGGTATGTGGGTCATAATAGGTAGACTCACGAAGAGTGCTCATTTCAGTCCGGGGAAGAGCGAGAGGACTGCACCATGGTTAGAAACGGTTTACCCTCAAGAAGTTGGCCAGTTTTAAAATAGCCTACAGGAAGCCATGAGTAGGCAGCGGAATCTAGGTATGACTTATCACTCATAAGCAGATGGTTCATTTCGATTAAGCATGAGTTATAGAAAATCACGTTTATAAGGGCAATTGGCAACGTGGATTGGTATTTTCAAGAAAAGTTCTGCTGCGTGGAATACTTTATGGTAAGTAGATGAGATCCAGGATTCACTAGTGAATTTTGAAGAGCTTGCACGAATCATGAGGTTATAATTATGTTTAAGCCAAGTATATAGAAAGAAGAATAAGTGGAAAAGAAAGACGAGAGGCGATAATGAAATGAGTTCCAACTCGAAATCGGGAAATAGGAGTTAGGAAGCCAAGGAATCATGAAGTGAAAGATAGTCAAAGCACAGTGGAGTTAAGCTCAAGGAAACGTGGCTAAGAAGAGTGAAGACTAGATACGCGAATCATATCTCTTTTTAAGAGTGCATCTTTGATCCTTGTTTTCCTGTGGGACTTGCTTGCAAGTTATCTTTTGTATATATCCTCTCGGTCCCATTCTCGAACCTATTTCTGTTGTACACTCCATAAGGGGGTTAAGACTCATCGGTCAGTACTATAGGTCAGAGTTTGAATGGATTTCTTGAAATCCAAAAAGGAGTTTATCTTGCTTATCTTCTAAGCATATCTCTCTGTCCATGTTTATCTAGTTTATCTAGTTTATCATGTTTATCGTGTCATGAGAACCTTAGGTAGAAACCCTTTGGTTGAAACATGTGTTTGAAACATGTTATGTTTGATGGTTGCAAGTGGTTGCAAGTGTTTGCAAGTGGTTGCTCGTGGATGCATTATACACGATTAGGCACTAGATCGGCTCACACACTCCTCATATTGCATGTGCATGAGTGTTTATGCTTATTCTTGGATGAAATTCGTATGCTATCACATGGATGTTGCATATGGATGTATGATTGAGCACGCATGTAGATATTATACATTATGTTAGGAATTTGCATACATATGGATTCATTTCACTGACATACATGTGCATTAAGGAGGTTTACTATATCAGTAACCGCCTGATTTACATACATATGCATTAAGGAGGTTTACTGTATCAGTAACCGCCTGATTTTCGCATTAGGTAAGTACATATACACACACTTTTGCATATGTTCATCCAGCATTTAGAATCTTGTAAGGACAATGATTGCTCGTGGATGATGCTTTGAGTAGATGGATGATTGGATGGTAGGATACGTTCTTCCTAACTTGAAGATTTCGGGGACGAAATCCTTTAAGGAGGGGAGAATGTAACAACCCGTATTTTTAATAATCTGTTATAACATAAATTGAGGCAGAATTAAATTATAAGATGGGAATCAAGGGAAACGGGCTATGCCATTGCGTTCGTCTCGGAAAAATACGCGAAATAGAATCCGAGTTTTCGAAAATCAGAGTCCGTATGACCCAGTTAAGGCCCATGGAAGTTTTCAGAAATTTCCATAATTAAAACAGATTTAAATTTAAATTAAAAACAAGGATTTGGGCCAGCTGGGCCAAGGCGGGAAAAATCCCGCCAGGACCCGCATGTCGACAGGCCTGTCGACAGGGTCCTTAGGCAAGTCGACTGCCCTGTCGACAGCCCTGTCGACAGGGGGTGCCCAGGCAGTCTAGCCTGATGCACCATTTTGGTTTGGGCTTGGTCTTGTGGCTTGGTTCTAGAGAGTTCCTAAATCTGACGGGCCAAAACTATCCTAGGGTTAATCCTAGGGCTTAAAACACTCTAATCTTCTATAAATAAGCCTCTAATCCTACCCTAAAACCCCATTAATCATTCTTGCAACCAAACTATGTCAAATTGAAAACTCTCATGGCCTCCACCTAAAAACCCTAGCCTCCAATCTCTTCATACAAATCCTAAATCATTTCCTAAGTGATTTTCCATGCATACAAGCATATTTAGGCTTGTATGATCCTCCTTAGCTTGCATTAAAGGCTTGTTTTTCAATTGGCATCATAAAGGAGGAGCCTTGATCAAGTTTGCTTGCATTTGGGGGTTTTAATTAGTTGCATAAGGGGTTTCTTGCATTTGTTATACCCATTTGAGTCCGCATAAGCATTGTAAGCCCTCTTACCTTCATTTTAGAAACTCTAAAGTTAATTTATGATGAAAATTGGGATTTATGCAAGTTTATTTGAGTATGCATGTTTATGCGAGTTTGATAAGCTATGATTTGCAAGTTTATTTGAGTATGCATGTTTATGCGAGTTTGATAAGCTATGATTTGCAAGTTTATTTGAGTATGCATGTTTATGCGAGTTTGATAAACTATGATTTGTATGTTTATTGAGTTATGCAAGTTTGCTAAGTCTTGATTTGCAAGTTAAATGAGTTATGCATGTTTATGCAAGTTTGCTAAGCCATGATTTGTATGTTTATTGAGTTATGCATGTTTATGCAAGTTCACCATGCCATGATTTGCAAGTTTGATAAGTTATGCATGTTTTGCAAGTTCACTATGACACGATGGGCATGTTTGACAAGTTATGCATGTTTTGCAAGATCACTATGACATGATTTGCAAGTTTGATAAGTTATGCATGTTTTGCAAGTTCACTATGACATGATTTGCAAGTTTGATAAGTTATGCATGTTCATGCAAGTTCATTAGGCCATGTTGTGCATGTTTGACAAGTTGTGCATGCTTATGCAAATTTAAAATGACAAGTTGTGCATGTTTGACAAGTTATGCATGTTTATGGTAATATGCAAGTTCACTATGCTAAGTTATGCGAGTTTAACATGTTATGCATGTTTATGGCAATATGCAAGTTCACTACGCTAAGTTGTACAAGTCTAACATGTTATGCATGATTGTTGTGCAAGTTTATCATGTATGTTGTGCCAAGTTCCCTCTTCCTATCCTTTATGCGTTGTTACGAATATGTAAGCGATAGAATGACGTTGGGGGTTTGGGGTAAACTTAAAATACATGAAAATATAAGATTGGGAATTTACCTATTAAGTTAGGTCTACCCCTTGGGAATTTACCTATTAAGTTAGGTCTACCCAAGTATTTGTTGACTTGTAATGATGTTTTGAAATAAAGTGGACATGACACTTAGAAAACATAAGTGTGGCCAACTCGAGGTTGGGTTGAGTTTGTAGCGTAATCCTACCCGGAACCGACCGGCTTAACTAGTGGCTACAAACAATAGGACCCAATGTGAGAAGTTGATCATGTGGTGCCAAAACCCGAGGTTAGACTAAGTTGTGGTGTAAACCTACCCGGACCCGCCCGGCCTAACTAGTAACCACAACAAGGTCTAATGTGAGAGGTTAAGGTGCATTAAATTAATTAATGCCTCATGATTAGGGTTAAGTCAGGGTCCACTAATACTTAATCCATTTGGGAATTAGAGAGATTGAGATGGGGTTAGGTGTTAGTTACACTTAGCCAGTCAAATCCACTTGGGATTTCGAGGGATTAGAATGGGGTTAAGTTACACTTAACCAGTTTAATCCAGGATTAGTGAAGGGTTAAATCACACTTAACCCTCTTAGGAAACCCTAGCGGCGGGTCTGTTCCGGCAGTAATCCCAGTTTGGTATCATCACAACCCTAGAAACTAGGCTAGGGCGGGCACGATTACTGGACGGACGTAATCGACCAAAGACGAGGCCGAGTGGTACCGCGATGCGGGTCCAGGCGGGCTACGGACGTGCACGTAGTCCGATGTTGGACGCATACTATGCATGGGTACCAGTAGATCTGTGCTGTGCACTATTGCTTAAGTGTCCGGGGTTGGCACCCGAGGGCTTGATACACCCGAAGGTGGACCCAGCACAGTCAGACTACATCCATACATGGGCCGTATGGACAGCAACACGTGACGTGTTAAGCTTATAGGGAGCCGATCGACTAGACCGTTGGGCTGGACCTTATATTAAGGTCACTTCATGTTATTGGGCCAAAGCTTGGGCCAGGGGATCAATATCTGTTATGTTGGTTTGCTAGTACACCGTGGTGCAAAACTTAACCTTGTTTTATGCGATGACACCTCTATCTATCTTGTAGTTGATTTATCATGCCAGTATGTTGTTATCTATGATCATCTCAGTTTCCATCATGCTGTTAACTTTATTAGTTTATAGACTGATCGTAGCAGGGCTTACTCAGTCTTTTTGACTGACCCGTTTTGTTTCGCCTCTTTTCTTCCGTTTCCCCCCCCAGGTTCTCAGGGAGGGAATACTGGAGCCTAGCTTGGATTTTAGCTGCTTCCTTGGATAGCTCGAGTATGCTTTGGACTTGAGCCGCTATGGTTTATCACTCTTATTTGGGGATAGTACTTATGTATTTTCAGTATATCAGATGATGTATTTATCTAGACTTGTAATTTTGGGAAAGTGACATTTTGATGTACCAGACTTGTGTTTTGAAATGGTTTATAAATCTTCCGCTGTTTTATTTACTTACTCTGTTTATTTACATATATATATATGTCATGTCCTGCCTTGCTATATCATTATGCATGTTTACCAATAATGCCCCTCCAAAGCTAGTGCATTCCTTTGCGAGTGACCCTGGCGGAGGTGGGGTGTTACAGTTCATTCTATACATTCGTATTTACTTCATCAAAACTTTTCCTGACCTACATAATCGCTACATTACTTTGGTTAATGCTGATGAATGTTCTCTCCTTGGCCTAATTCATCCATTTTTCTTCCCTGCATAAGTGTTGAGAAGCTTTGCCATAAAAATGTTCCAACTTTATTAGGGTTTTTCTCTTTAGACAATCGCTAAACTCAGTATTGAAGTGAATGCCTCGTGTCAAGGCCATCAAAATAATCTCCTTTGGTAGATTATTCACTTCTGCAAGGAAATTAAGAAAATCTTACGAGATTTTTTTTTTGCAACTCTCCAACTCTCTTAAAGATGCTGAAAATGGATATAATGCCATTCGCATGTGTTTTGTGTGAAACTAGTCCTTTAATTTTTTATCAAGTTAATCAAAAGATGAGACAGATCTTGGATCACTACAACAAAAACACTATATTACAACTTTAATTTTACAACTGTCACAAAGTGACAATTGTAGTAAAGCTTTTTTACAACTATCCTTTGTCAAAATTTGTAATAAACGTATTTTTAACAACTTTTTTTTACCTATTGTAATAGATGTCTATTACAATCGTTATTTTCTGTTAGTTGTATTAGACAGCTATTTTTAATATTAATAATTAGTATAATTAATAAATAATTTTTAACAGTTAATAATTGTTAAGAAATAATCATTAATATTAATAATTAAGAAGTAATAATCAAGAAGTAATATTTGATATTTAGTCATTTGTTTTTGGTAATTAATAATTAATAATTAAAATATTTTTATTTGAAAATTGTACAAACTTATTTTTAGCAGTTCTTTTTTATACTTTTATAATAGTGGCTTATTAGATATTAACAATGGCTAATATTCAATAACTAGAAATATTAATATTTAAGAATAATTAATAAATAGTAATTATGATTTACCAAAAAAATAGTAATTATTTTTTAATAATTAATGTTAAGTGTTTAATAAGTAATAATTAGTAACTTATACATGATAAATTTTAGGTGGGAACTCACAATCTTATTAGGCTTTTATTAGTAATAGCTTTAGGTGAAAAAACGAAAATTTGGTTAGAAACTAATGTCCTTTCTAAATCAAAATTTAGGTGGGAAACGTGAAAATTTAGGCGGGTCGCCTTTTCAATTTGACGACCTTTACTATACCCTAAATTAAAATCATCTGGACAAATCTAAACAAAATCAATATCCTCTTTTTCAATTTGACGACCGCCTTTCCTGAAGGTTTCCTCCTCCAAATCAGATACAATAAAAATCTCGACTTCTCGCCCAAGCCAATGGATCCGATTAGGTCCTTACGCCTCTGCATGCCTTCGTGACAAAGTTTGATCCACCGTTGATGAGACATTGAGTAGTTCCTTGCCGAGTTGTTGCTTAGGAACGGGTGCCTGAAATTCTCATTTTTCGGATTGTTTCTACCTACTATATAATAGGATGATGGATCCAGAACTGATGAGACTCACTTAAGAGAAGATGAGTCGAATCTCTCCTCAAGAACTCGCCATACTCCAGTGGTAGGTTTATTTTATTTTATATTAAAAAAAATTCCCAGTAAATTCGATTAATTAAATCATGTTCTAAATCTTAAATCACTTTCCAGTTCATTGCGATTTGTGATGTTGGGATCGATAAAATTTAAGTAAAAAGGAGGGATATAAAAATAGTTTTTTTTTTTTGTATAATAATACAAGCTAAAGTTGTGGGGAGGTTGGTTTCTTGTCAGAAATTCAGTACTTGGATAAGACAATAAAATTTTACACCGATGCCTTCGTATGAAGTTGTTAAGGAAAAGAGACATACCTGCAGAAAAGTACTCGAATGCTTTCCTTGGATATGGACTTGAAGACTCCAATTTTACTATGGAGCTCACTTATAATTATGGGGTAGACAAGTATGCTATCGGTACTGGTTTTTATCATTTTGGTATTGCAATTGAGGATGTTAACAAGATGGTGGAGCTTATAAAAGAAAAAGGTGGAAAAGTAACAAGGGAACCAGGTCCTATAAAAGGAGGCAAAACTGTTATCGCATTCATAGATGATTCAGATGGCTATAAATTTGAACTAATTGAAAGGAATGCTACGCTAGAGCCCTTATGTCAAGTCATGCTTCGAGTAGGAGATCTTGACCGTGCTATACAAATTTATGAACATGATTTTGGGATGAAACTTTTGAGGAAGCGAGACTGAAGAAGAGTTGAAGAGAAGGATGAATGATGGAGCCCCCATATTATCACAAAACCAATTGGTAATGTGAAGAGGGAACTCCTCATATATTAAGGGAGATTAGGTAGAGAAATTCCCTGATGTGGGGCAATTCCAACACGCCCTCGCACGTGTGGTGTATCTTTAGCCTAACACGTGTATCTTTTTGGGTGACGTGGGGCAGATCATGAAGAAGAGTTTTTGGATCAGTGCTCTGATACCATGAAGAAGAAATAATGGAGCCCCCATATTATCACAAAACCAATTGGCTATGTGAAGGGTGAACTCAGTATAGTTATACATGATACATTTTACAAATTCCCCAATGTGGGACTTGTCTCAACAAGTCCTCGCACGTGTGGAATATCATGAGCCTAAAACTTGGACCTTTATTGGGTGACGTGGAGAAGTGTGACATTATGCGCACGAATTAAACCTGCTCTGATACCATGAAGAAGAAATGATGGAGCCCCCATATTTTCACAAAACCAATTGGCAATGTGAAGGGGGAACTCCTCATATATTAAGGAAGATTAGGTAGACAAATCTCCGATGTGGGACAATTCCAACACGCCCCCGCACGTGTGGCGTATCTTTAGCCTAACACGTGGATCTTTTTGGGTGACGTGGGGCAGATCATGAAGAAGAGTTTTTGGATCAGTGCTTTGATACCATGAAGAAGAGTTGAAGAGAAGGATGAATGATGGAGCCCCCATATTATCACAAAACCAATTGGTAATGTGAAGGGGGAACTCCTCATATATTAAGGGAGATCAGGTAGAGAAATTCCCTGATGTGGGACAATTCCAACAGAGACAATCCTGAGTACCAGGTACACGCTATACATGCTTATTATGTCATTTTCAGAGAACTCCTATATGCTCCAGTGGGAGCATCTTAAATCCTCCACAACTTGAGAAATTGACACATACAAGTAAGCATCCATGAATTATACACAAAACATCTTCACATATAAAGATCAAACTTTCGTTTGTTTTGTTTTGGTAGATTAATGGATTGTTGGCATAGTGGGACACTAGTGTTAGGATCAGAGGATTTCTACTCCATTTTAATACTTTATATTAAAAAAGATGATTTTTGATTAATATAACAAAAATTTGGCAATATTTCTTGCATGTGTATATAGTCTTTGAGCAACAACACAGTAGGTAACGATGGAAAGCAAAGTAGTTGCTTTCCTGCTCCATTTTTTAAAAATGGTTTCTGAGATACTTAAATGGCCTGAGTTCCTAACTATATCTAATTGTAGGAAATATCAGCTCTCTTATGACACCTTCAAAGATAGACCATATTTTCTGTATTTATCAATCCATCTTTATCTTTATATCCGCATACATGGAAATATTTTATGAAATGCATTCTCATTCTCCCATTCATAATGTATACAAATAATCTACTGTTGAGACACCATTATTTGTCTTAATTTGTAGCAAAAGTTGGTTATTAGTAATGCTTTTTTACAACAATGTTGACCGTACGACACATATTTCGTTGAGTCCGAGTTTTCATTATCTCAATTTGATTTTTGTGTCTTGTATATCATATTCATACCCTATACTATGACATGTTATGGATTGTAGTTTGTAGAAACCAAGTTGGAGTATCTTGCTTATTTTTGAAGACCAATAATCATTACTGTATGTTTATTTCGGATAGTCTTTCACTCTTTATGACAAAATTAGAATCAAATGATGGTCGGTAAATATAGAGTGACCAGCTTTATTTAACTACTTTCTTGCTTGTAGCTTTTTGATGGAGAATAAAGGAATTGTTGTCCCTGCTCTACGAATAAGTATTGAAATATTTAACTGGACTGATAGCGATTCTGTTGTAAAAATTGTTCCTTTCTGCGGATCTCTAATTAATCTTGCTGCTTGTACAAATAATATGGAGCTTGGAGAATTCGTAGCCAAGGATTTAGTTTATGCCATTATTCATGGTTTGGGCCTTGAATCAAATGTTGTTATAAGTTTTGATCTCGTTGGCATGTGTCGTGAAATCTTCATACATCTATTTAATAGAGATTTTTCCCCAAGAGAGGTATAAGCAATAACAAGATCATTATGTTTGTTTATTCGGGAAAACTTACTTAGGATAACATAGGTAGTTATAATTTTAGTGGGCTTCTAATGTAGAACTAGGATAAATGTAACATTGATCAAGTCACCGTTTGACATGGATATGGATGACACCATATCTAAATTTATGTCCGAAATTATAAGGATATTGGATGTATACTGAGTTTTTATATGTCCGGTTACAGTTACTCTAAGAACATAAATTGAAAATTTGGGTTTAACGTAAAACCATTTCTATTATAGAGCTTATAAAAATAAATAAAAAATATGTTGATAAAAACAGTTACGAGCAATGAATATTCTTTTGTATCATACACATGGTGTAAATTATTATCTTGGTAGTACCGCAAACATTAATCATATTTATCACAACACACTTAATATAAATTTGTATAGCAATAAGCTGGGTGGATGGTATTTGGGAGTTAATACCCTCATATCCACAACCGTATATGTATTTTTGCATATCAAATATGAATTCAGAAATGTTGGGTATCCGTTTAGGGTATCTAGGACTTTGGACGTCCCATTTACCAAAATATCGTTTGAAAATTGGATGTATTATTCAACAAACCCACTGCCTCAATGAATAAGTTGTGCGCTCTTTATGTAGTTGATCAATAATCACAAAATTTGCATTCGTATTGATGTTGATTTAAAAAAAATGATAATATTTATACCCTGAAGTATTTCTACTTAAATATAGTGAGAGGTCTAAGTAATTATCTCAAGATCTTGAATTATAACAAGTGGATTTTGTTTTTTTGTTTTTTTTAGGTTTTAGTATCTTTTCCCTCTATAACGATGGACTATTCGCTTGCCTTCGAATCAGCCTTGTCAAATACAAGCAGTCCAAAGGAGCAGGACCGACCATGTGATTATGGAGGCCCAAGGCAGGAAAAATTGAAGACATCATGCTGGAAGAAAAACTTAGTTAGGCGGTGTACAAATCATGCAATAGCAGGACTCGAACCCGCGCCTGCAGGCTGCCAGCCAAGCTACTCAACCATTGCCCTACTTAGTTCTTTGTTTCTTTCTCTGCAACCTATTTTATATATATAGAAAATTTTAAAAAGTTGAGTCCCTGCCGAACGGAGGCCCTAAGCGGCCGCCTCAGTCGCCTTGGGCCAGGGTCGGCCCTAAAAAGGAGCAAAAGCAACTTATGAGGAACCTGCTGGAAATAAACTAAAAGCGTTTACAGCTCAGAAGATTACAAAAGTGATCACTAATGTTACAGGTGACTTGTTTTTGTGTCTATTTTTAAAAAAAAAACATTAAAGATTTAATGTCCATATCTTCTCTCACATGGGCACATTTGTCTACATATTCTTCCAAACAATTTTTTTTACTTTGATTCTTGTTGAATAAAAATACCAAGATATTTATTTGTACGTATAATTCAGCTTTGTAGGTTTTATAGGTTTCATAGGCAAATAAGGTTTGTAGTTTAGAGGCAATTCCTGATGTGAATAGACGATATGAGGATAGCATTAGGTGGAGGCCAATTACATTTCAGAGGCAAATGAGCTTTGTAATTGGGTTGAAGGCTTTCATAGGCAAATGAGGAGGATAGTTGTAATTTTATACAATTTCATGTGGTATATGATTTGTAATTTGTATTTTGGATATAAAATTGTGATTTTTATTAATGAATGGATCATGATGTCTTTAAACTTACATCTATTTCTTATGTTATTTATTGTTGCATATATAAAAAATATATTTTTTATACATATAATTTGTGGATATATTACAAATATAAAATAATAGTTGTAATAAAATATATCACAACAGTTATAAATAGTTGTAAAAATTATAACAACAACTGTGCATAACAGTTGTAATAAAGTTTATTACAAAGGTGAAAAATAGTTGTAAAATATACGTATCATAATTGTGTCGCAACTGTGCACAACCAGTGGCGAAGCCAGCTGTAGATGTTAGGTAGGGCTACAAATTTGAGGTACAGACAAAATTTGAGTTCTACGGTCAAAAATTATTATTTTTCCCAACCAATTGCACAAAAATTTCTCGAAAGTACCTTTAAACCCCTTTAAAGCAGCATTGGAAAGGTAAAACTGCTGATGGATTTGACTTGACAGGCTAATTGGAACGAGAATGAGCTGAGATAGGGCAAGAACCATGATTTTAGGTGGGGCATAGATTTAGAACTCCATATTTTTTAACTGAATTAAAAATGTCCAGGTAGGGCCTGTGCTCTATCTCACTTCTAAGTGGCTCCGCCCCTGTGCACAACAGTTGTAAAAGATTTTAGTCTATTACAACTTCTTAATATACGACGGTTGTCCCAATTTTCCATCATTGTAATATGGTCAATTTGTTGTAGTGAATGCAATTTGGAGAACCATAAAGTTGCAACACCTTCTAAGAAGATGGGAAAATGTTTTACATTTGACGACATCAATTATAGAATCGATTCCATATGCCACTTGTGCTTGTTTAAGAACAATCGGGAATATGTCATGTTTGAGTAACTGACTAGAGAATGTATAGTACAGAACCTCCATGGCCATCCAATATTCAAAATATTAGCAGTAAAAGGATTGCGACTTAGGCCAGTGCCTCATTCATCGTCCACATGCCCTTGGGTTTCTCTCATGATTTGTTTAACCATAGTTGCGAGGTTAGAAATCTAGATCTCCATCATCTGGTAGTGGTCATAATCCAACTCTTCAGGTTGGCCCATTCTATGCCTACGAGCTATCACATCTTTTAGTTTCTCCTCTTTCGACAAGAATCGGTTGAACGGTGTAATCGTGCTCGTTCCACTACAGTTGGCCAACATCATTACCCTAGTTCCTGGTGCCTCGGTCAACTAGAGGAAGGTGGGCAAGCAGGTTATCGACAAATTATGCACTGGATCCCTTGTGTGAGGTGTCAGTACTGATCCTTATATAGGGAGCAACACCAATCTGTTGACGACGAACATGGTAGACCAGTGCACTTGTCCAGCAAATCCAGCTAGCTCCATATTCATTAGTCCTTTGGCTTTGGTTTCTATGTGGATGGCCGTAAGAAGAAGATGAAAGTTCAGATCCATAATTAAGAGTATTTGGTTCTCTTCTATGTCTAGCCTGTTGTTGAGCACTAGCCTGACTAGCTTGACTCAACTGATTCATGAGATCAATATTTATTTTAGATTTGAATATTCAGTTGTCTTCCGGAAGTTACATTATTAAGCTTTTAAGATCCGTATTAATGACTAGGTATAAGGGGTTAGAGGCAGCAACGGTCATAACATCAACAATATTCTAGTCTTGTTACTAGAGCCTAACTTTATCATGTTCATTGGTAGCATCATATAAAGCGGTAGCTTTGTTCTTTGGAGTCATGGAAGAAAGCTTCTTCGTGGATTTTTCTTCCAAATTTGAGTAGACAACAAAAGCTTATGAGAAATAAAGTTGGATCTTACCTCGTAGATGCAGATCTTTGTTGATTTTGAACTTGTCTGTTTTGAGCTTTGGGTCTGTACAGTCCCCATTAGGGTAACTAACAAATTCAAGAATGTCTCTTGCTGAGCTTGTTTGACCATGGCCTCATGGTCTTGTATGTACTTGATAGATAGACATTTTAATCGCCACTTTGAGCTGCCTACCTCAATAATCGTCAAGTTGTTCTTGTTTGGATAGCCAAATGTAACCAGGGAAAAAGGCGAGATAAAAATAAATAATTTCCACTTTGCTGTTAAGGAATAGTTAGTGTATAACCCGTGCATTGCATACTAATATTATTAAAAATAATATTTACTATTTTAATGTTAAAAAGCGAACTTTGTTATGGAATATATGATAAATCTTGATGTGAAATATATAAACTATTATTTAAATTTATTATTGTTGTTTGTGTATAATTTATGTTGTATGACTTACACAAACAATATGTATGTATTTATATTTGAGAATTTATTTAATTACTTTTATTAATATAGATATACCTGTTGAAACTGATGTATATTAGTAATTTATTTGATGAATCAGCAAATATTATTTAATAGAGTTTGTTTAAATAAATTAAATATAAAATTAAGAAATTAGTTTAACTATATAGCTATCATAGCAGGAAGAATTGAAAATAAATTTGCAAAATAAAATATAAATATATTGTGAAGTTATTGATGTTCAAAAAGAATTTTATGATAATATATTGTAAATTTTTGATATAAATGAATCATGCCTAATTAACTAATTAACTTTGTCATTATTGGTGATATACGTTGTTCATGCTACATAATTTATACATCATTATAGTTGCATAGAAAAACAACTTTTTTTAATATGAATATACATAGTAATTTTTTTTTGAGAAAATATACATAGTAAAATTGGCGTATATTTTTAAGAGCTATTAGAAAAATGGACCAAATACTCTCTTAAATTATTTAAATAATTAGAATTTAAGATTTCATGAGTAGTTTAAACATATGGACTGAAATATAAAATATCACGAACGAATTAATGAAGTTCGACAAGTAATTATAAAAATGTTAAAATGCGGGTATTTAAAGAAAAAAACATTTTCTTCAATTTATGATAAATTTATTGAGATAATTGTATCTCATGTTATTTTTTTATTTTATTATTTAAACCGTTTGACTTATTTAGGGTATTGTTAATGCTACTCCAAAAACGGATAAGGAGGTCATGTTTTATTTTCACTCCATTAAAAATTAAATTGTTAAGTGGGGTCAAATACAATGGAAAAATAAATAAAAGAACTCGATTTTACCCTCCATTGAAATACACAAAACACGGTAAAAATCGACAAGAACATTCCGAATTCGGTAAAAAGTTTGGAAATAACATGTCGAAAATAGATTATCTAGAAAAAAAATTCCTGCATACTCGGTGATAGTATGTCGGAAAACACGATTTTATTAGGTGGTCTATCGCCGAATTTGTATTGTTGTCATGATCTGATGCGTTCACCAAATTCGGCGAGTACGTGACATTTTAATTATTTAACACCGGCTCGCTGTCAACGAATATATCGTTTATGGTCGAAAATGGGCAAGCCTGGCCCTGGGCCTAGGCGGGCCAGGCGACCGCCTAGGGCCTCGGGCTGATGGTGGGGCCTCAACATATATGTTCTCTATATTTATACAGCACACCACCAGAAGTTCTCAATGTGAGGCGCGGTCTATTAATAAGGATGTTTGGCTACTAGACTGGTTTCCAGGGATCGATTCCTGCCAATAATGCTTTGAGCATGATTTTTTTTTACTCCCTTCTACACTTTTCCTGCTGCCATCACTGCACACAAGTTTCGCCTAGGGCCACCCAGCTGTCAGGGCCGACACTGAAAACGGACCTATGTTTTTTCCAGAAAATTGTTTACATTTTCGATGATTTCTTCAACAAATTCAATACGTCGCTCGCTTTTTTGAGTAAAAATCATGTTGTCTTCTTTTTCAAAGTTAGAAATTTTGTTAGAAAGTGGTTTCTTCATGAGAAAAGTGATTAATTGTTTATTCTGAGAAGAAGAAGATGATTAAGATTTAACGAACAATAAAATATAATTAGGGTAAAAAATATAAGGGCATTTTACTCTATATTTTATAAATTGTTAAGGGAGGCTATGTTAAATGATCATCCCCTCAGTAAAATTTTTAAAAACAAAAAAACAAAAAAAATGACCCCTTCTTAACCTTTTTGGAGTGTCATTAACGATACTTCTTATTTAACTGTATATTTTAAAGAAAATTAATTTTTCCATTTTTATTGATATGTACATGATTTACATTTTAAAATATCACACTTAGCATTAATTAGATGAATTAACAAAAATTTATTAATTGAATTCAAAATCACATAATTAATCTAAACATATCAATTTAAATGTA
This sequence comes from Allium sativum, assembly GCA_030737875.1. Classification (NCBI taxonomy): domain Eukaryota; kingdom Viridiplantae; phylum Streptophyta; class Magnoliopsida; order Asparagales; family Amaryllidaceae; genus Allium; species Allium sativum. The sequence goes on along the minus strand of CM060919.1, from coordinate 607,000,115 downwards.
CAATGTTAATTGATAATGTGCAGCGTTTTGTAAATGACTAAATAAATTTTAAAACGTACGCGTTGACATCAATATTACAATGCAATATACGGTAAATATATTGACGTAAATGAGTTCAACTTTAAATTTATGATAATTAATAATGCATAATTTATGCATTGTGATTGAAGTGTTTATACATTTGATTTTTTTTTTCATTTTTATTGATATGAATATGGTTAATCTTGATGTGATTTATTAGACGAATCATTGAATAATAGTTTGCTAAAATTATTTATACAGTTTTATTATTATGTAATTAATTATAAAATATGGTGCTAAATGTAAGAAAGAATTGAAGGAGACTTAAATGATTATAGAAAATTTAAAGTATAGATATTGAGAGCCAAAAAACATAATTTTGTCATTTTTAGTAGTTAAAATAAAATATAAGTTAATTAGATTTATTTAAATTACTTAAATTTTCGCTGCACACAAGTTTCGCCTAGGGCCACCCAACTGTCACGGCCGGCACTGAAAACGGGCCTCTATTTTTTCCTGTGAATTGTTACATTTTCGGTGATTTCTTCAACAAATTCGACACATCGTTCGCTTTTTTGAGTAAAAATAACGCTGTCTTCTTTTTCAAAGTTAGAAATTTTGTTAGAAATTTGTTTCTTCATGAGAAAAATGATTAATTATTTACTCTGAGAAGAAGATGATGATTAATATTTAACAAACAGTAAAATATAATTGGGGTAAAATAATATAAGGGCATTTTAGTCTATATTTTATAAATTGTTAAGGGAGACTATGTTAAATGATCATCCCCTTAGTAAATTTTTTTAAAAAAAAACAAAAAAATGACCCCTTCTTAACCTTTTTGGAGTGGCATTAACGATACTCCTTATTTAACTTTATATTTTAAAGAAAATTAATTTTTCCATTTTTATTGATATGTATATGATTTACATTTTAAAACATCACACTTAGTATTAATTAGATGAATTAACAACAACTTATTAACTGAATTCAAAATCACATAATTAATCTAAACATATTGATTTAAGTGTACAATGTTAATTGATAATGTGCAGCGTTTTGTAAATGACTAAATAAATTTTAAAATGTAGGCGTTGACATCAATATTACAATGCAATATACGGTAAATATATTGATGTAAATGAGTTCAACTTTAAATTTGTGATAACTAATAATGCATAATTTATGCATTGTGATTGAAGTGTTTATACATTTGATTTTTTTCATTTATGTTGATATGAATATGGTTAATCTTGATGTGATTTATTAGACGAATCATTGAATAATAGTTTGCTAAAATTATTTACACAGTTTTATTATTATGTAATTAATTATAAAATATGGTACTAAATGTAAAATGTAAGAGAGAATGACGGATTCTCGCTCCTTTTCAAACTCTTGTTTTGATTATCCCAATTCTCTTCCTTCTAATCCATCTTCGTCTCTGATCGGTTCTAGGGGTTCTTATCTTCTTTCTTATGCGGACGTGGTTAGACAACCTCCATCTTGTTCTTCTTATGGGTTTTCTTCATCGTTTAATAGTTCTTTTCTTAGGAAGAATTTCAGAGATCGATTTTGTTTCAAATGTGGTGATTCGTTCCACATAGCAAAGGATTGCAGAAATGTAATACATTGCTTCAACTGTGGAGGCATAGGTCACCGAAAGTATAGTTGTCCAGAGTTGTTCAGTGGCAAATCGACATTTGATCTCATGCACTTCAACTGTTTGAAGATTTGTCAGAAAATAATTTCGCTCTTGGATCTTTATGTTGTGGATTTTCCTAATAAAGAGAACGACGGGGATTATTTGTTATTGTTGTTGGGCTGGCACCTGGGGGTCCTTGTTGATGGGCTTTTATGGAGTAAAAAGGTAACTACCGACGATGGGTTTCCTCCTTTACCTCGTCCGATGGGAAGAAAGGATCACGCTTTCTCTTTTGGCTTAAATCTGGTGAAATTGTGAAGGATCTATTCAGATTCATATTCAAGAAATAAAAGAAAAGCCTTTATGTTGTTGGAGGGGATAATGTTGCATTTTGACGTCATCATTACAGTTATAAATTGTGATCGGCGGGCTGTTGATTTTCAGGAATCGTTGAATTGTGTTGATTCTTTTCATTTAAGGGCTGGGGGTGTCCTATCCATTTGGGTGCTGAGATCCAGTCGGAGAAGGACCTTATTGTTGAATTAAGCTTGGATATTGATGGTGGGTTGTTTTTCGAGGAATTTCTGGTGGGTTTTGTTGGGTATTCATGTTCTTTACAGCGTATTGTTCTGATGATCTCGGACCCTGCGGTTATGGATTATTTAGGCATTTGCGTTGATTCTAGTCTTAATGATGGTATGATCATTAAGTATGGGAGTGCCAAGGATGTGACGACAGGGGTTGACTCGGTGGATATGCAAGGTTATGTTCCTTCAGTGTTGTTGAGGGTTCTCCACCTAGTATTTGCACAGAGGAGGGGCTAGATTGGTATGTGGCGGGGGATATTGGTCTGTCGAATTGTTTTGGCCTATAGGGGATTTGGATGAAGAGGGGATTTCCAGGGAGGTTGGTACAAGCGGTGTCATTGTGGGCCAAAAAGAGACTTGTATGAAGCCTTCGTCTTCGAAGTGGAAAGGTTTTAGAGCAGGCAGAACCAAAATAGGAAAGTCTGGTAGAAATTTGATGGCGAGGCATACTGTTTGCGAGGACATGATGGACTGTTTTCATGATGTTTCCATGAGGGATTATGTCGATTATGGGGACAGTCATGTTTCTTATGACTGTAATGAGATTGTTAAGGCCGGGGGAGGTTTGGTGGGTTGTATGGTTTGCATGGAGGGAACTGTTTCCAATTTATCCTTAGACAGCAACGTTGTGATTGCAAGTGAGGGTTCTGTAGTGTTAGTTTCTTTGTTTAACTGTGTTGAACTGCGTTTTTCGCTTTTGTTGGATAAGGGGGTATGTTCTTTGATTTTGAGTGAATCAGACGTGAGTCTTCTTCACTTGTTTTTGAGACCATGTTTTAATGTGCCTCTTCCGGAGAGCGATATGTTTTGTCCGATGATTGCTGCTGGAGATGGGTTTAGCTCTTTGGTCAGTGATGGATCGACAGTGGTCAGTGGTGAGCATTCGCATATTAGTGATGGTTCCTCTTTTTCGGCTAGGAGGGTGAGACGTAGGAGAGTTGTCCCCAGTTCTAGTTTGGTTCGTCGCAGCGCTAGGATCAGATATAGCTCCTCTTCTTCTCGTGGTAAGTTCCCAAGCCCGAAAGCTAGTAGTAGAAATTTGGGTTTGGTGTAACACCCCACGTCCATTAATGTCACTCACAAAGGGAATGCATTAACTTCCATGGAGCATTATTAGTGTATAGAACATAATATAACAGGACAGATATATATATATAGTGGTACTTGAAAATTTTAAAACAACTTTTACTGCAGCGGAGAAATAGTTTGATTACATCAACTTCATAAACCAACAGTAAAACCAAGTACACTTAATATCCATCTTGACAAAATTATTTCTGAATACATAAAGTAAAAAGCATAACCCAAACACAAGTAGCCATAAAAGAGATGAGCTGAACTTTACTTTCAGCAATCCAAGCGCTTTCAAAAGAGAGAGGAAGAGATCCAAGATCAAGCTCCACTAGTACTAGTCCCACCCTGAGAACCGGGGGGGAGGGAAGGGAGGAAGAAAAGAGGTGAAAACAAGGGGGGTCAGACATAAAGTCTGGTGAGTATAATAACTTTAACAATATAATTATTAAAGTAACTAGGATAAGGCATAAGCTGGTAGAACAAGGTACGATGGTGAAATCAAGTGGCCATGACAAAGCAAACAGGAGTAATATTCTGGCGTTAATCTCGTTCCTAATCACTATAGGATAATTACTACACTGCACCAATGCTAATTACACCGCACCATTACTAGTCACCCTAAAAGCTGATCCCGCCTACAGAACATAACAATGTTATTGGTAATTTCATGTACCCCTAGTTACCTTCATAGGTGTCGTTCTGCCACTATCTCCACTAGTTGTACCCACTACCCCCATGCGATCGGCTCCCTAACTCGTAGATACCCGTGTTGGTCCCACAATAGGGTGCATCACTCCCCAAAGTGGCAACCCGATACCACTAAAGATGCACGGCTTATATCTACACGATGCAACAATGTCTTACCTACCAGCCCGGGCCCACGAACGCACATGACCCCGTTGGACTTGCGTTGTCACCGCTAACCCGTTTTGACCTCTTACAATCAAACCCAGTAAGCATGTCCCGTCCTCGACTTGGGTCGAGCTCACAAAGATACTTAATGGGTTACTGGTTTGAAAAGGGCCCACATGCCTGACACAAGCTTTCCACCTAAGCTTGGTCCCCACCAAGGTTTCCCACTTAACCCCATTCTTATTCATGCCTTCTTACATGTTTCAACTTGGTTAAGTGTTTCTAATCGTATTTCACAAGCCACCCAAGGCACCCACTTAACCCCCATGTCCCACCACATTTTTATCTGGTTAAGTGTTACTTAATTCATTATAACCGTAACCTTGTAAAGACCTCCCACATTAGACTGACATTTGCGGTTGCTGGATTTGCCGGGCGGGCCGGGCAGTCTTATACCGCAAACGAGCCTAACCTCATGTCTTCACAATTGTTACGCATTTAATTCATGCATTTGACCTCTCACATTAGACTACTGTTTGTGGTTGCTGGATTTGCCGGGCGGGTCCGGACAGTCTTACACCACAAACGAGTCTAACCTCGTATCTTAGGCGGTTAATTATTACACATCTTTATTTAACCCCAAATTGGATTAATATTCTTATTCAAATTTGTCAATAAATACCAAATTCATTTATGTCCATAATTGTCACCTAAATTATGTCCATAAATTACAGGTATACAAATTATATCTATTAATGTTTCAAATTAATAATATGCCCTTTTAAGGCCATTCTATGCCAATTCACAATTATGCATTTTAAATATTTTCCCATCGTCCCCACGCTATTCGTACGTTTTAATATGACATATGTTAGACTCGCAATAGTCTAACTTATAAAAGGAAAAACAACGTCACAACTTGCATAGCACATAAAATAGATCTAAGAATCGTGACATAAGTTTACATAGCTAATAACTTGCATGTATGTGTATGGTTTTCCTATAACTTGCATATGAACAAACTAGCATATGATTCTCATACAAAACTAGCATAGGCAATTTGCATAACTATGTACTTCCATGGATCTAAATATAGATCTAAACATATAGGTGTGAACTTGCATATGGATCTAAACATAAAGATGTGAACTTGCATATGGATCTAAACATAAAGATTGATGCCACATGTTTGCATATAAACTAGCAAATGTATCTACATGATTCACATATGTTTTAACATCCCAACTTGCATAAGATTCACATATGTCTTAATATCCCAAACTTGCATAAGGTTCATATATGTTTTAATATCCCAAACTTGCATATAATTCATATAAGAATACATAGTCCAACATCACAAACTTGCATATATAAGAACATGTAATCCAACATCACAAACTTGCACATAATTCATATAAGAACATGTTATCCAACATCACAAACTTGCATATAATTCAACATCACATGATTCAAAATCATATTCTCATAATCCCAATTTTAACTTATCATAAATAAATAATTATTTTGTGAAAGATATTATACTCACAAACAAAATAATAGTCTTGTCTTTCTGGAATCTGTATTCTAAAACTGAATTGCTCACCTTTGATGTAGAATAATCGTTATTTAGATTTAGATTTGATTTTGATTCTTGCTTTAATCTTGTTCTTGAGTTGAAAGAGACGGCGGCAACTCTAGGTTCTCTATTGACGGCATGGCGGCTCTTGGTATGAACTAGTATGATTTTAGGTTAAGATTTAGGTTGCTTATATAGAATTTTAATTGATTAAGAGCCATCCGATTAACCTAGAATCAATCAAAACCATCCAGTCAAGATAGAATAACACCTCAGCCCTAATGGCTCAGCAACAGGCCAAAGCAGCGTCATCTTTCAGATCTGGCCGGGGGAGGGGGGCAGGTCAACCCCCTGGTCGATTTGTATGGGTAGGTTGGCACCCAGGTCGACCCCCTGGTCAACCTGGCCTTTGGGCGGGAATTTTCCCACCTAGCCTGCTCCCCTATTTGAATATGAATTTCTAAAATGTTTATTTAAATTCTGAAACTTCGGAAGGCCATAACTTCTTCATACGAAGTCCAATTCACACAAACTCGGACTCTATCTCAAGCAGAATTCCGAGACGAACGCAATGGCGCAACCCGTTTCCCTTAGTTATCACATTTGAATTTAAGTATTCTTTAATTTTAATATTTAAAATCACGAGGTGTTACATTTGGGCTTAGGTATGACTCCAGTTTACGGTAGCGATTACTCTCCTTATGCTTTGGGTAGTCTTTCGACTAGTCAGTTACTTCAGCTTGCTAATGATACCACTTTTTTATTTACTGATTTTGAGTTAGATGTGGATTAAATTAGAAGTAGGGAGTTTGAGAGAGTTATATCTTTGAGTTGATGAGGATCGTTAGCTAGAATATTAGGGGTCTGAATAACCCGCATAAGTGTGCTGAGTTCAGGACCTTTTTTTTAGAGATTTTCATATTGGTATTGTTTTGCTCCAAGAGACTAAAATTGAGAACCCCGATTTTAGTTTCTTTGCGAGCTTAGATGGGCCCATCTTTCGTAACTGGGCCTACCTTCTGGCTACTGGTAGTGCTGGAGGGCTTATGATTGGTTGGAAAGATAATCTATTTAGACTGGTGCAGGAGTTTCCTAAGTTATATTCTTTGCACATCATTTTAGCCTCTCTAGTTGATAACTCTTTGCTAGACATTTCCAACGCGTATGGGCCTCATACTAAAATTGAGAGGAGGCTTTTATGGGTTGAATGTGCTGATTTTAGAAATTCTGTCCCTAATCAATGGATTGTGGGGAGAGATTTCAATGTCACTAGGTTTTTAGGGGAAAGATCTCCTCAGGAAGGTAATTTCTCTGATATGGAGGAATTCAATGATTTCATTTTAGACAATAATTTGATTGAGATCCCTCTAAATAATAGATCGTTCACTTGGTCTAACATTAGAGTTAGTCCTTCTTTTGCTTTATTAGATAGATTTTTCATTAGCTCTGAGGTGGATGATTGTTACTCTTTCTGTAGAGTTAAGGGTTTGCCTCTTTTATATTCTGATCATTGTCCTATTAACCTTTCTTGTGATTCGAATTTTTCTATTAGTAACAATTTCAAATTCGAAAGGATGTGGCTTTTGGACTCTAGTTTTATTAATCTTGTCTCTGTTAAGTGGGATTCTCTTTTTTATTTTAATAATCTGTATGAGGGCAATTCGGTGAAGATTTTTGTTGCGAAGCTTGGTAAGTTAAGATTTTTTCTCAAGAGGTGAAATAAGTTCATTTTTGCTAGTGTTATAGTTAAGAAAGATAAGATTTTGTGCGAGATGTTAGATTTAGACAAGATTAGTGAGTCCAGGATTCTTAATCCCAATGAGAGGGATAAACTTTGCAACCTTAGAAATGATCTTAAGCTGATTTTGGAAAAAGAAGAGATCATGTGGAAGCAAATATTCCGAGTTCAATGGATCATGGAGGGAGATAATAATATGAAGTTCTTTCATGGCATGGCTAATAAGAGGAGGCATGATAATTTAATCCATTCTATTTTTATTAATGAAGTGGAATTGACCATTTAGACAGATTTAAATGATGCTTTTACTAGGTATTATAAGCAGATTTTTGGATCTAGGATTAAGAGAAGGATTAATGTTAGATGGAATGACATTTATCCTCCTAATTCTAAGGTTGAGTTAGATGATTTAGATAAGCCTTTATCTAAGCAGGAGATTTGGAAGGCTATCTGTGATATGCCTTGTGACAAAGCTCCTGGCTCAGATGGTTTTTTTTTTCTATAAACAGTTTTGGAAGATCTTGAAATTTGATTTTATTAATTTATTTAATGACTTTTATAGTGGCGATTTGCGATTAGGTAGTTTTAATTTTGTTAATGTCATCCTTATTCGCAAGAGAGAGAGTGCTAATTCTCTTAAGGATTTTAGGCCTATTTCCTTAATCAATGTTTCTCTCAAGATTATTTCTAAAGTTCTTGCGAATAGGCTTAGTAAGAAGATGAACGATCTTATCGATTTTTTCCAAACGGGCTTTATTAAAGGCAGAAACATTGCGGACAGAGTGGCGGTTGTTCAGGAGTATATTAATGTCTATTGTAAAAATAATTTCTCTTGTGCTATCTTGAAGATTGATTTTGAGAAGGCATTTGATTCTATTGATTGGGATTTTATTTGCGAGTTATGTCTTGCTAGGGGTTTTAGTGTCAGATGGACCAACTGGATCATGCCCTTGCTTAGGTCTAATTGCTCTAATATTGTTGTTAATGGGGTTGTGAGCAAGAAGATCCAATCTAAAAGAGGCCTTAGGAAAGGAGACCCCTTATCTCCTTTTCTGTTTAATTTAGCGTTCGATGTTTTCTCTAGAATTATTAAGAGAGCTGGAAGACTTGGTGTTTTAGGTAGTGTTGGAAATGAGGAATTCAATAATGAATTATCCATTCTCCAATTTGCGGATGATACATTATTATTTTCTTCCCACTTGCCAAAGCATATTATTGCTCTTAAGTTTATTCTTTATTGTTTCGAGATGTTGTCAGGTCTCAGGATCAATTTTGTTAAGAGTGCTATTATGGTCCTTAATGATTTTGAGAATGTTGAGTCTTTAGTTGCTAGCATCTTGAACTGTTCTGTCATGCATTTTCCTTTTGATTATTTGGGGTTTAAGATTAGGCCTTCGAAGCTTAAGAAGGATGATTGGTTAGTTATTATTGATAAGTTCAATAATTGATTATCGAGTTGGAATAACATATTTTTGTCTAGAGCAGGGAGGTTAGTTCTTGTTAATTCGGTGTTATCTGCTACTCCTACTTACTGGATGACCGTTCATCGTTTTCCTCAATGGGTTATCGAGAAAATTGACAGAATCAGACGTAATTATCTTTGGCGTGGGGTTCCTTTATGTAGAGGTTTTAAATGTTTAGTCAACTGGGAGATGTGTTGTAAGTCTAAGAAAGATGGGGGGCTGGGGATTATTAATTTATATAATTTCAATTCTTCCTTGTTAGCCAAATGGTTATGGAGATTTAGGTGCCCTGATGTGTCGGCTACTTGGAAGACTATCGTTTCCAAATTTTATTATTCTGGGTACGAGTTTATTGTTGGTTCTCGCTTTAGTTGGTCTAATAGAATATCTTATTTTTGGAAGTCTGTTTTGAATTGCTTTGATATTTTTATATTAGGTTGTAAGACGACTGTTCATTCGGGTAATCTTACTTTCTTTTGGCATGATGCTTGGATTTCTAGTGTGCCGCTTAAAGTTGAATTTAGAGAGCTTTTTAATAATAGTGGCACTAAGAATGCTTTGATCTCAGATGTTTATAGGGGGGATTTAGATCCCCCTTGGGAGTTTCCTTTATTAATATTTTAGAAGGGGCTATCATAAGGCAATTAGCCTTACTGATTGCTAAGTTAGCCTTGTATCATTTGGATGAAGATTGTGATTCCATTAGTTGGGGTTTCGATAAGAGTTTAGTTTACTCTGTCAAGTCTATGTATAATTTTATTAATTTTTCTACTGTTTCTTTGCTTCCCTATAAGTTTCTTTAGAATTCTAATTCTCCTCCTAATGCCAAGTTTCTTATGTGGTTGATTATTCATAAGAAGCTTAATACGGTTGATCTCTTAAAGAAGAAGAATATTATTTTTGATGTTAAGTGCTGTTTTTGTAGTCTTTTGGTTGAAGATGTAGATCATTTATTTTTTTCTTGCATTATTACCAATTTTATTTTTAATTTGGTTTTAAGGATCTTTGTTTTTGGTAGTCTAAAGTCTTTTAGTAGCTGTGTTGATTATTGGGATTATCATAGATTTGATTATAATTTGAGGCAGAGATATGTGTTGGATTCTTTAGTTTCTATCATTAGTTGGTTCATTTAGTTGGAGAGGAATCAGAGATTTTTTCATTCTATTTCTGCTTCTGCTGATAATTTATCATTAGGATTGTCAATTTCTGTCCGGATTGGATGTCTAACTCGCACTATAAGTTTTTTGGTAAATCGAGTTATGAGTGTTTTTTGATTAAGGTTAGGTTTAATCTGTGTATATTTATTAGAATCAATAGATATTTTAGTTGTAATAGATCTCGCATTTGCTGTTAATTTCTGTTTCTTGGTGTTTTTTGTTCTTCTCTTTTTCTTTTTCTTCTTCACATATGTGTATGGATATATACACACACACATATATATATATATATTCTTTTCGTATACATATATATATATATATATATATATATATATATTTGCTTATATCTCATATATATGTGATGTTTGCTAACTGTTTGCCTAGCTTTTTTCTGGTTTCAGGTTATTGATTTAGCTGAGGAGCTATGGGGATTGCAGTCTGGATCGGTGGTTGTTATCTTCTTTGGATCTTTGTGTGTTCTGCATCGGAGAGTTTTTGGGTTTTCTGTTTCCTTTGGTTGTATTTAGCTTGGAGTGACTAGATTTTGTATTGGAGGAGATATACTTCAATTTCGGGTGGTGGCTTTACCGAAATTCGTTATTGAAGTATGATGGGCGGTGGTTTATCCGGAGCTCATCTATCTACTTTCCTTTACATCCATATAGTCGTGTTTTGTATTGCTTGTGTCAACTGTTGTCGGATTCGGTAGCCTCTTTGTTTTTATATGTTATATGTGCGCTCTCTTCTTTTTAGAAGATCACACATTTTTGTTTTCGAAAAAATGTAAAATGTAAGAAAGAATTGAAGGAGACTTAAATGATTATTGAAAATTTAAAGTTTAGATATTTAGAGCCAAAAAACATAATTTTGTCATTTTTAGTAGTTAAAATAAAATATAAGTTAATTAAATTTATTTAAATTACTTAAATTTTGGGTTTTGTAATTAATTTAAATATCTAGACTTGAACTTAAAATATTAGGAGATAACCGTCAATAAATAATTGTGTAAACTTTGAAATGTCCATGTTAAAATGTAAAATGACAGAAAAATAAAAAAAACATGAGAAAAATTATAAATAAGCGTAAAATAATAATGTAATCTGAAAATAAAATATTGAGAGAGATTTAAAGAGAAGAGAGAAAACTTCTGAAAGTAAGGAGAGATCGTTAAAAAATTTCTGCTTTATTATTATTTAATAGATTATTGTAGCTTGAGCTATCTTCAACCTATCCTTTAACTGACTTAATTTATGTTTTATTAGAAAATCTATCTAGTAGAATTATTAAGAGTCAACAAAGACTTTGCATATTACATTCTACTTCAATCCGCACCGGTGAATTATGGAATATAGTGTTGATTGACTATACAATACAGTGTTGCTACCGTTACGCTTGTAACTGAAACTTCGATTCACATTTGTCGAAAATTGTTGTTGTGGTCATATAAGCAATTTTCTGTTAGGGAATTCCAATCACAGGATTTGAGATTTCATGTCCAATAAATTTCCTATAACGCCTTTTTATCTTCTTTCATAGCTCAAAAGCTTATCTAATCCCATAAACTTGTAAATTAGGCCAATAAGATGTAATTGCACTTTTTACTTAATCAAACTAAATATATTACTCTTCTGCACATTTTTACAGCTGAGAGATTATTTATTTGCATTCATCATGTATGGTTATTAGTGTGTATTCATCAACAAATATTGGTGTGACATTTCTTATAATCAATAAATGTCGAAGTACAGAGATATATACAACAGTAATTCCCCTAATTAGTCAGTGCAGTATAATTTATATGAAGCATAAGTTCTTAATGACGAATGCCAAAGTCGATATACTTCAATCAAAAGAGACTTAGTCAAATGGTTAGGACACATGAGTGGACAACCAACCGAGTCCCATTAGGACAAGAACAACTTAGAAGATGGATTAAGTCTTTTGTTTGGTATGTACTTTTTTTTACTTTAGACGTTATGATATATGTAATAGTAGTTAAGTTGCATCAGATAATAATATAAATGTTGTGTGTTACGTGAATATTTCATCAACTATATCATTGATTTTTATTTTATAAAGTTGTCGATGATATTATATTATTTAGTTAAAATATAAATGTTTTATAGCATGTTATTTTTGCTAGATTGTTTTTGATATTGAGTTTGAGGGTAGAAATAGAGAAAAAATGTTGAAAAACTGCTTCAGAAACCGTGCTCCTTGATTGTTTCTCAATTAGTGATGAAACTGAGGTGAATTTCCTATTTTGTATTTTAATGGACTTCCAACCACATACCCTGATCACAATCATATTATTCTCTTTTGTGATAGATAAAAATATGGATTTTTGGGAGTACTTTAATAGAATTGCTAATTAAGAAATAGTTATCAATCAATATCAACAAGGTTAGCCGTTTGGTAACATAGTTGAAGTTTTTGTTAGCAAACTTAAAGGTCATAAATTGTATCTAAAACATGGAATAAGGATGGTTTTTTACATCATTAAGAACAAAATAAAAAAATTAATTTAGAAATGCTAAAACTAAATAATAGTCAGATGGATGTATGAGAGAGAGAAGAATACAAAGTTCTTCCATAGAGTATTTAATGGTCATGAGCATAACACTATGGAATTCATGGAGCTCATTAAATAAAATAAGCACAATAATGCATTCACAAATTACTATAAATGTACTTTTGTATCTATCAGAGAACAAAAATTAAAATTAGATAAAATTTATGTCTAAAAAAAAATTTAATAATTGATTTAGAGGACTTTGATATCCCATTCTCAAAGGAGAAGATTTTCAAGGCTATTAGTGATATGTCCTATTATAAATTACCCAGACCAGATGAATTTCCTATACTACTTTATAAGAAATTTTGGCATGTTGTGGAAAAAACGAATGGAATAAAATATTCAATGAATTTTATAATAGTAGTTTATAATTATGAAGATTTAATTTTGCTAACGTGATTCTATTTCATAAGAAAGTAGATGCAAAAGAACCAAAAGATTTTGTCATATTTCGCTAGTAAATCATTCACTTAAAATTATTTGAAAAGCCCTACCTAATAGGCTAAATGTTAAAATTGACATCCTAATTGATAAAAATGAACAACATAATTAATAAAACGCAGTTTTCTTTCATTAATGATAGAAGTATCATGGATATGGTAGTGGTAGTTTGAGAAGTTATTAACAGTTGCTGCAAAAATAACATCACATGTGTCTATTTTTAAACTTGACCTCGTGAAGGCTTTTTACTCTATTGGTTGAGTTTTTTCTTAAAAGTTACTATGGGCTAGGTATTTTTGGTGTAGATTGATATGTTGGATATGCCATTACTAAAAAATGGAAAGTCATGTATAATGGTTGATGAGGAAGTTCACTAATTTATGCTCATGTAAACAGTTTTTGAATAGTAAGTCCTATCTTATTAGGATTAGTTATCATAATTGTTCAGAATCCACAAACAATTCATACCAACGAATGGATTGTAACTGCTATCTTATTAGGACTAGTTATCATAATTGTTCAGAATCAACAAACTATTCATACCAACGGGAGGATTTTCTTTAAATATATTCTTGAACTTATCCGAGACTTGAATAAAACTCAAATGTGCGTCCAGTTTCCTTTATTGAAACCATGTTTTATTTATTTTTGTTATTAATTGGTCTAGAGCTTTTTTATCTTGGAAAATCATACAGTTACCTCATGGTTGTCCTAGGAATAATATAAATACTACTAGGGCTTTAGCTTTACTTGCGTCTGTAACATATTTTAATGCGGGTCTTAACAAAAAAACTTATTTTGGAAAATACATTCAACCAACGCCAATACTTTTACCAATTAAAAAAAAAAAAAAAAAAAAAAAAATCAACTAACTCTAATACTTTTACCAATTAAAACAATAAAATTCAACTAACTCTAACACTTGGCTGCCTACTGCAAATGAGGTGATGTAGTTCGGCTACAACTTAAGAGCAGACATGAAAATAAAACTGAAGAAGAGGAAGAAATTAAGAGGAGAAGAAGGAAGTAAGGGATTTCTGAATATTTTTCTATATCTTTTCATTACACTACTATTCAATATACGACCATGCTGTTTACAAAATTCAGCCTACATGGCATACAAGATACCTCTATATAACCAACTTTAACAAAGCAGAAAATTCAATTAAAGGAAATTAAAAAGAAAAGTTACACGTTTTTTTCCTCCATAACCGACTTGCAGTGGCATGCATATGCCCACTCGAGTGTTTCAATTCTTGGTACCTTTTTGGCATGTGATTTATCCTCCTTGGACGTGTGTTTGTATTAGCAGCATTAGTAATCATATCAGTAGGTGGAGCACAAATAGTCGTATCATCACCCACCCCTTCAAAATCGACCTTGTCCTCAAGTTCGTTGCTAGTGGCGTCTTATAGGAATTACTGTGTTGCGGCAGTGTCTGGATTTGGGCATGATTTGAGAAGTGACGTGGAACACTGGGTGAATTCGTGAATCATTAGGGAGGAGAAGTTTGGGTAACGTCCCGCCTTTTTGACCGCTTCAAATTGATAATCTAAACCAGCTTAAAACGTCCAAATCGACGGAGTGTATTTAGCTTACAGAGTTTAAAAACAAAATCAACACAGAAATAAAAATAAATAAATGACACAGTATTGAACAGCGGAATAAATTTTTTATTTATTAATCAAATTTTTGAATACAAGATATTTATATATAGCGGAATTTTAAAACAATTTGAATACAAGGAAAAAAAACCTTTGCTGGTTTAAAACTTCAGAGTGCGCATCTTCGGGATTCCTAGCTTTGACCGTCTTTGAATCCTAAGCTGAAATCTCTAAATCTGAAATGCTCGGGTCTGACCTGAGCGTTCCATGCAAAAACATAAAACACTCGAGTCAGGATTAATCATAGTTCAAGTAAATTAATTTCAATAGGACCGAAATATAATAGCTAATCCTATCAATAAAATAAACAGTAGTGGTATCTGTCCATTTTAGTTCTATTTATTTCCAGGGATGAATGTTCATGGAAGCCTACATGTATACACACGTGTACCGGTGTGTGCATTGCCTTAACATTCCATTAACTAATAATTAAACAAGTGCAATGATGATCAAAAGGCGTGCGCAAACATGACAACATAGCTAGACAGTCGACTAGCGCATGAAATTAATACACTAATGTACATTCAGGTTCACGAAGGGTTGGAACAAACATGTACACTTCATTTAAACAATGTTCAGCATGTAACAAATGTATATTCCATTAAACAGGGTGCAGCATGTGCCAGGTGAGAATTACCAAATTTAACAAGGTACAAATATGTATGCCACATTTACACAGGGGGTTCAAAAACATGAGACAGGTATTCAAGTTCTCTCAACTACTCACGCACAGCACACTCACTCTCACATATTCACAGTCCTGTGTGTGTGTGTATATATATATATATATATATATATATATTGAACATAGCAAATATCAAGTGCAGTATGGAAACACTGATATAGCCAGATAAATGAAAAATCAGTAATTTCAGTTTCAAGAACAGGGTGAGCACAAAGGAAATGAGTACGGCACCAAGTTTTTGAATAACGGCAAATGGTTTAATATAAATATATTAAGGTATTTATAAGGGATCAAACATGAATGTATTCAGGCTCCTGGCTTAACACGAATTTGAGTATGACATCAAGTCATTGAATGAACCAGCAAATGGTTTAACATGAAAACTTGAGTCAAAACAGTGAAAACGATGCAAATGAGCATAGCAAGTTAATATGAAAATATGAGCATGGAAAATATTATATGGATGCAGGTTAACGTAATGATATGAGTATGGTAAATACTATATGGATTCAGGTTTACAACTCAATCAAGGTAACAATAGCATAGTGAACACTAAGGTAGTAGCGCCCATATACATAGAACAGGTGATTGGAATAACATTTGATTTATCCAGCATGAGCTCATATACATGGGTTAGTCGATATGTGGATCTGAATATTACTGGCTCGTATGACAAAGGATTTCAAAAGTTAAATATCTTCACCTCAGTGTTCATATGTTAGAAGGGTTCAGGTTTGCCAAATCAATTCATGTTCAGGTGTTAGCAGAGCAACCATATATGTTTAGGTGTTAAACAATAACTGTTCATGGTTTAGACACAAGTGCTCAGTATAATATATATTCATGTTTCAGACAGATATGTGTGCCAATTCCAAATCCAATTTATATAGATATATGCAAGAAGTACAGATTTTCAATAGAGCTATACACATGGGTATGTATAACTATACACATGAATAAGTATATTCATATGCACATACCACTAGGCAGTTTGGGCTTAGGCAAAACATATGCATGAATGAACTGACTTTACATGTTTAACCAATAGTGTTCGTACAACAAGATCAAGTAAATCAGAATACCTCACTTCTTAGTTGCAATTACACTTCATGTAAGGGTAGGGGTTTGCTTCAATAAAATATTCATACATCCAAATATGAATAAACATTTCAGTTCAGGTAGGCATCCCCATTTATCTCAAATTGTATTTGACCAAATCATACATCCAAAAATGAATAAAACAGGAGGCGCATGTGTTCATGGGTACAAACCGAATATGTAAGGCCATATATATATATATATATATATATATATATATATATATATATATATATGAATCAAACTCCAGGTTTTTGACATGTTGGAAAAAAATGTTACTAAAGCCCCTCTTTTGAAAAAATAAAAATAAAATAACAGTGGGGTGTTACTCACCTATACCTCTATTTTATATACACAGTTTAGTCACAATGGAATGTAATATTTAACATCCAACAAACAGGCCAAGATGTGAATTATATGAGTATTGTACTGTGCCGCAAACAAATTTATATAAATTATGACCAACCATTTTCATGCATGTGATCTTCCCAGGTCCAAATTAATAAATGATGTCTACATGCTACTGTCAACCATAATGCCAAAATAAAACATGTATGGCTAAAGTTTTTATCATGAAAATATGCAAATGCAACTATTTTAATAAATGAGAACGTATCAAAATGTAAGTAGTCGAAAGCCATGAATCAATCCAGATTCTACAAGGCTTAAATTCTAAACTTAAAGCTTAGTTATCTGTTATGTTATTAGCATTAAAAATATAATGAGGATGCATCCATTATCCATTCTGAACGAATTTGAAACATAGGAGTACTGAATACCGTAAAAATGCATTTTGATGTTTATAAATATATTGTATGAAATGCCAGAAGCTTTCATGCTAAAAATTTACTGGAAAAGGTAATAAAGCATTATACCTTTATGCATAGATGAATAAGGTCATCATATGTTTCTGTCATATTGTAAAAGCAGGGCCGATACATTCTTGTATATTCAACAACTTGTACCTGTGTTTTTAGTCCTTCGTTAAACTAAAATGAATATGATCTGAACACAGAGTACAAGCTATGCATAAAAAAAAGTTCCCTCTTATTTTATAGTTCCGCTCACCCACTAATGGATGAGGTAGAAGCAGTGACATATTAGCGAACCATTGGGTATATATTTCAAAATCGACAGTTACAAACAATAAGGTGGCAAGTCGAAGTCTTAAGCAAAGGCGGTAAGACAAAGAAATGAACGACACAATAACAACTCTACCAAACACAGTCAACGCCAATTCATTTCAAACCAATGCAACAGAACAGACAAGAAAATCTGGTGAAAATCAAGCCAATATATCCGCAATAACCATCTTATATCTTAGCTTAAATTGAAATCGATTTACTTAAAATAAGATTAGTTGTGAGTGAGCATCTCACCGTGGAACTGCGAAGAAGATGCAGCGACAAATTTTGGGCCAGTAGAGTTCATCAGAGATAAACATTGCGACGTTCATGGCTTGGTTGCGGGCTCGAGGCGATTCAGTCGGACCTGCGATGATGGCGTGGATGTTGGCTCCAACTCAGGAAGAAAAAACACCTACAGACGGCGGCATGACTCCATCGACGGTGGAGTTAATCCAATTCCGGTGGCCATGGTTTTTGATTTGGTGAACTTGATTTTCGATGAGGCCAATAACGTGATCTGGGAAAATATTGATTTAGGTAAAGATCTGATTTTTCTGAATGAATTTTGGGGGAAACAACTAGCTTCGGCCATTAGACCTAGAAAAGAAGGATTGATTTTTGTTGAATGAAATTGGGGAAGATCAGAGATTTTTATAGAGGGAAAAACTAGGAGATAAGAATGACGTAAACTCAACTAGGTTTCTAGGAGAAAGGCGCGTACAGGTATAGGTCAACGCGAGTGTTTACTAAGGAAGGTATTATTTAAATTTATTTTAATACTAAATTCTACCCTATAACGCTCAATATTCGTACCGCCATCACACTGTTCAAATGCGACGCAAATGTACGCACTTCTTACATTTCAATGTCCTGAATGCAATAAAGTCAATTTGATTATAATCCGACTTCGTCTGTATATAATATTATTTTAAAATTTATCGGTTCACTGATTTAATTCCGTTTGTTTAACAATTCCCTGTTCGTTGCCAAATTCGAAACGTTAAGTTTTCAATTTCTTTATACATACATGTATCCAAGCCAATTTCTCATATATATATCGACAAATTAAATTTCTAATTTATTTAACATTAATAACGTTTATCATTATTAATTCAACCATTTAAAATCTTCAGTTGAATTTCAAGTTCAATTCAATTCAAATATTCAACAATAAATATTTGTTCTTCCACTGGACTAATCATTCTGAATTAAATATTGAATTTAATTCACTCTCAAAATAATATATTTGATTCACACTCAAAATAATATATTTGATTTACACTCAAAATAATATATTTGATTTTCAACTTTCTAACCCCGTAGCAAAATGAAATTGATTATAAATAGCAAAATCTTTTAATTAATTCCATATCATAATTGTCGAAATTTCTGGGACATTACAATCTCCCCCCCTTTAAAACTTTTCGTCCTCGAAAAGGAGAGATCGTTATAGTCATACCAATGTATATTTCAAATTTTCTTGTTTGTGTGAAAATTTACCGCAACTAATATCGATATTTAGTCATCGATCTTATTTATTTTTCCATCTTACTCAATTAATTCGGAAAATCGCATTTCCTTTCAAATTTATTTCTTTTAAATTTCAAATCCCGCAAGTCATTCCAAATTTTTTTATAAACCTCATTTGTCAATGTCACTTATCCACTGTTCCACACATTTATTACAATCCAAATTCAACCACATCTCCTTCGATTCATTTAAATTTTCTCAACACTCATTGAACAACGTAAATAACATCTTCTCTTCAAGTCACAAATTGTCGACTTGAAATTTTCCAAAATTTGAAATCTTTTATAACTTTTTACATATAGCACGAAATTCGTACAGAAACTATTTGTATTATTATTCCAAAATTCTCTTTCTTAACTTATCAAATTAGGTATATTATATATTTGAAAGTACTTTATAACTCGAAGTTTGACAAGTCTATCATCGTTCTCATAGATGTTAGGCATACGCTAGCCAGGCGTATGACCAAAATCTTTAAGTACTAAATATCCTTATTTCAACTCCCAGTGAAAATATTCCAAAAATATCTTTAAAAATACAGATATGGAAAGTACCAATGTGATATTGGTATGTTGATTGTTCATGACTCGCAGATACACAATGGTTTCATCTGGATCCCTCAGAAAACATCTGTATCTGTAGGAAATCACTTCTCTGCAAATTTCGTCATGGACAGATCAACGAAAGATATTTTAGAATCAAAAGAAAAAATGAGATCATTTAGCATTGACAGCTCTATCTCAGTGTCACTAAGACAAATCATGAAAATGGGTCAGGACACGAGGATCAATCAAGTCACAAGGACAATTCACGTCACGAAGACACAGTGCTGCATCAAATAGGTGGCTCCACATCACTAAGATATCTCAACATCACATGGCTCCATTCTACCTTTAGTAACTCTAATGGTTACATCTCTTTCACTTGTAGATATTCCATGGGGACCGCGGGTACATAATGGTTACGCCTGATTCCCTCAGGAAATATCTATACCCGTAAGCTTTCACAGCTCTGCGGATTACGCCCTTAACATGACTGTAGATCGCAGCAAACACAATGGTTACGCTTGGTTCCCCCAAGAAACATCCGTCCACCATAGGCCATCTACAGCCCTGCGAATTACACTACACGGTCATGTTCTTTCAGACAACTCGAGGTTTATGTCTGGACAACCTACTGCCACCAGCAACACATCTCACTAAGCTCAAAATTCAAAGAAGAAGGATGGTACTTCCCTTATCCTGACATAAAAACATACAATATTTTATTTCATAAATCATACTTATGTCATTTACATATGATTTTCTTCCCAAATCATATTTCAAACATCTCGTCTTATATAAGTTCCGTTATATAAGATTTATCTTAAATCGATCACCTTCCAATCCAGAAATTTTCAAATTCACAAAAAAAATAAAAATAAAAAATCATACAAGTTTATTTCTTCAATATCCAAAATCGAATATTCTCAAAATTCATTCCAATTCCGGAATTTTAGTTTTAATCTCTTAATCACTTTAGGTACTTGATATCCTTTCCAACTCTGATTTATAAATCTATTGGTTATAAACCAATTTTTCTTCCAGATTTTCAATTATTAAATTCAAATCCTTATGTTCTCAAACTTTTAGAGTTTCCCATGCATATAACAAATTTCCCATTCCCGCATAATTACTTTTCCATATCCACATCTTCCGGCTATAAATTAGCCAGCGAACAACTCCCTGAGTGTCAACCCTGAAGGCCGAAACCAACATCAGATCATCACCCAGGAAATTATTCAAGTTAACTAATCTTCAGTCAGTTTCTAAATTTTATTATCTCCACTTCGTTCTTTTTCCTCAATTTCTTACGCAACTCTCGGATTCCGTTTAGAAATCCATTTCTCTTCATGTACCGTCGTCCTTCGTTACCGTCGTGCGACTCTTTGTTCTTCAGTTCTTGTCATTCTGATTTATCAAACCTCGTTAACCTCTCACGATTTTCCAATTATCATATTCATTTTCTATAATTCTAGAAAATCTCCTATCCCCATTGGAAAACATTTCCATATATTCACAAATCTTTGTTTTCTATAAAAATATATGCTTTATTCTCATGCAAACATTTCTAAATTCGTTATTTAAATTAAAATAGGTGTTAAAAAACAATGTTATCCTCACTTAACTAATGACACTCATTAACTTACTTCGTTTAACTGTTGCTATCGAATCTTAATCATTTCTTAGTCAATAATGAAGTCAATCAAGGTTGGGTATAATTACCTCTCAGACCTTAATTGAACAACATTATTAACTTCAAAATAGATCAAGTTCACAGCTTTGAATACCAACAAAACATTCATTTTCATAACTTCCGAATTCAAGTTAAAATTTTATTTCTTATACTAAAATAGTTGATTATTACAATAATTCACGCCTCTCAAATATTTAATTTTAAAACTATACTTTATTCTTTAACCTAGATACATTACCAATTAATTAATCATATATTAATTTTTTTTATTAAAAAGGAAAGTAAACAATATTTTCCTAAAATTCGACATGGTTGACTTCTATGAATAACTCTCTTCCGAATAATCTCTTATCTGATACCATATTCCGAACTTCAAAAAATCTCATTTGATTTGTATTCTGAACTTCAGAACAATCTCATAGTACTTGTCAACTCCATTCTCTTTATCCAAATTTCATTTGCAACATTTTTGCTTCCGAACGTTATTTACTTCTAAAAAGTAAATATTATTCTTTTTATTGAAGTCTGAACTTGCTACATCAAATAAATTTTGATTTCATTATAAAATAGGTTCAAACCTCTTTAAAATCTTCTTTCGCTTCATTTACCATTCTCGTTCACAATTCACTTCTTGTTAATTAACAAGTTTATACTTACTATCGAATCCATATATTCGATTATACGCCATTGGTTTGAACCCAATTATAATTTATCTTGTCACATTCTGAATAAATTAATCAAATTTAACACAGTCGTATTCCAATTATATTTCTTTTCTGATTTTATTTTCGTTTATTTCAATCCCAAATATCAAAATAAAATTCATCATTTCATTCTTGAAGCAATTCCAAATTTCTCTTTGTCATTCAAATTCATGTCTGACTTCTTATTCCATTAAATTTCAATTATCTTTTATTTGCTAAAATACATGACTAGAGAGATCGATTCATCGATTTTCTTATCGTCTTTTGATATTATTCGATGATGAATTCAAGACTCAAATCTAAGTGAACTTATCGAAGAAAAGCTCTCACGGGCCTGGATTCGAAGATTTCCAAAGACTGGGGATTCTGAACAGAATTTTCAAATCTTAAATAATTTTTTTAATTCTCGCTGTATTAATTTCAAAACATTAGTTTCAAAATACTTGATATTTCGAAAATAATTTATCTTTCAATTTTTTTTCAAAGCCCTTTTCATTTTCAAGATCCGTTTTTAAACCCAATAAGCTATGCTTTGAACAAACCAAAGCTCTGATACCACTTGTAACGTCTCGCCTTTTTGACCGCTTCAAATTGATAGTTTAAACCAACTTAAAACGTCCAAATCGACGGAGCGTATTTAGCTGTAACAGCCCGCATTTTATGTATCGGAAGATCGTAAAATATTTTTATTTTATTCCTTGAGGGTTGGATCATTCTCATCTTTTGGTATGTTGCTTATGGGGATCTGAGACATGTCCATAAATTTTACCGATTTTGTTTGTGACCATTTTGCCCTTGTCAGTCTTGTACAGGGCATAACTTTTGACTCAGGTCGAATCAGAGGGTGAGACCTGTGCCATTGGAAAGGAATTGATGATTCTCTTTCCGTAGAGTGGTTACATGAAAGATTTGGTTCAGCGGTTTGGGACAAATCGTTGTTTTAAGGTTTTTCAGTTGGTTGTTCAGGTTTTGGAAGGCTAATGGGCTGATTTGGAGAAGGCCCATTAAGGGGTTGGTGGAGGCTATAAATAGGGGGTAAGGGATATGGAGAAAGGTTGGAATTTTCCATTCTCTTATGGGGAGGCTTTGATCTCCTTCTTCCTCTAACACCTTTCCACCATTAAAATTCCAAATCCAAGGAGGGAAATCGAAGATCTATACCATTCAAGGCTAGATCAACATCGTTTCAAGGACGAATTCATCGGATTGAAGGGTTTGATTCGAAGTGTTCGCTTTCCGGATTGCTTTTTCATCGCTTTTGCTTTGTTTTGGATAATCGGTGAGTGATTTACATCTCTCATTCGGATTCATGAAAGTATGTGAGTTATATGTTGTTAATTTCATCAATTCCGTGTTCTTTTCCTTAGATCTACACCATGCTATGTTTATATTACATATGAATCACCTTAGGATCTGATCTAGATAATTTAAATGGTTAATTTCATGATTTTTCACAAGTTTTGCAAGTTAGATCCGTTTTTATGTTCATATTTTCACTTATCATGTTTTGAGAAATTTATGTGTTTTGATGGAAATTGTTAGATTGATGATATTGTTGGTTACATAACATGTTTGTGGTTGCGTTTGGATGAATCGGATAAGCTGGTTTCGTCGGATTCGTCGTTTGACGAAGTTTTGGTCGAAATCGAAGTCGAAATGGAGCTGTGCAGGAATCGGGTCGGTCTAGAGGGGTCGGTCCTAGACTGGTCGGTCAAATCGTGGCTTGGGAAGCAAGACAGGGATTGGGTCGGCTAAGAGGGAGCAGGCTAGTCGGATCGGTCGCAAGGAAGTGGTTGGTCTATACTGGTTAGGTCGAGCAAATCTGGAGTTCTGATTTGGAGCAGGCGGGTCGGTCATGTTCCAGGAAGGGGGTGATCAGGTTGGGTCGCTCTAGGGTGGTTGGTCGAGCAGGTGGTCGGTCGGTCTCAGGTGATAAAGGCTGGTCGGTCTTGGAGCTGGACGGTCTGATCGGTCCAGAAGATTGAGAAGGGAGTCTGGTCGGTTCAGAAGGATTCTGGTCGATCCAGAAGGAGCTGAGGGAGGTCGGGTCGGTTCAGGAGGGGTCTGATCGGTCCAGAAGGACCAGAAGGGGTCTGGTCGGTCCAGAATGGGTCTGGTCGGCATTTCTAGTGGAAATTTCTGATCGGACACTTCAAGTGATGTTATAACTTCGAAGTGGTTCAAGTAGGAAGGTTCGAAGTGTTGAATGTGTTCGTTGATCAAGGTGGAACAACAAATGAGGCGACAACTCAAAGGTCGTGAGTTAATGGATAATGGCTGCTCGAGAAGGTTGCTTGAGCTATGGAATATGTCAAGGTTGGACGACTAGAGATGCGAAGGCCGAGAGGTCATCGTTGTCGTAAGTTCTAGCAGGCTCAAAGCAGGGGTACGATGGGGGCACCCAAAAGATCAGAAGGTTGCTGGTCGAGTACCCTGGATCTTGGGGAAAGGCCTAGTGTCAAGGTTGGACATATGGAGTTCATGCTAGAACTGGGGTTACCATTAGCCCTTGACATATGGCAAGGTTGGCCGTCATACGATAATGATGGTTTCGAAGCAGGATTGGCGGTGATAGCCAGAGTCTGTCATGTATGCAGGATGTTTTGCTTGTGCTATCTCACGTGGGTTATCCAACATCGAAGCAGATGTTCCTTGAGTGCTTGTCTGATATTGGTTTCTGCCTCTGGGGCTTGTATTCGAGGGATGTTGAATTCGACTAGGATGATTTGCGTGAGATATATATATAATCTCGATGCCATGATTGATATTGTTGGTTGTTTCTGTTTTCCATGAACAAATGGTTGTTCTGGTTTCTATGGATTAATGGTTGAAATGCTTGGTGTAAAGGCTATCACTGTCCGATGTGGGGAAGATAAGGTTGAGTTCTTCTCTGGTGATGTGGATAGATAAGTTGTTCATTTACCCATTCTCATATACTTTCTTGTTGAAGTTTGTTAGCAGTTTTATCGCTCACTAAGACTATTGTCTGACTCAAGGTTTTATGTCTCCTTTTATTACCTTGGGCTGTTCATCCGGTTGTGGATGGGCAGACTAAGTAGCAGGTTGCAGGTAATGGAGCTTAGTGAGACGGGGAAGCTGAGCGAAGACGAGCAGGGGGCTGGTGTACCAGTTTTATTACTATCTAGTATTTCTGTTTCCGCTGTTTGAGTTGCTTGAGAGTTATAGTGAGGCCTTATGTACAAACTTTGATATCAGTTGGATAACCTTTCTGGATGTTCAGAAAGTTTCAAAAGTTTGCTATATGATACCTCATTACTATTACATGTTGTATATGTTCTATTATATTTCATCCTTGCGCTGTGAGTTCTACGACAGGTTTCGATGTGTTTACCTGCTCTGATGATCGTCCATAGCAACCTGGCACACCTTTCGGCGCATTATTCCACTTGTTTAGTGCGGGGGTTATGGGCGGTCGTCACATTAGCTTACAGAGTTTAAACACAAAATCAATAAAGAAATACAGAATAAATAAATGACACCGTATTGAACAGCGGAATAATTTTTTTTATTTATTAATCAAATTTTTGAATACAAGATATTTATATATAGCGGAATTTTAAAACAATTTGAATAAAAGGAAAAAAAACCTTTACCTGTTTAAAACTTCAGAGTGCGCATCTTCGAAATCCCCAGCTTTGACCGTCTTTGAATCCTAAGCTGAAATCTCTAAATCTGAAATGCTTGGGTCTGACCTGAGCGTTCCATGCAAAAACATAAAACACTCGAGTCCGGATTAATCATAGTTCAAGTAAATTAATTTCAATAGGACTGAAATATAATTGCTAATCCACCAAAACAATAAACAGTTGTGGTATCTGGCCATTTCAGTTCTATTTATATCCTGGGATGAAAGTTCACGGAAGCCTGCACGTACACACGTGTATAGGCGTGTGCATTGCCTTAACATTCCACTAACCAATAGTTAAACAAGTGCAATGATGATCAGAAGGTGTGCGCAAACATGACAACATAGCTAGACAATGCATCAACTAGCGCATGAAATTAATACACTAATGTACATTCAGGTTCACGAATGGTTGGATAACGGCAACAAGGTATAAATATGTATGCCACATTTACACAGGGGGTTCAAAAACATGAGACAGGTATTCAAGTTCTCTCAACTACACACACGCACAGCACACTCACTCTCACATATTCACAGTCCTGTACACACACACACACACACACACACACACACACATATATATATGTATGAATGTATGTATATTGAACACAGCAAATATCAAGTGCAGTATGGAAACAATGATATAGCCAGATAAATGAAAAATCAGTAATTTCAGTTTCAAGAACAGGGTGAGCACTAAGGAAATGAGTACGACACCAAGTTTTTGAATAATGGCAAATGGTTTAATATAATTATATTAAGGTATTTATAAGGGATCAAACATGAATGTATTCAGCCTCCTGGCTTAACATGAATTTGAGTACGGCATCAAGTCATTGAGTGAACTAGCAAATGGTTTAACATGAAAACTTGAGTCAAAACAGTGAAAATGATGCAAATGAGCATAGCAAGTTAATATGAAAATATGAGCATGGCAAATACTATATGAATGCAGGTTAATGTAATGATATGAGCATGGTAAATACTATATGGATGCAGGTTTACAACTCAATCAAGGTAACAGTAGCATAGTGAACACTAAGGTAGTAGAGCCCATATACATAGAACGGGTGATAGGAATAGAATTTGATTTATCCAGTATGAGCTCATATACATGGGTTAGTAGATATGTGGATCTGAATATTATTAACTCGTATGACAGAGGATTTCAAAAGTTAAATATCTTCATCTCAGTGTTCATATGTTAGAAGGGTTCAGGTTTGCTAAATCAATTCATGTTCAGGTGTTAGCAGAGCAACCATATATGTTTAGGTGTTAAACAATAACTGTCCAAGGTTTAGACACAAGTGCTCAGTATAATATATACTCTTGTTTCAGACAGATATGTGTGCTAATTCCAAATCAAATATATATATATATATATATATATATATATATATATATATATATATATATATATATATATATATATGTAAGAAGTCCATCTTTTCAATAGAGCTATACATATGGGTATGTATAACTATACACTGGAATAAATATATTCATATGCACATACCACTAGGCAGTCCAGGCTTAGGCAAAACAAATGCATGAATGAACTGACTTTACATGTTTAACCAATAGTGTTCGTACGACAAGATCAAGTAAATTAGAATACCTTACTTCTTAGTTGCAATTACGGTTCATGTAAGGGTTGGGGTTTGCTTCAGTAAAATATTCACATATCCAAATATGAATAAACATTTTAATTCAGGTAGGCATCCTCATTTATCCAATTTCAAATTGTATTTGACCAAATCATACATCCGAAAATGAATAAATCAGGAGGCGCATGTGTTCATGGGTACAAACAGAATATGTAAGGGCATATATATATGAATCAAACTCCAGGTTTTTGACAGGTTGGAAAAAAATGTTACTAAAGCCCCTCTTTTGAAAAATAATTATAAAAAAAAAAAATAACAGTGGGGTGTTACTCACCTATACTTCCGTTATATATACACAGTTTAGTCACAATGGAATGTAATATTTTATATCCAACAAACAAGCCAAGGTGTGAATTATATGAGTATTGTACTGTGCCGTAAACAAATATATAAAATGTGACCAACCATTTTCATGCATGTGATCTTCCAGGGTCCAAATTAATAAACGACGTCTACATGCTACCGTCAACCATAATGCCAAAATAAAACATGTATGGCCAAAGTTTTTATCATGAAAATATGCAAATGTAACTATTTTAATACATGAGAACGTATCAAAATGTAAGTAGTCGAAAGGCATGAATTAATCCATATTCTACTAGGCTTAAATTCTAGACTTAAAGCTTAGTTATCTGTTAAGTTATTAGCATTAAAAATATAACGAGGATGCATCCATTATCCATTCCGAATGAATTTGAAACATAGGAGTATTGAATGCCGTAAAAATGCATTTTGATGTTTATAAATATATTGTATGAAATGCCAGAAGCTTTCATCCTAAAAATTTACTGAAAAGGGTAATAAAGCATTATCCCTTTATGCATGAATGAATAAGGTCATCATATGTTACTGTCATAAAGTAAAAACAGGGCCGATACTTTCTTGTATATTCAACAATTTGTACCAGTGTTTTTAGTCCTTCGTTAAACTAAAATGAATATGATCTGAACACAGAGTACAAGCTATGCATAAAAAAAAAAGTTCCCTCTTATTTTATAGTTCCGCTCACCCACTAATGGATGAGGTACAACCAGTGACATATTAGCGAACCGTTGGGTATATATTTCAAAATCGACAGTTACAAATAGTAAGGTGGCAAGTCGAAGTCTTAAGCAAAGGCGGTAAGACAAAGAAATGCATGGCACAGTAACAACTCCACCAAACACAGTCCACGTCAATTCATTTCAAACCAATGCAACAAAACATACAAGCAAATCTGGTAACAATCAAGCCAATATAACCGCAATAACCACATCTTATATCTTAGCTTAAATTGAAATCCATTTACTTGAACTAAGACTAGTCATGAGTGAGATGCTCACCGCGGAACCGCGAAGAAGATGCAGCAACAAATTTTGGGCCAGTAGATCATCAGAGATAAACACAGCGAAGTTCATGGCTTGGTTGCGGGCTCGAGGCGATTCGGTCGGACCTGCGATGATGGCGTGGTTGTTGGCTCCGACTCAGGAAGAAAACGCACCTACAGACAGCGGCGTGACTCCAGCGACGATGGAGTTATTCCAATTCTGGTGGCCATGGTTTTTGATTCGGTGAACTTGATTTTCGATGAGGCCATTAACGTGATTTGGAAAAATATTGATTTAGGTAAAGATTTGATTTTTCTGAATGAATTTTGGGGGAAACAACTAGCTTCGGCCATTAGAATTAGAAAAGAAGGATTGATTTTTGTTGAATGAAATTGAGGAAGACGAGAGATTTTTATAGAGGGAAAAACTAGGAAATAAGAACGATGTAAACTCAATTAGGTTTCTAGGAGAGTGGCGCGTACATGTATAGGTCAATGCGAGTGTTTACTCAGGAAGGTATTATTTAAATTTATTTTAATACTAAATTCTACCCTGTAACGCGCCATCACACTGTTCAAATGCGATGCAAATGTACGCACTTCTTACATTTCTATGTCCTGAAAACAATAAAATTATTTTGATTATAATCCGACTTCATCTGTATACAATATTATTTTTAAATTTATCGGTTCACTGATTTAATTCTGTTTGTTCAACAACGTCCCGTTCATTGCCAAATTCGGAACGTTAAGTTTCCAATTTCTTTATACATACACGTATCCAAGCCAATTCCCTATATATATATATATATCGAAAAATAAAATTTCTAATTTATTTAACATTAATAACGTTTATCATTATTAATTCAACCATTTAAAATCTTCAATTGAATTTCAAGTTCAATTCCATTCAAATATTCACAATAAATATGTGTTCTTCCACTTGACTAATCATTATGAATTAATGTTGAATTTAATTCACAATCAAAATAATATATTTGATTCACACTCAAAATAATATATTTGATCTACACTCAAAATAATATATTTGATTTTCAACTTTCTAACCCCGTTAGCAATATGAAATTGATTATAAATAGTAAAATATTTTAATTAATTACATATCGCAATTATCGAAATTTCTGGGACGTTACAGTTTGTATGCTACCGCCCCAATGCGCTCCACAATTTGAAATGGTCCAAAGTAACTTTTGGCTAGCTTATGATGATTGTTTCAGACAGAAGTCTGACGGTAGGGTTGTAGTTTAGCAAATAACCAAGAGCCTATTTCAAATTCTTTATCATAACAATGTTGATCTACATATTCATTCTAGACTGAGCTTTTTTGCAGATTACTCTTTATAAGTTGGAGTAAGTTGTCTCGTGTAGAAGCCTAAGTTGCCTAATTTGGTAGCTGATTATTGGAAGCGATATAATTGGTAATTGTTGCAGGAGGACGACCATGGATGGCTTGAAAGGATGTCATACGTAAAGTCGTGTGTTTAGATGTATTGTACCACCACTCGGCCCATGGAAGGCACTTTACCAACTTATTTGGGACATAACCAATGATGGCTCGAATATAATTTTCCAGATAGCGGTTTGAAATTTCGAATTGGCCAGTTGTTTATGGGTGGTATGCACTGCTCATCCTTAATTTTGTTCCATGAAGGCAAAACATCTCCTTCCAAAATTGGTTTGTGAAGAGGGGATCACAGTCGGACACAACTGAGTGTGGAAATCCATGTAACCTTGCGTATTCTTGAATAAAGTGCGATGATAATTGCGAGGCCGAAGTGGATATGGGTAATATATAGAAGTGTGCATATTTGGAGAGCATGTCCACTATAGCCCAAAATAGTGTGCATATTTGGGTAGTACATTGTTTGACGAATTGCTAGAAATAGTGCTAAATTAGGCCAATAAAAGTTGGTTACAACTCTAGCAACAGTTGATTTGATACCAGAATGTGCTCCGATTTGAGATGAATGAAGCTCCTTAATAATGTTATTGTGAAGGTCCTCATTTGCAGAAATATAATTTATGTTTTCCCAAAATAACAAATCATTCTTTAATTGAAATTTAGGGTTTGGGCATGTACTTGGACGCAACTGAGAAGTGATGTTTTGCGCCTCGTGATCCTCGCGTAAGGTGTTTGTGACATCAACCAAAATTGGAAACGTTGGGCTTGAGATTGAGCTCATCGTGGCTTTATTGGTGAACCTAGAAAGTCCAATGTCGATGACGTTCTGCTTCCCTACTGTGCAGTGAATGGTGAAATCAAATCCAAAAAAGCTTCGCGAGCCATTTTTGCTACTCAAGCATTTGAATGGACATTGAAGTTAGCTTCGAAGACTCTGAGGATTTGTGTAGATCTGAAAAGGCTGCCCTAGCAGATAATGACACCATTTTTTTTGATTGAAGAAGTAAGGACGAATATCTCGCACGAGTACGCCGAAGCTTTCTGAAGATGTTGAGGAAGTTTGAGACTGGAGAATGCGATTAGGAGCTTATTTTGAGTGAGGACTGCTCCTATTGTTGTAGCCGAAGCATCGGTTTAATGGTGAAGGGATGGTTGATATTGGGTAGCGATAAAATTAGGGTTTGGGTGACAGCAGTTTTGAGGGCATCAAAGGCTTGTTGGGCTAATGGGCTCCAAGAGAAATTATCTTTTTTAACAAATATGTTAATGAGATTGCTATTTAGGCATGACGTTTGATAAAATAGCGATAATAGCCGATGAAGCCTAGAAATCCCCTGACGGTTGTTATTGAGACTGGTGTAGGCCAATTTATCATCGCAGTGATTTTTCCGGGTCAACATTAACCCCTTTATTCGAAATTATGTGTCCTAAATAGGACAATTTGGTTAAAGAGAAATTGCATTTGGCGACATTTGCAAAAAAATGATGTGTATTCAATACGCTCAATGTTGTGTGAAGATGGTCAAGGTGGGCGTTCCACGATGAGCTATAGATGAGTATGTCATAAAATAAACTAATATGAATTTATGTAAGTGGGGACGAAAAATGTTATTCATGGTAGCTCGAAATATGGATGGTGCGCTCATTAACCCGAATGGCATCACTAAAAAAATTCGTAGTGGCCTTCGTGGGTGCGAAAAGCTGTTTTTGGACAATCAAGTGGATGAACTAGAATTTGGAAATAATCGCTTGGAAGTGTTAGGGATTGCGGAATGGATCGTTAAGGCAAAACTAACACTAAAGTGGGGTGAATAGTGTTTTTGAGAATTTAAACAAAATCTAAAACTTATATGATCTACTATATGAATCAAACACCACAAAAACAATCACAAACACAGAATCAAACACAAACACAAAGATAAACAAAAATAAAATGCAGAAAAGGAAAGAACACACCAGATTTTATACTAGTTTGGAATTGCTTCTACGTCCAATCCCACGCAATGTTGGATTGCACAGAGTTTTATTAATATATCAATATCCAAGTACATCCTCCTTGATTTCAACGCTACAAGGGATACCACTGATTTCCCACACTTGATCAAGCATACTCTCCTTGATTTAACGTGTAGCGACCCGAACTTCCCGGCTAGCTTAAACCGAACAAGAAGGCGGACTGCTTTGAGAACAAGACAAATCGAAATGCAAACAGCGGAACATTTCATTGCTTATTACAACAATTTACATCAGACTACAAGAATATAACAGAGTATGAATAAATAATATACATCAAAAAAAATGTTTGATATTAAAATAATTTACATAGGAGCAGAAAATAATACATAAACACGAATACAGAGCTTTCCGAATATAGTTTAAGTTGTAAATCCAGGATCCTGAAAAGAAATATCTGCAAAAACCAAAACTACTAGTTTCCCGTGTGGAAAATAGGGGCACCAAGAGTTTAGGTTAAAACATTAAACTCCATGTCAATCATGGGACTGGTGTGAGAACTAAAACAGTTAATAAATCTTTATTTTAAAAATAAAGTAAACCAAGGGACCACGCCGTATAACACGGAACGGGGTTTCTCCCAAGAATACCAGTGCATAAGACAGTTTATAAACAACGCAATGCTTTTCGAAAAATGAAGCTATTATAAGACTCAGGTCCCATCACACAATGCAACGCAAGCCAGAGGATAGAGTTCTCTCTTATAATAGCCAAATATGCTTGGTACGTTTAAAATAAATCATTTGATACTATTATAAGTATGTAGTGTCAAAAAAAACCTTCAAATATAAATGTATCAATCACAGACGGCATGGGTACCATATATCATGTCGCCATACTAGGATCTACAATTAAAACTAAAAAGTCGCGTATTGGAAATTGGATTTCCATCTATGAATCAAGGCCAGGGATGGCTCCTTACCGATTCGAGACACTCTAGCAAATGCCTCAGGATCCCCCGCAGTGAACCCTCGGATCTTCAAGGCCGGTCCACACTTACGTTAGTGGATTAGTATTCCTGAACACACGTTTCACGGTCCTATCGGAACTATCCATTGTCTCCGTAGTGACCGATATATCCGAGGCGCCTCACTATCCATCATCCACATAAGTAAAAAAATATAAACGTCTAGGCTCCATACCATGACACCACCCATAGCTAGTAAGAATCGTCGTGTACTCCCTGCAGTCATGATCCCGTTTTTGACTCATACCGAGGTGTGAGGCTCGCGAATTAATGTTATACACAAAGCTATGCTATTTAAAGTCGTGCTTTGATCATCAACCACAAGACTCTACTTTTCAACAAAAGCCTTGATCGTTTACATCTCAGCATGCCACACTGACAATTCACGCCACGCAACTGATGTCTATCGATATATAACCTCTAAGCTCGTACGTCTCAGAGAAGGGTGTTAAGCTAGAGAATAAATTCTCCGCCACCAAACAGATATATATTGAATAGAGATCAATCAACACAGAATAAAATCCAATGTCAGACACACATCCATTTACTAGTTCGTTCTGGATCTGAACGAAACCGGAGGCATCTTATTCCTCGTCCCATATGTCCAATACAGGAGAGAAGTCCTCACATATTTGGTCGATCTCCATGTACGTCTGGACGATCACCACTTATTACCTTGTCTTGGGTGTACACAGTGGTGGCCCAGTGGGCAGCCCAGCAAGCCCATGGGCTGGGGCAGCCCACCAGGCAAGGGCAACCAAAAAAAATTTAGTAGAAGCCCAGTCCATACAATAGTAGTAGCGTACAAGCAAACAGGAGCGAACGAAAACAAATCAACGTATCTCCACTCTCTAGTAAATTAGTATTTAAGTTTTCCCAAATCTCATTCCCAAGTGAATTAGCACTAGCAGCACACTACGGTGACGGCACAGGCGAGCCTCCTTCAGCCTCTGCCTCCGAAATCCAAAGCCCGTACAGCAGCGCACGACACAACCGCTTATCTTCTTCTCTACCTGGAAAATTGAAACTGAAGGTACATTTTGGTTTTTTTTATTCTATAATACAGTTAATACTGCTGTGCAAAAAAAATTGAAAGTGTGTAATTGGCTTAGCAGTCATGTGATTTCAGCACTCAGCAGTGCAATTGCTGTGTAGATTAATTGATTTTACAGTGTAGGAATCCTGTAGACTGCTTGTAAATTAATTTATATTACTTGTTTTACTGACTGGTTAGAAGTTTAGAATTGTTGTGTATAGCTTGCATTTGTATATAACATTTGCTAGAATGTTAATTGAGACCTAAAACTGATTTTAATTCATGTCCGTTTGTATTCTTATTTGACATAGACCGGAAATTGATTTTTAATTCACTAGATATCAACACAATGCCAGAAAATGAAGGTCATAAAAATCGAGTGAAGTTTAGAAAAGAAAACTCTGGAGCTTATAATAGAAGAGGAAAACAACATCAAGATGCAATATCTACATCGTTAATGGGTTCAACTTCTAAATTATTCAATGCGAGAGCACAACAATCACTTGGTGAATCAAGTCAAGCTGGAAAAAATAATTTAGGCGAGGAAAATGAAGTAGATATCAATGAAGAAATTGACAATGAAGTAGATGTCAATGAATAAGTTGACAATGAAGTAGATGTCAACGAAGAAATTGACAACGAAGAAGGTAAAGAGCTTGTAAATGAAGAGATATGTGAGAGTGAACTGGATTTTAATAAAAATGTAGATGTGTATCATGATCCGAGGTTGTGGGGAGCTATAAGTGATACTAAAAGAATACTTTTAGTTCAAAATAGTCCGATCAAAATCATACAAAAAGATGATAAATTTCCAAATATTATGAAATGTGGAAAACCAATACAAGGTTGGTCCATTATTTTCATTTTACCATTAGCTAGCCATGTAAAGAATGTAAAGAAGTGTTGATGTTTCAAAATTTTAATGTAAACAGATTGCTAGAATATTTTCATCAGCTTCGAAGAGATGCTTTAAAAGAAAACAAATGTTATTATGCTAAAGGTTTGCCCAAAAAGAAAAACACAATACTGTCTTGAGACAAAGAGGGCTACCATATTATGTTAATATGCAGGTTAGTATTTAAAAAAACTGTTTTTTGTGTTAGAGGGCAACCAAAATCAGTTGTGGCTTGGACAACCGATTGGTTGGGCCGCCACTGGGTGTGCAGCCCAATCAAGACATCAATAATCATCCAAATGATACGAAGAACTCCGGTCTTCAACCACCATCTTCATCGTCTACTTATCGTCGAATCAATTATTCAGAATGGGTATAAACCCGACCTTTTTGAATAATTCACATATCTTATAAACAAGTGCTACACAAACACAATATACGCCTCATTCCAATCCAGAATATTCTTTTATTCAAATATTCTTTTGATAATTAAACCAAATTAAGGCTTTCCAAATTAGTCGGGATTAGCGCACCTTACAAAGTAATCACTTATTTATTAATCCTAATCCCAACATATTCATCCCATGAAGCAAAGCTGGTAATACTCCATATCTAACACCACGGTGTTATCGGTAAATTTAATTACCATTTCACATTCAAATCTAATTAAAGATTTAACTATCGCCTGGAGTAAAAACTGGTGGTACTCCATTCTCGATCATTTCCTAAATTTGATAATTTAAATTATCATATTTACATTTCAATCTAATTAAAAATTCATTAAAACTCCACTTAGTTTTATTCTTCCCAAAAATCATTACTCGATGATTATTTAACTTTGGGAAATCAAACATGTCGCATCGACAATCTACACCGTACTATTGATTTCTGCCGATACATTACCTCTAAGCTTGTACGTCTCAGAGAAGGGTGTTAAGCAAGAGAATAAATTCTCAGCCACCAAGCAGATATATATTTAACAGAGATCAACAATACAGTTCGAAATACAATGTTAGACATGTGATCCTGTCTTTAACTGGGTTAAAGAACTAATGTCACAGTTCACGATAAAACCAAAATCATATTCCATTAATTATGGAATCTTCATAGAAAACAGATCAATGCATAATCGACATCAATTTCCTTATCCAACTAATAATATAAATGGAATAACGACAAAGCCTTTTAAATTCCATATATATTTACAGTCTTCTTCCACAGAAGCTCACTTCGATTATTACCAAATCAAATTCCATTCAATTCCATTTTAATATATTAAACTGGAAAACTTTGCTTGGGGAAATTTCCATTAAATCTTAATAAAATATTTATATATTCCAAATCACATTTCACTGTTAATTGGATTAAAGAACGAATGTCGTTAAAAGCACAATTCACAATAAACCCAATTTACATTCCATTTAATTCCAATTACTAAATATAACCGGAAAATCTAATAATCTTAATTAAAAGATATATTCTTTTCACACGGGCTTTAAGACAGGTGTAACTGAAGACACCACTCACGACAAACCCAAAATCCAATTCAATATTAAATATAAGGCTCTAAACAGAAAGTATATCGGCTTACATTCAATATCAAATTCTAAAACCAACACATATCATATAGGGAATAACGATATATATCTATCTTCCAAATTTCTCCACCATATCCGTATAGTCAAGGAATCCCATATCGAAATATTCCGAAGATTATTTCTATACAAATCCATTCCAATTCATAGATTGGAAATTTCTGGTTATATTAAAACCCTTTACAAATCCAATTTATTTATTTAAAAATTATTGGATTCCAAATCTAGTTAATAACTAGTTCATTTTGATAAAAATATATTTTTATCTTTACAAACGTGGAATTTTTCATCCAAAATCTTTCCAAATCATTTATTATGATTTTACACAAATTAATAATATTTTTAATAATTTAATCAAGGCACGTACAGTCGGTTTCCAATAACGGCCACCGAACTACATCCATAGCGACATTTTCCAAATTTGATTTGGACATATCTTTAAATCCAACCATTCAAATTTAAATCTCTTATATTCGTTGGAAAGCTCTTTTCGAAACGAATGCAACGGTTCCGATTTTAAGAGAATCCGACGGTCGGACCTCCCGTAATGTCAATTCGAAGTCAATGGTCGAAATTCGCGAACGGTCGCGGTGCGTTCTATTTAGGCCATTAAATATATATAATATATATATTTCGTCGATCACCATTTAAATCGTATTTTATAAATCATTTATAAATTTGGTTTAAAATGATTTTAACTTCATTTTCAATTTTAAATCAAAATTTAATATTCCTTAGTGAAAATAAGGCTCAGGTCCCTAAAACTTATTAAAATAGACGCCACATCCCGGCCATGTTTCTTCTGTAAACCCACCCCCTATTTTCACTTATGACTCCTTCATTTCAGGGACTTCCGCCTTCTTTAATTTCTGCCCAAAAAAATTGCACCACTGAATTCTAAAATCTGGAAATAATCCCAGAAGTCCATGCAAAGAAAAAAAATAGTCGCATATATGTATGCAACTATTGCAAATAGTTGCATACATATAAGCAACTATTTGAATACGCATACACATATTTACGCACGTTTCTTGAATAACTGCATACGTATATGCAGTTTTTCTGTATAACTGCATATATGTGTGTATATATGTGAAAATATATGCAAAAGTGAACGAACTGCATGTATGTATGCAGTTGTTAAATAAATGCATGAAAAGTTGCATGTATTCAAAATATGTGCATACATGTATGCGTTTATACTGCGGTTTTGATGCAGAATTGAAATAAATGCATACATGTATGCAACTAATTGAATTATATGCATGTTTTGATGCATTTTACTGCATTTCATTGTTTTTGTGTAATTTTTGGTTCTGATGTTGTTTTTGATGTTTTTTCGATCTGATTTTTTTTCACGATTAATTGTTTTAATTAATTACAAATTTACATATTTTTTTAGTGAATTTTTGAAAAATAGGGACTAAACTTACATTAAGTTTATGACCGGATGTGTGCCTAATTAAAAATCTTAACAGGGACCTGCAAAAAACGCACCCTATTCCTTATCTTTATAAAATTTAAATGATAATATTTTCAAAATATCTTATTTTGAAATCATTTCCTTTTTATATTCATTACAAAAATGAATAAAATCGATATAAATATCGTTCACGTCAAAATGGCGCTTATCTAATCAACACGGCTTCATATATTTCAATATTTTCGTGTCCATCCCAAATCAGTCATCAAATTCATATTTTAATCCTTTATGGGATATTATTTTAAAATATTCGTTATTTTAAAATATTTGTTCTTTTAAAATATTCATTATTTTCTGAATTGGGATCAGACACAATCATTTACCATATAATTTATTTATATGGATTTCATACAACACATGTACACAACAACAATGATAAACAATCAACCATCATCCAGAGTGCATTACACAACTACATAAGCATTGAATATAAATAATTAATGCTTACAACAGTCTGTCAACCAATCGATTGACATACAACTAAATAATTGGGATTAGTGTACGTCAAATATCATCCCAATACCCATGTGTGGTTTCAACCAACAAATACTGAAAATTATTTGTGTAGTTGGGCGATGTGTAAAATTTATCATCCCAATCAATGTTAGTTAAATGGTGTACATGAACAAATCGTCCGATTTGTAAATGAATATTTATTTTCATTTCAGAAGAATTTTATGCTATTCACATATACGTTAAAAATTGTATTTTTAACGATAGAATATTTATTTCAACACTTGACTATTTTTAATAGTTCATACATTTAATAAAAATAATATTTTTATTGTTCAAATATTTTATTCAACACATGAATATTTTATGCGATTCATATATACATTAAAAATGAGATTTTTAATGAATAAATATTTATTTTAGAAAATTTCAGCATTATAATGGTGCGATATTAAAACCGGAGTAATGTCTAGTAATACCCCTCTCTTGATACTGGCTCTTGCCATACACAACATTCAATCCAATCAACCAAACCACAATACAATCAATAATCACAATACAGTCAATTTTCCCAATAAAATCCAAACAAACGACTATGGTTTTTACAATAAACAGTGTCAGAGACTTCTAAGCCCCGTCTGCATCCTAGTATATATATTTAATTGTAAAAAAATTAGAGTGAGAAGGAGTTCTCACATTGGGATCCACTCCGCCTTTGTTTTCTGACGCTTTGATTTGCTGTTATGGTTCCAGAATTTGCAAACGAGCTCCAATCTTCACGCCATCTTTTTCTCTAGCCTAAACGCCCCATTCCTGACAACTTTCGCCTAATTAACTTTATCCCGTAAATGCTCCATTTCGCCGGAAATCGCGAAAAGACTGTATTTGACAGCAAGCTTTGGATGCGTTTTCTGAACAACTCCGCAATCCAAAATATGACTTCCATATACTTAGATCGAAGAGAAAAATGAGATCTTCGACTTTGGTACTGTGGAGTTTTAGCTAGAAATGCTCGGATTGAAAAATATTGAGGAAATAGGATCTGAGTTGTTTTGCACATACGGGAATTTCGGTGTAAAGAGGGATTTTGTATTTCATGGGGCCCGCGGCCAAGGGATGATGGTCAGAGGTGGTGACGGGCCTGACTGGGGTGGGAGAGGCCGTGACAAGGTGGTGGTGGCGGTGGAAGGGCGCGTGGAGGCGGGTTGGGCTGATTTGGGGGTTTCGAGATTTAGAAATCGAACAGAGAGAGGAGGAAGAAGAGGAGGGGGAGGAGGAGGAGGAGAGGCCAATGGCGGTGCAGAAGGGGGGTTGGAGTGAGGCGACGCGATTTCTTGTTTTTTCTCTTCGGTTTGGAACGATAAAGGGGAGAGAGAGAGGATAAGGGTTGACTTTATATAATAATATATATATATATAATTCAATTTATTTCCAAAAAGTTACCTTTTCATTCGAACTCCAAATCGAAGCCAATGACTGTTGCTCCTATTCCGGACGCAATGAGATATGTCTCGTAAGCCAATCAACCGTTTCAATCAGTTTTTATCAAAATTAATATATAAATTAATATAACATTGAAAATTGATTTCAACGTACATTTTAATTTACCGGGGCCACATACTGTCTCCAAAAATTCCAGAGAAATAAATCTAGCTTTGTTTTGGCGATACAGTCCTAACAAAATTAATTTCGTCAAATTTGGAGACCATTTGAAAAATGGTCATTTTATAGTCGATTAAATTCAAACTAAATTGGCCAAACGCGTTTAAATTCACCACGCTCACATATCAATTCCAAAAATTATGAAAATTAGAATCTATCAATAATTTGGCATTCCAGATCCAACAAAAGTGGTTACATCTAAAACAGAGGTCGTTTGCAAAATGGCTATTTTTAAAGGCTATATATTATTTCAAATATATATAAGTTCCATAGCGACTATTTTAAATTTTAAACTGGCCATAACTTTCAATTTATATTATGAAATCTGGATTTTTCACATTCGTTAGAAAGATATAATTTAACAGATTCAAATATTTCTGGTTTTACTAAAATCTGATTTATTTTGTACATTCAATTGAAATTTAAAATCGAATTTTCAAACTACCGCGCCATTCCAAGTTCGTTTTATAATTAAATTTAAACTATCTAACTTCAATTTAAATAAATTTTAAATCATTACTATTTAAAATAATTCATTTTAAATATTCAAATCCATTTAAATTGCTAAAATAATTTTTTTAAATTAGTTCTAAAAATCCGGGTTGTTACATAACGGCTACGAGTGATACCACTGATTCACTCTCCTTGATTTAATGGTTACAAGGGATACCACCGATTACATACACTACCCCAACAATTACAACAGCCCTATAACTTTTCAATGGCACTTTGATTTAGAGAGTAATGAGTAGATAGTGAGAAGAAAAGATGTTTTATGAAAATAGAATTGAATTCAGCAGAGTATAAGTGTAGAAATCATAAAAATGAGAAGATATAATTGTGTAAAGAAAGGAGATAAAGATGGAGAAGAAGAATTATGAAAAAATTCGAAATCTGCCCCTATTTATAACATTTGAAAGTTTGCAACGTTTCTACAGCGTCACAAATAGTGTAAAACATTTCCTTTCAATTTTGAAAAAAATGACAATTATATGTCGACATGGGCATAAATTTATGTCGACATATACACGTGTAAAACTAAATTTTGAGCATTTTTGAAGTGTTTTGATATATATAGTTCCGGAAATTCTTGAATTAAAATATAGTGTTATAAATGAATACTATAAAGTAGAAAATCACATGAAAACATAATTATAAACTATATAAACATATTTATAAAATTGTAGAGTTAAAACTTTATGAATATAAAGTATATAAAAGTGTAGGTATATAAAACTTATAAAACTTGAGTTTGAAATCAACAATGGAGTAAGAAAAGTAAAACAAAGAAGATAAAGATTAAAAGATAGAATTTGAAAATAGAATTTGAAATCAAAATTTGAAAAATAGAATTTGAATTTGAACCTGGAGTGCTATTCAGAGTCTTACATAAACTAAATTCTATTTTTATCTTGAACTCTTCTATTGAATACTCATGAGTCTTGATCCTTTTCTTCGAAAATTTTCTGAATTTTGAATTTCCGTGAAGTACATATTTGAATTTCCGATTTCTGGCTCTTCATCACTTGATGATGAATCTGAATCATCTAATGTTGTTGCATATGCTTTCTTTCTCTTCCTCGATGAATTGTCATTGTCTGTTTGTTGAATCGATTTATCTGGATATGGACACATTTTCCTTATATGGCTTGGTTTGTTGCAGTTATAACATCGACCGTCATTACTTCTTGAATTCCCTTGGTTATTATTTTGAAAATAATTTTTCCTTCCATTTTTCAGAAATTTTCTAAAATGTGTTGTCATAAGGGTTGTTTCTTCATCATCTTCACTACTCAAGTCAGAATCATTTGTTGTTGCTTTAATTGCAATGGATTTCTTATTAGTTGACCAGTTTTCTTTTCTTTTCTGTAATTGGACTTCAAAAGACATCAGATTTCCGATTAACTCCTATATTTATTTCATTGACATTATTGGCTTCTTCAATTACCAGAGTTTTCTGATCCCATTCTGTAGTTAATGAACTCAATATTTTTCTAACTTGATCTTCTTCAAAATAAGTTTTACATACTGACACTCTATTAAACTCATTTCTATCTGATGAACAAAATAACATTTTTATGGCTTTAGAATTGCTTTGTGCAGCAACCTTTTGTTCATTTGTCCATTGTGCAAAAGCAGTTGTGGGTTCAACAAACTCATTTTGTGTAATATTCCATGTGTCTAATCCTACTGATTGTAAATATATTTTCATTCTACATGTCCAATATGAATAATTATTACCATTAAATAGTGGTGGTCTAACTGTGGACTGGCTCTCTACAAAAGAACTATTATTGCTACCAATGTTGGTTGCCATTATCACTATTTTCAAAAATCAGATTATGATCTTTTTGAAAGACCTTGCTCCAATACCAATTGTTAGGGATTGCGAAATGGATCGTTAAGGAAAAACTAACACTAGAGAGGGGGTGAATAATATTTTTGAGAATTTAAATAAAATCTAAAACTTATATGATTTACTATATGAATCAAATACCACAGAAACAATCACAGACACAGAATCAAACACAAACACAAAGATAAACAAAATAAAATGCAGAAAAGGAAAGAACAGATCAGATTTTATAATGGTTCGGAATTGGTCCTATGTCCAGTCCCGTGCAACGCTAGATTGCGCAGAGTTTTATTACTATATCAATATTCAAGTACAACCACCTTAATTTCACGGCTACAAGGGACACCACTGATTCCACACACACTTGATCAAGTATACTCTCCTTGATTTAACTGCTAAAAGGGATACCACCTATTCACTCCCCTTGATTTAACGGCTACAAGGGATACCACCGATTACATACACTACCCAAACAATTACAACAGCCTTTTAACTCTTCAATGACACTTTGATTCAAAGAGTAATGAGTAGAGAGTGAGAAGAGAAGAGAAGAAGTTTTATGAAAATAGAATTGAATTCGGCAGAGTATAAGTGTAGAAATCATAAAAATGAGAAGATATAATAGTGTAAAGAAAGGAGATGAAGATGGAGAAGAAGAATTATGAAAAAAATTCGAAATCAGCCGCTATTTATAACATTTGCAAGGTTGCAACGTTTCTGGAGCATCACAGATGGTGAAAAGACACTTCCTTCCAATTTTGAAAAAATGACCGTTATATGTCGACATGGGCATAAATGTATGTCGACATATACATGTGTAAAACTAAATTTTGAGCATTTTTGAAGTGTTTTGATATACATATATATAATTCTAGAAATTCTTGAATTAAAACATAGTGTTATAAATGAATATTATAAAGTAGATAATCATATGAAAACATAATTATAAACTATATAAACATATTTATACAATTATAGAGTTAAAACTATATATATATATATATATATAAAGTATATAAAAGTATAAATATATAAAACTTATAACACTTGAGTTTGAAATAAAAAATAAAGTAAGAAATGTAAAATAAAGAAGATAGAGATTGAAGATAGAATTTGAAAATAGAATTTGAAATCAAAATTTGAAAAACAGAATTTGAATTTGAATTTGAACTTGAAGTGCTGTTTTGAGTCTTATATAAACTAGACTATATTACTATATTTATCTTAAACTCTTGAAATTTTGAATACTCAGGAGCCTAGAATCATCTCTGAATTTTGAATCTCTAACATCTTTAAACTCTTTAAACTGTACAGTCTTAAGTATAACTTCCTGTATATAAATCCTGCATA
This sequence comes from Allium sativum, assembly GCA_030737875.1. Taxonomy (NCBI): domain Eukaryota; kingdom Viridiplantae; phylum Streptophyta; class Magnoliopsida; order Asparagales; family Amaryllidaceae; genus Allium; species Allium sativum. The sequence continues at coordinate 606,956,088 of CM060919.1, read as the reverse complement.
TGTGTATATATATATTCTAGATAAAAGTTTTAGTATACATTTTATAATCAATTAATATTGAAATAAAGTTGTTGTCATCAAAACTCCATTCTCCAACACGAAGGTCAAGTTTAGAAAAGAATTTGGCACCATAAAGTTCATCTTATAGTTCGTCGACTGTGGGTATTGGAAAACGGTATTTAATAATTATGGTGTTAAGTGCTCTATAGTCGACGCAAAATCTCCATGATCCATCAATTTTTTTCACTACGAGAACTGGTGATGAGAATGGGCTAGTGGATGGTTGGATAAGTTTTGATTAGAGCATTTCTTGGATTTAGCGTTCGACTTCGTTTTTTTGGAAGTATGGATAACGGTATGGTGTAGTGTTTATAGGATTAGAATTGGGAAGTAGGTTGATTTGATGATTTGGTGGTCATGTTGGTGGTAAGCTGGTCGGTTTGTGAAATATATGTTTGAATGATGAAAGCAATTTTTGTAGTTGTGGGTCTTGGATTGGTTAGGCTTGTATAATAGGCTGATTTTGTAACGGTTGGATTTGTAGGTATAGAAAATTATGAAATGGCCGATGTGTCTTCCAAACATTTGAGTTATGGTATGGTAATAAGAGAGGGTTTATTTCATGGGTCTAGCCTAGTTAAACAAATAGCCCGATTATCCGTCATAAAAGTCATGGTAAGTTGTTTATAGTCCATTGTAATCGTCCCAAACTTCTAAAGCCACTGGATCCCACATACTGCATCGAATCCAACAATTTCCAACAAATGGAAATTGATAAAAAATGTGACCTTGTGTATCCACTTGTACCTTCTAATAGCAGCCATCATTTCGAAGTTTTTCGTCGTTGCCCACCGTCATGGCAAATGAGTTTCTAACGATTGTTTTCAATCCCAAAAATCTTGCAGTCTTCGGATGTATATAGTTATGAGTGGATCCTATGTCTACGATGGAAGAAATTAGGTTGTTGTTAATAGTGGCCGATAGTCGAATTGTGCGTGGATAAGAGTGAGGGCGTGCAAGAATATTTCTTGAGGAGGACCTGGAGTTGGATCTGTAGTATTTGGAGAGTCGGTAGTGGGGGTTGTGGTGTTGATTTGTAGAGCGTAATCTAGAAGGACATCAGGGAGGATCATTAAAATGTGAGTGGGCTTACAACGATGGTCAAAGTGATACTTCTCGTCGCAGTTGAAACAAAGACCCTGTTGCTTCCGTGTATTCATTTCTACTGTTGTGAGTTGTTTGATTGGCATATGTGATTTGAAGGGGTGTGTGGTAGGTGTTTTAGGTAATGCCGATTGGGTTGTTGGTTGTTTATTGGCTTTTGGGTTGCGAGTCGAGTTTTGTAGGATGGAAAACGTGGGATCTCAGTGTGTTTTCTCTCGATTAACTTGGCTGTATCAATTGCTTCGAAAATGTTGGTGGGTTTCAAGAGGAGTAGTTCATTTTAGATGTGTGGTTTAAGGCCAGAAATGAAATACAGTAGGATTGAATCGTTGGATAATGTAGTGACGCGATTACAGAGTGTCTCGAAAGTGGCTTGGTAATTATCGACAGTGGAAAGTTGTTTAAGTTTGAATAACATGGCTTGTGGATTAAGAAAAATGGGGGGGGGGGTCTAAACTTTTGTTCAATGGATCTTACCAATGTTGGCCATGAAGTGAGATGCTTATTTCGATGCATCCACTGAAAGCAGGATAATGCTTGACCTTGCATGTGAAAACGCACAAGATCTACACGTTGATCTTCTGGAGTCACGTAGTACGCGAAGAAACGACCTGCATGAAAAATCCAGTCATGCGGGTTTTGGTAGGGTCGTTTAGGTTAATTTGACTAGCCATGGAGATTTAAGTAAGATTTGAAAGAAGGGGGAATATGATCGAACACTTGGTGAAATTTCAAAGTGCACGGGAGGGTTTAAAGAAGAGGACGATGAAGGTCATTATTGGTCAATCTTGGTGGTTTAATGGGAGAACAGTGTAAAATGACAGGGAATTAGGTGAAATAAGGAATTTATCGAGGTGTTTGACGAAATGTTGGGAGAAGAAAATGATGAATTGGGTGTTTTCAAGAGGTGGAAATGGCAATTTGATGGGTTTGAACAACAAGAAATGAATTGCAGAATCAAGAACAATTATTTTAACATAAAATCAGTAACAAATAGCGATCAAGAATTGAACAAAAGCTATGCTAATTAGAGATTACAAACCAAAAGCCTATCTAAACTAATATAATGAGGCTACAACTAGACTATGGCTAATTAAGCTACTGGAAAATGAAAACTAAAGTAACTACTTACGGTATCTAAAGAGAGGTTAGTAATAACTACAAGTAGAATAGAATTTTCTCTAAAAGTTGATCACTTTTCATTCACACACAAAATGACCATTTGGGTACAAGTATTTATACATGCACATGAAGTAACTATCCCTTGCAAACATGCCTTCCAAATAGGTCGAGACCATACATTACAACGCCAAATCTTATCCTAAAACAAAGCTTAACAATTCAAGTTTACAGTACAATTCACTTAGCCTAATTACAGTGCATATTAAGTAATATCATGTGTGTGCATGAAAATGGTGCACACACTGATACACAATGACGTAGCCTTTGTTCTCTCTCCTCATGCTTTGTGATCACCATGTAAAGATTCTAATGGCTTCTCCTCTTCCTACAACACTTTCTCCGATGAACTTTGGCCATCTTCTGATGAACTCCTGTTAGGATCATCCTCATTCCTATTTTCAGTTCCTTTTTCTTCCTCTTTTCTTCTCTTCATCCAAGCAGGTAAAGTTTAATTGTTACAATCCCTTCCCCTTTCAAAAAATGGACCTTGTCCCAAGCTCCAAGCTATGGAATCTTCTGATTAGAGGCCAATGGTCTTCTTATGTCGCTTCTTCCACTGGTTTATCTCTCCACTTCACTAAAATTTGCACCACAGGCTCATTGTTTTTGGGTACAATTCTTCTATTAAAAATCTGTTTGGGTTGTTCAACAATCTCCTCCACAAAACTAAGGACATCATGCTATATTGAGACATCACTACCAACCCTCTTTTTTAGCTGTGACACATGAAAAATTGGATGGATCTTTGCATGTGTGGGGAGTTGCAGTTTACAAACCACTTCTCCTATTCTCTCGAACACTTTATAAGGTCCATAAAACTTGGGGGAAAGCTTATGTATCTTCTGATTTCTTGTAGTGATCTATTTATAGGGTTGAAGCTTCAGAAATACCCAATCACCTACTTCGAAAACTCTTTATGTTCTCCTTTTATCAGCAAATTTTTTCATCCTCTCTTGTGCCCTTTTTAAACTGTCCTTCAGAAAATGTATCACAATGTCTGTGGTAAACAAATGTTCTTCAACCTGATCTACCTTTGAAGTATTAGGAATATAGGAAAGTTTGGTAGGAGGATCAATAACATACACAATTGTGTATGGAGTGGTATTGGTAGAGGTCTTCCATGTAGTATTATACCAATACTCGATCATTGCTATCCACTTTGACCACTCATTTGGCTTATGGCAAACAAAACACCTCAAGTAACATTCCAGTATCTTATTCACCACTTCAGTTTGTCCATCACTTTGGGGGTGATATGGTGTGTTGTACTTAAGAGTGCTCCCCTGCAGTTTAAACAATTCCTTCCAAAAACTGCTCATGAATATAAAATCTCTATCACTTACAATAGTTTTAGGTAAGCCAAGGAGTTTAAAGACACCCTGAAAGAACACTAGTGCCACATCTTTGGCAGTATAGGGATGGGAAAGTGGGAAAAAGTGTGCATATTTTCTAAAATGATAACCTACTACATATATGACTGTGTACTTCTGGCTTTTTGGGAGACAGGTGATGAAATCCATGGACAAGCCAGTCCATATTCTTTCTGGTATTGGTAAGGGTTGGAGAAGGCCTGGATACATCATGTTCTCATGTTTATTGCATTGACATTCTTCACATGCCTTCACAAACTGCTCAAAATGCTGCTTCATTTTTTTCCAGTAAAATACTTGCTTCAGTTTAATAACAATAGCTCTAACTCCAACATGACCAACTAACGGGGTTGAATGTTGTTCTCTGATCAGAATTAGATAAGTGATAGGAGGTGATGATCAATGTATATTTTTCCCTTGTAATATATAGATCTTCCATTACTTTGTATTTCTCTGGCATTTCTTTTTCTTTAATTTTCTGAAGTTGCCCTTGGTACCATTCAAATTCCCTTAAAGCTTGCATCAATTCATCTAACCATGGAGTTTGCATCACCGTGATTTCTTGCAACTGCCTCCTTTCAATACCTTCACTGTCTCTCCTAGACGAAGAATTATCCACTGAATTTTCTTTGCCACACTTGTATTTAACAATGTAGTCAAACCCATGGAGCTTAGCCATCCGTTTATGTTGTAATCCAGTTGATAACCTCTGAGTAAGGAGATGCTTAAGGCTTTGGTGGTCTGTTTTAATACAAATCTTCTCCCCATCAAGTACTGACTCCATCTCTTTGTTGCAATAATAATTGCCAACAATTCCTTCTCATAAGTTGATAACCCCAAATTTCTTCCATGCAAAGCCTTACATAAATAGGCTATTGGTCTTCCATTCTAGGTTAGCACCACACCTTCTCCATTCCCACAGGCATCACATTCAGGGGTAAAGGGTAAGGTAAAATTAGGTAAGGTATGAACAGGGGGGCTACTGAGGCATTGTTTCAGCTGATTGAAAGATTGAGTTGTTGCATCACACCATCAAAAAGAATCTTTCTTCGACAAATTAGTGAGAGGTATAGCAATTATGAACCTCCTATAATATCCAGTGAAACCTAAAAATCCCCTCGATGCTTTCAAATCTTTTGGAACATGCCAATTCAATAATGCTTCAATCTTGCTTAGGTTTGTAGCAACTCCTTTCCTGGAAATGATATGACCTTGATACTAGATGGAAGTTTTTTCAAAGTGGCATTTGGAAAGTTTGATTTTGAGGTGGTATTTATCTAGGGTTTGAAATGTAACCTTTAACTGTTCAATATGAGCACTCCATGACTGAATATAAATCAAAATGTCATCAAAGAAAACAAGAATGAATTTTCTCAAGTAGGGTTAAAAAATTTCATTCATTAGAGACTGAAAAGTGGAGGGGACATTTACAAGACCAAAGGTCCTTACTATAAATTCATAATAGCATTTATGGGTTTTAAAAGCTGTTTTAAAAATATCTGAATTCTGGTCTGGTGATACCCTGTTGTGGCCCGCAAATCCGTACTATCTGAGTTGACTGATAACACCACATGTCCAACCCAAATTGCACAGAAATACGAATCATTATTAGAAAGAAGTTAGAGGATGAGAAATAGAAAGGAAGAAATATTAGAATAGAAGAAAACGAAGATCACAAACTCACAGCGGATCAAATAAAATATATTATAACATAACTGTTGAAATACAAATCAGTAACTTTATATACATACCATCATCAGAGCACAACAGCTATTCCTGGAACAGTTATAAACACCTGTTTCCAGATACAACATAGTACACAGCGGAATATATGAGTCTATAGCTAACTGGTGAAGCCTCCTGCTTCCAGCTCCTCCAATTGAATCTGTGAAATCCTGACTACTTGACTGCCCGTACAAATTTTGGGCACCCAAGAGTTTAGGGAAAACAAAACAAAATAAACTCTGGGTCAGTCATGGGACTGGTGTGAGTAAACTCCAACCATTTGTTTAACTTTCAAAAATCTTTCAAAAGAAAAGATAATAGTAAGACCAGCCCACACATAAACACGGACGGTTTTTACCTTACTATAACCTTAAAACACTTTGATACGAAAATCCAGTGATATTATATTAATGTCTACATCAAATAAATACAATCTAGCGGAACGCTTGCATCTCACGCTCTACATACATAGTATAAAATCAAAAACCGCATGGCGCTTATTGGAGATTGGATTTCCAACATGACAAGGTATGAGACCACCTTCCGCTAGTGTATCTCTAGAGAGGAATACACTGGGTTCAACAAGAACATCTTGTAACCCGACCCACACATGACCGACCACTCATTTCGCTTGAGTGTATCGAATGTATATCACCAACGGTTGGGATCAGCAACCGCCTCCCGACTGGGACAACATCGAATAGAATAAGAAATTAAATGAACCTCTAGATAGGTGATTATACATCCTAATGGGTGCGACCCACATAGCCATGCTGCCTGCCCGATTTTTTGTCCTTTCCCGGTTGTTGAGGCCTGAGGCTACGAATACTTACCATTCATTGATAGCACAATCACTTTGAATGCCACATTGTCAGATCCGTTAATCACTAGTTGAGTTTGCACAAATATTCTGGATGTTATGCTAAGGGAATAAATCCGTTGCAACCATATATATTTATACAGACCAACCCATTAGATCATTGGAAATACTTTGTCAGACATTCATCCATTTACCTTCGTTCTGGGATTGAACGAAACCGAAGGCACTATTTCTATTTAATAGAAAGAGTCCTTGCACTTTACTCCGTCTTCAATATATTCAGCATATTTGGTTCGCAACGCTTATGCCGATACGGAGTGGTTCTTCGGATAATAATCCAACCGGTCTCTCCATATTGACAACGATGGTCAAAAACTTCGATAGTCTGTGATTTAACTATCGAATAAAAACAAGTGTTCATCCAAACATATCAAACAAATCACTGGGCTCTTTAATTAATATTTCATTAATTAAATCTCTTCTATATTCTCTTATCAATATTTGTTAACCAAATATTTTCAATAATCATCTCGGCTTCTTACGCTATTTGGAAAACATTTCCATATATCGCCTTCTCTTATTTCCTATACTTAGGAAATATATTTTATTTGAAATTGAAAACAATTTCAATCACTTATCTCTTTCTCGACTACTTTAACTATCCTCAGGAAATATTTACTTTTATATTTCCAAAATAACATTACTTTGGTTAAAACGAATGCGGTATAAAACATCGTACGGCAACCCAAAATATTCTATTCAACTAACTATTATCCAACACTTCTCTTCGAGATTGGATCTTGCTATTTCTCCATTTAAAATGAAATCAATCAAGTTGGGGTAAAATTACCTCTAAGACCTTGACTGAAAACATCCTCAACTTCAAAACGGCAAAACCACTAACCTCGAATAAACACACAATAAAACCCAATTATTCATTCTAAAACACGTGTATGGTTTGCTTTCTATTTCTAATTTATAGATTTCCCTTTTTATTTACAATATTCTATTTTTGATTTCGTTTCCTTATCGAATTCTATATATATCGATATATAGATTTCTAATTGTCAAATTTCTTAAAAATATTCTAACTCCTTAAATTCCCGGAAAAATTCGCCATAACCTCCCCTGTATCGGGAGCATCGGGAAATTTCAAATAGCTTCCCGGTACCTTCTCATTTCACAAAGAAAAAGAAAAAGCCAAGCGGCTTGCCGATACAGCGCATAAAATCTCATATATGAATTAAACATGTACCTTTTTGTCGAGCACATAAATTTAAATCTTCATATACTTCATCCCATACATGTCTCCTGTATGTCTATACCTGTCCAATTTATTTCAACTTCATACACTCATTTGACTCAATTCGTTAAAGTAACTCTTTAACTAACTCTCTGCCTATCTCGCTTGTATATTTGAATATAACACGTTTCAAATATATTTCCACTTACTTATCAACTAATTGAATTCAAATTTCAATTTAAGTTCTATGTTCGATTTCGAATATATATTTACAATTCCAAATTCACTTTTCAAAGTTCGACTTCAATTCACCACTCGATTAACTAATTCTTCTTTGACTTAGTTAATTCTACTCAATAATCAAAAATATGATTATTGTTTCAAAAATCACTTTTCTTACATCACTTGAGTTCACCTTTATGTTCTAACTCAAGACCAGGTTTTAAAATGGAAATTCGGATTTTTATTTGCTTAAAAATCCCTATATTTATTATATAAAATCCATTATGGTTTCAATGGTTTCTGGCGCTGCACTTTTAAAAATTTGATTTTGACATAACTCAAAATCTATTCGACGAAATCCAGATTTTTCTCTTCCCTTAGAAAATTATTATTCAAACGGTCCTGACGATTCTTGTTTCAAAGAATTCCGACTTCAATTGAGTCCTGTATACTCAATTGAAGTTCGAGTCGCCAATTTACGAACTGCAGCGCTGCGGCGAGTTCGTTTTAATTATATTTATATATATATAAACTTTTAAACTTCGTTAAAATGAATCCAACTCCATTTTAACTCTATTTGAATTTCTTGATTCAAATTCCAATCTCGCTTTTATTTGAATTCTATATTCAAATTCCAATTCCTTTTCTATTTGAATTCTATGTTCAAATTCTATTTCCTTTTCTATTTGAATTCTAAATTCAGATTTCCATTTCCTTTTCTATTATTCAAATTCTATATTTAAATTTCCTTTATTCAACTCCCATTTAAATTCCTATATTCAAATTCTATAGTTGAATTTCCTTTTCTATTTTATATTCAAATTCAATACTTGAATTTCTATTTCAATTCCATATTCAAATTCAATACTTGAATTTCTATTTCATATTCAAATTCAATACTTGAAATTCCATTTGAATTTTATTATTCAATTTCTATACTTGAAATTCTATTTGAATTCTATTATTCAATTTCTATACTTGAAATTCCATTTGAATTCTATTATTCAATTTCTATACTTGAAATTCCATTTGAATTCTATTATTCAATTTCTATTTCAATTCTTCTTTGAAATTCTATATTTCAAATTCAATTCAATTCTTCTTTGAAATTCAATATTTCAAATTCAATTCAATTCTTCTTTGAAATTCAATATTTCAAATTCAATTCAATTCTTCTTTGAAATTCAATATTTCAAATTCATTTATTCAAATTCCTTTATTCCTCTATTCACATTCCTTTATGAATTTCTATATTCAAAATTCTATTTCAAATTCTGTTTGAATTCTCGATTCAAATTATATATTCAATTCTGTTTGAATTCCCTATATTCAAATTCCTTTATTAAGTTTCCATTTGAATTTATATATTCAAAATTCTATTTCAAATTCTTTTATTCAAATCCCTTTTGAATTCCTCTTTGAATTTTCTTTATTCAAATTCTATATTTGAATTTCATTATTCAATTTCATTATTCAATTTCATTTTCAATTCTATTTGGATCTATTTGAATTTTCTATATTCAAATTTCAAATTCAATTCTATTTGAATCTTCTATATTCAAATTTCAAATTTCAATTCTATTTTAGAAAAATAGAATTTCCTTTCTAATTCTCAAATATCCTTTTTCATGATATTTTTAAATATCATTACTTAAGCCCAGTGATATTTAAACACACAAAGCAACCAATTATTTATTTTTCTAACACATCATATATAACAATATATATGCAAACAAATAAACAAACAGATAATATATTTTTGAGGAATCCAGTTGGATTCCTCCAACCTGTTTTCCTGCATCCACAGATGTTAGCACATAAATAATACCCATTCTGCTTCATGGCAGAATATCGCGGTATAGAAGGTCATCCACTAATCATAGCGTGGGGCGTATAGGGTAATCATCCGCTATGGTACCGCGGGCATCCGCTAATGAGACTGCGGGAATCCAACCAATCAATAAACCCAATATATATATAGCCTAAATAACTAATATATATATAACAACCAGAAAGCATTCACACAAGCAACAAACAATTACTTTTAATGAAATAAAAATAATTCTAAAGGTGAGTGAGATTTACTCACAGTGATTTTCGTCGTCGAATATTCTGTTCATTTCCATATCATCGGCCTCCAATTATTCAAATTTGGCTTATACACTAGCCTTTGCATATACAAATTCAACGCACTCCGTATTGTCGAGATTTTATTGGAAAAACAGTGTCTTCCTCCTATATGGATGCAGCCACTATCCCAAAAATCTGGCGCCGAACTCCAAACATCATAGTACCAGACTCCCTTCACGTTGAACAGTAAATCAACACATCCTCCCAAAATGTCGAACTGCTTCAACTCCACAAGCGACATCTTACCCCTCCTGACCATCGTCGCCAACCCCTTCTCAACAACCCGCACCTGAAACGCTACACCCAGGGACCCTTCAGTCGAACTCTACTCCAACAACAGCCAACCAGTAAAAATCGCAACACCCTAGATCTCCCCAATTCGAACTCCTCAACCCTTATGAACATCGCTTTCAATTGAAAACCACAATTCCCCCAAAACTCGAGCGCAAATCACCGTAGCGATGTAGTTCGAACGCCAAGGCCATGTGAGTTCATCGCGAGCGCTACTCTGATGTTGAGCCTCGCGGTTTCTATTGGATTTGAAGAATCGAAGTTCTCGAAAGTTCATAGAATCGAAATTTGGGATTTTGATTTGGTTGGGAGAAGAAACGAAAGAGCACGACTTGAATTTGGTTTCGTTTGGGGAAAATAGGAAGGCTGAAGGATCCATTTATAGAGCGAGCGAGGGACAATAAGGACACGACCATTAAATTCGTGTTTCTTTGATATCAGAAGTGGAAGACCAAAATTTCTGCTCGAGGAAGAACAGCTACGAAAATTCAGTTTTAGGTGGCTTCGGGTACAATGTATAGGTCGGCTCCATTTAAGACTTAGGGTGGTTGATGTACGAAAGTATTAAACTCGATTTGATTTTGTTTTGACCGTGATTTGATTTCGATCTTATCCATTCATTTTTTTTTTATATATATATATATATATATATATATATATTATATTTTGGGGTTCCAAACCGCTATTTTGATCGTATGGAAAAGACCCTATTTAAATCAGCGATTTTATTTTAAATTCAAACCAATCTAACTCACTGATAATAAATTACTATTATCGTTCTAATATAGAGTTTATATAAATCATCGTTTCGATTTAATTTTAACTACAAATTATATTGTTTGTTGATGACTCTATATATTCGAAATTAAATCTATATCGATTATTTGATCGATAAATTAAATATAAATATTTATTATTTTCAATTAAATATTTAAACTAATTTAAATATTAATTATAAAACAGCTAAAAATCTGGGTCGTTACATACCCAGACCTTAGATCAAGTATAGAGAAAACTTGAGAACCATGCAATTCATCAAAAAGATCTCCAATCAAAAGAATAGGGAACTTATCTTTAATGGTTTGAGAGTTGAGGGCTCTATAATCAATACACAATCTCCAAGTGCTATCTCTTTTCCTGACCATTACTATTGGAGATGAATATGGGCTGTTACTAGGTCTGATTATGCCAGTTTCAAGCATGTCTTTAACAATTTTTTCCAACTGGTTTTTGATACGATAAGAGTGTCTATATGGTTTCAGGCAAACTGGTTTAAAACAGGGTATGAGTGGTATTTTATGGTCCTGGATTCTTGGTGGTGGCAACATTAGATTGGGATCAGTGATGGATGGGAAAGGTTTTCCTGGATTTCATGAAGAATAGGTGAAGTAACACTCTCTGCATTTATCTTTAATGGTTTGAGAGTTGAGGGCTTTATAATCAATACACAATCTCCAAGTGCCATCTCTTTTCCTCACCATTACTACTGGAGATGAATATGGGCTGTTACTAGGTCTGATTATGCCAGTTTCAAGCATGTTTTTTTACAATTTTTCCAACTCATTTTTGATATGATAAGAGTGTCTATATGGTTTCAGTCAAACTGGTTTAGAACAGGGTATGAGTGGTATTTTATGGTCCTGGATTCTTGGTGGTGGAAAAGTTAGATTGGGATCAGTGATGGATGGGAAAGGTTTTAGGGTTTCCTAGATTTCATGAGGAATAGGTGAAGTAACACTCTCTGCATTGCTCTCAACAGAGATAGCGTGTAGTCATATCATCATGGTTAACTGGCCACTATTTCTCTCTTTACTGAGCTTCTTTTTGTCAACAATTTTTCAATCATCTTATTTAATCCCTTGCCAAGTATATTCCTTATTATTGTACTGGAATCTTACTTGCAATTTTTTCTAGATTAAGAGTGAATTCTCCTAGCCCTTTCATCCATTGAGCACCCAAAACAACTTGACATCCTTCCAATGGAAACAGTAACAAATCCACGGGCATGTCACGACCTTGATATTTAAAAATTACCTCCTTGCAAATGCCTGAACCTTTCAACTTTTCTCCATTTTCCATAGCCACTTCAAATACTTTGGTTTCATCAATTCTCGGACCCAGTTTTCTAGCTAACGCTTCATTGATAAAGCTGTGAGTAGACCCAGAATCTATCAACACTTGTACAGGTTTGCCTTGAATGCGCCCGTGGACTTTAATGGTTGATAATGCATGTACACCACACAAGGCTTGGAGGGTAATGGATAGGGTTTCTTGTGTGGGTGGTTCTTCTTCTGCCTGTTCTTGTACACCATCTTTACTTTCCTCTTCACTAAGAGGCATAACTCCCCCTAAAACATAAACTTGAGGACTCTTGCACTTATGATCGCTTGACCATTTTTCTTTACACCCATAACAAATCCCTTGTTTTCTCATTTATATTAACTAGCTTGGGGTTAATCCTCTTCTTCTAGCTAGGATTTCAGTGGTACTTTCTTTAGATTTAGGAGGAGCACTTTTTGGTGGGTTAGTATGCTGGTAGGTTGAGAATGTGGGGTATTTTTGGAATTGGGATTATGAAATGAAGAGCTCTTAGTATGCTTCTTGGATATGAGGTACTTAGTTTCAAACATTTTGGCCAAGGACACTGCTTCTTTGAAATCATGGGTTCTATAAGTCATGACATCATATCCGATCTCTTCTTTGAGTCCACCAATAAATCAGTCTAAAAGGAATTTAGGTGGTAGGGTTTCAAGAATAGCCTTCAGTTGCTCATATTTACTAAGGTAAGCTCTCACAGTGGTAGCTTGTTTAAGTTTGCATAAATTTTCATTGGGTCTCTCCATCTCCTCTAGGTTAAATCAAACAAGTGTTTCCTCCTTGAATACTGGTCATGCACCCGCATGATCAACAATGCCAATGTACCAATAATACCATTGTAAAGTCTCTCCCTTTAATGCAAAGGCACACATTTCTACCCACATCACTTCCTCAGTCCTATGGAACCTGAAATATTGTTCCACTTGTCTCAGCCAGTTAGCTATGTCTTCCTCTTCGAAGTAGATAGGGAATTCCAATTTTATAGTGTAGTGTGGGTAATGGTTATGGGGTTGAGGAGGATAAGGGTAGGGATAGGGATAGTAATGGTGATTCTCTAGTGATGGGAAATTTCTTGGTTCTTGAAAAGGAGGTGGATTAAAGTATTCTTGATATGGTAGAGGTTGGTTATAATTTTCTTGAAATGGGGGAGGTTGATTAAAGTTTCTAGGTACAAGTCTAGGGGGTAGTGGTGGTGGCAAGGCATTTCTTGGTGGAGGTACATAAGGTGGAACCTATTGTGGTTGTGGAACATTCGACAATGGTGAAGGAAGTAGAGCATTCTACAGTGGTGGAGGTTGCCTTTCTTGGTTCATATTTTCAATTATGTTGGAAATACAATCCAATCTTTGATCAATCCTCTCGAACTTCTGATCAACCTCATCAAATCTGGTGGCCATTCCTTCAACCTTCTGTTCAAGATTTTGGAGGGGGTTGTGATGATCATTCTCATGATGTTAACCATCAGTAGATTAAATCTTCGATTGATACTCTGATGCCAATTTGGCAGGGTCATTAGGGTTAGTTTGATTGGCCATGGTGATTTAAGATTTGAAAGAAGGGAGAATATGATCGAACACTTGGTGAAATTTCAGAGCGCACAGGAGGGTTTAAAGAAGAGGATAATGAAGGTCGTTATTGGTCAATCTTGGTGGTCTAATGGAGGAACTAAGCAAAATGAAAAGGAATTAGGTGAAATAAGGGATTTATCGAGGTGTTTGACGAAATGCTAGGAGAAACCCTAGCAAGAAAATGATGAATTGTGTGTTTTCAAGAGGTGGAAATGGAAATTTGATGGGTTCGAACAACAAGAAATGAATTGTAGAATCAAGAACAACAATTTTGACAAAAAATCAGTAACAAATAATGACCAAGAATTGAACAATAGCTGTGATAATTAGAGATTACAAACCAAAAACCTATCTAAACTAATATAACGAGGCTGCAACTAAACTATGGTTAATTGAGCTACTGGAAAATGAAATCTAAAGTAAAGACTTACGATAATTATAGAGAGGTAAGTAATAACTATGACTAGAATAGAATTTGCTCTAAAAAATTGATAACTTTTCATTTACATGTAAAATGACCATTTGGGTACAAGTATTCATACATGCATAGGAAGTAACTATCCCCTGGAAACATGCCTTTCAAACAGGCCGAGCCCATACATTACACTGCCAAATCTTAGCCCAAAACAAAGCTTAACAATTCAAGTTTACATTACAATTCACTCGGCCTAATTACAATGCATATTAAGTAATATCATGTGTGTTCATCAAAATGTTGCACACACTGATACATAGTGACACGGCCTTTGTTCTCTCTCCTCATGCTTTGTGATCACCATGTAAAGCTTCTAATGGCTTTTACTCTTCCGGCAGCACTTTCTCCGATGAACTTTGGACATCTTATGATGAACTCCTGCTGGGATCATCCCCATTCCTATTTTCAGTTTCTATTTCTTCCACTTTTCTTCACTTCATCCAAGCAAGTAAAGTTTGATTGTTACAGATTTGGGACATCAAATTGAGATTGAGAGCATTTGGGTGTTCGTGTTATGGATGGTGTTGGAAGTATTGGAGTTTGACAGTTAGTGGATGTTGAATGGTAAGTTATGGAGGTTTGATTTGTTGGTGATGGTGGGGATGTAGAATCTAGTTTGCGGTTTATGTCAGAGATGGTTTTGGTTAGATCTTGAAGTGTGTCTTTGATATCGATGATGTCGATGTGTTGAGTTTCTAACATAGATCCATGGCTAGATTGAGTATTTTGAATATCGGGAATGGTTTCTTGCTGTTGGGCAATTTGTTGGAGGGCGTCGTCAACTTTAGTCATGGTGCTAGGGTTTTTTTGGATATTAAGGAGAAGGCAAGTTAAAGTTGAAATGGAAGCACCAAATTGATACGGTTCGGCTACAACTTGAGAGCAGACATAAAAAAAAAACTGAAGAAGAGGAAGAAATTAAGAGGAGAAGAAGAAAGTAAGGAATTTCTGAATATTTTTCTATATCTTTTCATTACACTACTATTCAATATATAGCCATGCCGCTAACAAAACTCAGCCTACGTGGCATACATGATACCTCGATATAACCAACTTGTAATAAACAAAGCAGAAAATTCAATTAAAGGAAATTAAAACGATGCACGTTTTTGTCCCCCATAACCAACTTGTAGTTGCATGCATATGCCAACTCTAAGGGTGCGTTCTTGGCGAACGGAAACAGGGTATTTGAGCGGGGTATTGTAGCGAATGGAGAATGTATTTTTTTTCTGCGAATGTGGTATTTGAGCGGAGTAAATGAGAGGGTATTTAAGCGTAGTATTTTAAAATGAGATATAAATAGATAGGATTTGACATGCTTAAACCTTCTTACGGATACAAATACAGCTATAAATACAAATACAGTTACAACTGCAGATACAAATACAAGTACAGTTACGAATACATATAAAATTAGTGTAGCCCAGCAGCAACCAACTCATCTCTAACGGTATCTTGAAGTAATGACATTTCCTGGTACCCATTTCGATGTACTCTTTCAGTGCCTCTATTCGTCGTATTTCTCATAGCGTAATATTCCTTCAATACTGATCGGGGATTTTCTTAGGATCATCATCAAAAACCATAAAATCTGGGTCACCACTATTATATTTGCATATGAAGTTGTGTAAGGCCATTGTAGATACGACAACTTTGACTTGAGTTTTAAATCGATACGTAGGAATACGGTTCAAAATGGTAAAAAAAATCCAAACGCCAAAAGTTCTTTCTACAGTCATCCGTAAGCTCGAATGGTAGAAATTAAACACTTCATTGGCTGATTTTGGTTGATCCACAGTTTCACGAAAATGCGGAATATGATACCTCATATTCCGATACGGTGGTAAGTATCCAATCTGTAGTGGATAACTGGAGTCAACCAAATAATACTGTCCAGCTGGAGGTTTAGGGAAGTTAGAGTTTCTATCATTTGTAATATCATTAAAAATTCTACTATCGTGTGCAGTCCCTTCCCAACCAGCCACAACATACGTAAACTGTAAATCGAAATCACAAACCGCTAATATATTTTGAGTTGCAAATCCGTTTCTTCCGATATAAGGGATAATCTAATCAGCGGGTAAATGTGCAGATACGTGTGTACCATCTATAGCACCAATACAGTTTTTGAAATAAGGATAATACCGGTTTGAAGTTCTAATGTGTTGTGGAACAGTATGAAATTGTTGATCACCTGGCTTTAGTATATCAGCAGCTAGTAATTGAAAAGCGCTAAGAACCGCATGAAAACAAACGAAAATTGTGCTACCTGACCGTTGAAACATTTTGCTAAGTTGTCTATTTGAAAGCCCGGTAGTCATTGTGTAAACGAAAATTCCAACCATTTCGAGGACACAAATATCTCGTGTGGAAGAGAGACCATGATGCTCCAGTTTTTCACATAATGAGTAAAACAAAGTCTTTTCATTCGAAAATTAAATTGACAACGTTGTTGGTGACCATTTAGAATATCGTTGATCCAAGCTAACCTAGTAGACTCTGAAGTATTAATTCGAGTCATATGATTCTACTGGCATTCAGACAAAATGATATCCCGTAGAGATCAATAATATCATCGTAATCGGAGGATGAGTCGGAATAAGACATTATTTATGTTGTAGAATAGGAAGAAGTAGGTGAAGAAGGTAAGGAGGTGAAGAAGGTAAAGTTTTGGGTTTTTTTGTAGACAAAGGAGGAGGACGCATCGGACGCCAACAGCTTGAATTCCAACGTCTTCCCAGTGTTCTTCTCGAGCAGGGAGAATTGTGCTGGCGTCCGACGCGTCGGACGCGAAATCCATCCCAAGCGCGGCACATATTGGCTGCAAACGGACCCTGAATGTTTCATTCTTGGTAACTTTTTGGCATGCAAATTATTTTCCTTGGACGAATGTTTGTATCAGTAGCATTAGTAACTGCATCAGTAGGTGCAGCACTAATAGTCGTATCATGAGATCCTTATTAATGTTGGTAATAACTAACGATGATCCTTCAATGCTTCATTTGCGGATGGCACAATGCTTCGTCCTTCACATTTACACCATCATACGTGGCTCCTGCGTTTATTTTATATAATTCTCATGTTGTAGTTGATCAACTCTAGTGGTTATTGAGGTTGATCCTATTTTGCTTCAATGTTCCTGCAGTGCCGGCCTGTCGGCTTGGGTTGCCCAAGGCGGAGCAGCAAAATGGTAGGGAGGGAGGAAAAAACAACTGCTCATCAAAATTAAATTCCCAACCTCACATATGGCAATACCAAATACAATCAACCAACCTATACACATAATTGTCAAAGAGCTTGCATCTAACATATTTAAACTATGACTTTCTTCACCAATATTCCCGTATTTTAAAATTGTTGCTTCTGTGGAGGTGGGTTGCAGACTTGCAGTGCCTATCCTTGGAAAAAGTTAAAGTCATGGGAAGCAGTTAAAAACTGGAAACCTCATATAAGTGAGGGCACCGTGACCCCAGCCTTTCATTGGTGGAAATCAGGAAGACCTCACTTATGTGAGGGCAACAAACTCACAGTGTAGAAACCGCACATACCAACGAGAACTTTAAGCATTGATAAAACACAACTTCATTATATTATTCATTATCCAGACTACATTCAAGCTTCAATTAATACGAAAGGCATGTCCGATAATAACGGCACTCATAACTAAATTCAACACCATAAGTATGTACATAAACTCACACCAACATGAAAATGCACTTGATAAGCGAAGCCAGTAGCATAGTCGACGAGTAGTTTTTTGGTAAATCATCTAACCCCTCTTCAGCAAAATAACTAGAATTACAGCAACAGCCAATGCCATAAAAGAAGCACCCAAAGTAGATTCCCCAAAGAAGCCCTTGTCGCTTTTACCACCTGGGCTACCGTGGGTGCCATCAGTCACAGGTCCCATGAAATCATTTATAATGTCTGATATATTGGTTACTACTGCAAACACCTTTGCTTTGATGTTTTGAAACATATCAGCAAACATAGACGGCTTTGTAGCATCGTAATCATCGGGGGAATTTACAGATTCGGAACACTCATTTTCGCCTGTAAATTCAGCTTCCTCATTTGGCAGAGTGGCTGTGTGTGTGAAAATACATAATAAAATTAGACTGATGATGCATGGGAATGCTACTTACAATTTAATGAAATGGAGCATTGCTATCCCAATCACTATATGCTTGTGATCAAGTATTTCAGTTTCTGAATGCAATGATCAGAATGAATTTAGATAAGATATTCGACCTACCTGAGTGCTGCTTACTGATAAAACTCATGACTTCATTGTTTTGCAGAACTGCATCCCAGACACTCTGGTCAGATACAATTGAAGCAACAA
This sequence comes from Allium sativum, assembly GCA_030737875.1. NCBI lineage: Eukaryota > Viridiplantae > Streptophyta > Magnoliopsida > Asparagales > Amaryllidaceae > Allium > Allium sativum. The sequence continues at coordinate 606,937,456 of CM060919.1, read as the reverse complement.
CAGACTGCATAAACATATCCACACAATTCAAACTTCCAATACAGCACGGTTGTATAAATTATGGTATTTTATGCACCGAAACACTACTAGGAGGATTACTTCATATACCATGCTATGTTAACAGACGTTTTATGCGTCCTTATGTAAAGGCTATAGTTTGGGTTTAATACATTTTCAAAGAGTCATGGATAATATTAAGGAACTAATTTCAAACAATTATAGAAAGTGCCATGGTTAGCCTCATGCTAATGATTGCATGACATAAATTTAAAGCTATGGCAATACAACATAATAACCTGGGCCTCGGGACATCCCTGCAGCAAAGAAAAAGCTTGAACAGCGTGTTTTGGCACTGAAGCAACCAAGGTTGTACTTCCTGAGTCCGATATTTGACTACCAGTCATGGAATTTTCCAAATTAGTAAAATACACCCTGACATGTTACCAAAATTAGCATCCATAACTGAGAAAAATAATAATTTTATACCACACGAAAAAGAAAAAGATTTGGGCTGCAATGTGTATTATATGTCAACACATGCATAAAACGAAGGACAGAGAGAGGAAAAAAAGAGAAGAGGGGGGTGGGGGGTCATCGATATGTGGGAAGATGAGATATTCAATGTCAAAAAATAGATGGAGAACCCCAATATCTTAAAATTTTCTGAAAATGGATAAATAAGTATGTAAAAATATCCATCCAGCATTTAATACTACACACACACACACACACACACACACACACACACACACACACATGAGAGAATTCTGTTATGTTTCTACCTCTTAAATACAATCTTGTGGCTGAAAATGAGGGACTATTAGGGTGCTGCAAAAGAGGGTTGCAGGTGATTCTTGCCCACCTATGCATTCCCCTCCCACCACCCAAAAAAAGAAACAAAGAAAAAAGTCCAGCCGTAAGTTATGATCTAAATAATATTAACTTGTAGCTAGAATTCGGGGGGAGGGAGATGAAGAAAACTAATGTGTAGCTGATTCTTTCCCATATATATATATATATATATATATATATATATATATATATATATATATATAAACACACACACACACACACATATGTGTGTGTGTGTGTGTATGTATGCATATGTATGTATGTGTGTGTGTGTGTGTGCGCGTGAACATGTTGTTGATCCTAGCATACACACACACACACGAGGATGGTTATTTGGACACAAATCGAAACATAAAAAATCTGGATCATTAGATCAAATTGAAACACATTTCCCAAGTTTAAAACTGAAAATATTTAAAATTCATAAACCACCCATTTATATCTCAACTTTTAACAGTTAATAATACCACAAGTCTACTATAGCTCATTGTGTAAGCCAAATATATGCACCTGGGCCTTTCATTACTATACAGTGAACTTTTAAGTCTTATCATCCTCATTTTAGTTTAGATACAAAAAGTTGTAAATACCCAAAATTATCCACATCTTACTTTGTGGACAAATATTTTCATATATCAGAGAACATTTGCATCTTTTTTTCTGCATACATTTTTTTTTTAATACGTAAAACATCCACAAATGCAGATATTTGCTAAATTTCAGCATAAAACAGATGCAAATATTTTTCTTTTGAATACTGATATAAAATATGGTTTTAACTTCCAGCTGGCACGCCGGAATCTCAGCCATTCCGTTCTGGTTCCGGCGTTGACCGGGCCGGAATTCAATCAAATTACCATTCCGGTGACATACTAGGGTGAAAAAGATGGAAAGTCGAAAATTCAGAGTAATCGCACTGAGCTCATTAGACGGAAAAAAAAAGAAGTCAAAGAATTAAACGAAAGAAACACAAAAACCTGAGAAGCGATTTAGGCTTAAAAGGCTTTTGTTGATTCCACTAATTGGATCATCGCTTTTTTGATCAAATAGGTCGTGTATCATTCTTGTTACTTTGCGCTTGATTTGTATGCTCGATACAGAACATCGATTTTCAAAGCGTTGAGTAGATTCAGCAGAAAACAAAAGGCACTTAAGAAAAATATATTTTATTTATTAATTAATAAGAATCTTGCTGTGAGCATTTCAACTGTTAGTGTACTTTTTATTTTTTAACTGGGTTTCTACAGCATATTTGGACTTAGGGCTTTGGCGTGGTAAAAATAAAAAAGTGGTTGGGCTTCCATATACTTCAGCATTTCAGTTTTGTTATATATTATGCAGCTCACTATCCTTCAACCTAAATACAAACCAGATTTATCAATGTAATTTTTTAATAACAAAAGCAATATGTTTATAAAAATACAAAGAAATCCGGAACCGGAATTAAAGCGAAATATCCAGAATTTCCGAAACAGAAGCGAAAACTTCAAAAATATCAAATTGCCGGAACTGAACCGGAACCTTGATATAAATACAATATTATCCAACTCTGTTTTCATCAGTTAACAGTCCTATCTAATGTTGTTCTGAGTGCATTCCCCTACAAACAAACTCCTTATCCAAAAGAAGGAACCTATCACCCAATTAGTGAAAAGGTATTGATAACCATTAAGTTATTCGCGAGATATATTGGTGTTAACAAACCCATTATTCTACGTCTAGTTAACATCTATGGTCGCAAGAATGGGATTTGAGAATGAAAAATAATCTAGCATGTTTTAGTCATTAAACCATTTTGAAATTGTTCACTGTGAACAAAGTTCAAAATATTGTTTTCCATCTCTGTCCTGATCATCGGGAAGTGCGAATTTTTCTGCACCATGTCAAGAATTCTGGAAAAATTACGTTTTAATTTTGATATGGTAATTCTATAATTTCATAAGAAATATATTAATAGATAATAAATATTCGATATTAACAAAAATATATAGTAAAATTCTTCAAATTGGCACTTTCTAATAAATAAATTAATAATAAACAAATGTTCAATACTGAAAAAAAAATTCCAATTACTCACAAGATACTTATGCTTTGACTTGGAGGGAAAAGATAACACGTAACAAACCAAAAACCATTTCATATATACAAAATTATTAACCTAGTTTACATAGACTATTTTTTCCCAATTATTAACCCTAACCAACCCAAATTAAAATCCAAATGAAGAAAACAAACCAGCTAATTTCATCTTCAAAGCAACAAGATAACTTAGAAAAGAAAATAAATAAATACATGCAATACCAACTCATAGCCGTCGGTGTCGATGAATGTTAGGCTCAGTTTGGCAAATCAAATTTTAATTTATTTGTGAATTGTTTTGATGTTTCTACGATATCTATGGTTTTCACAATGCAAGTGCTTTTCTTCGACTCAATTCCCAAATTGGCATGTAATAGACATTCTAGTCTGATCAACTAAAAAAAACATACCGGAATCTCTAAAATTGTGTCGAGCTGTTCAGACGTGAACAATAAATTAAGGTCATTTAGTAACAAAGGGGTTTGTTACAAAGTGTATGTTTATAGATACCCTGATGCATATTACATTTAAAACAGAACTCAATAAGCATTTATAGCTCCTAATGCATATTACATTTGAAACAGAACTCAATAAGCATGATTTCCATATGTAAACAAACACATTTGAAACTTACCAGCGTTCAGCAATCAAACTTTAAGTAGTTGTAAGCGTTCAATAACATCAATCGGTTCTTAACATAAAAACAAACAATACTGTTGTGCTGGTTCGCAAATAATATTGATTAAGTTTTTTTTAAAATGCTTAATGAACTAGGTAAAGCAGAAAATTATGAACTTCAAACTGTAAAAACATGGATTGCTTACTGCAAAAATATGCAATCTCAAATCAAATTTGAATGGATACCATATAAAGCCAATAAATTTCTAATTTTTTTCAGCACAAATAAGTGGAAATACAAATTTATACACGGGGATAAAGGGCTATTATTAATTTACGAAATCTAATAAGTACACAACACAATAAACAGGGGGAAAAAATATCACCCGTCGATCGCCTCTTTCAAATCCTTGGTGGCCTCTTTTGCTTCCTCCAAACTCGGAGTGGGTCCAAAAACTAACCTCGGAGGTGGGTCCATAATTGGATCCAAGCTCAACGCCGAAACCTCCTCCCAATCACTATCCAGTTCATAAGCCGGCATCTGAACTGCTCCGCCCTCGATCTTGTTCGACAACACCATCGGAGAAGACTCTCCATCGCGTACCATGTGAACTGTTGAGGATACCGAGGTGGAATTGGAGAGGTTCGGTGTTCGACGGGAGACGCTCGATCGGTAACCGGTGAACACCGCCGCTTTGGCTGCGGTTCTGATAGCCCCTCCTCCCATATTGTTCCTTTTTCCGCAGAACGAGAACTAGTTCAAATTAACGATCGTAGAGAGGGATGAAGGTGGATGGAGATGAAAATGAAAATGAGGAAACAGTCGCTCATTTATCCTTGAAAGTTGTGGGCCCAAGCAATTTACTTAGGGTGCATACATTAAACGTAATAATGTCTTCTCAACGAAGGAAAAGGTCCCATTCGCATTTTATTCCTATCACTACGTTCGTTGACGCGGAAATGGATGGGGAATTCCGGAATTTATGATTTGTAAGCATTGAATTCAAGGGGTATTTGTGTAATTCAAGGGGTGAGCCTCCTGTTTTTTGTCTCTGGTCTACTTTTTGACAAAAACATTTTTTGTCATAGTAGCATTTTTGATCTATATATTGCAAAAAACAAACAATTCAACTCGCCTTTCCTCGTTATCTAATAGCATATGCTATGGATAGCATACAATGAGACGCTATAATTTTGCAATACATAAAAGTAATAACAATGAATAAAAGTAATAATGTAATTTACAAGGCATGTTGTTTTTATAAATAGAAATATTGTTTACATTATATTTGTCGTCTGAATCAATAGAAATAAACGTCATTTCCTAATATTTTATGTCCTCTCTAATGGTTTCCCTTTTTTTATTGTTTGTTCCCGTTTTGTTTTATAACACAAGATTGTATTAGAGTTATTTTAATTTCTTTTAATATTCAAATTTGAAATCTTCTAAATCTGCATTTATGGATTTGTCGTGAGTCATTTTTATTTTAGGATTCTTGATTTTAGATTTGTTCCGTAATTTTTTTTTTTTTTTCAAAATCCTTGGTCAATGGATTTATGGATTTGTTACACAATTATTTTCTACTTAAGAATTCTTGATTCAAACTTCTAGATCTGATTTTTATATTTCTTTTGTAAATCTAGATTGGGCTCTAACGGATCTATTTTTTAAATCTAGTTATTTTTATTGACCCTAAATATGCATTTAGATTTATTCTTTCAATCTGGATCTAATTTTGTGTTTTTAAATCTAGTTTGATGGAGCCTTGATTATATATGTAATGTTTTCATTATTGACGATATAGAGGCCGATTTAATTTTATCTTTCCGGATATACTATTACTTTTCATATGTCATATTTTAGGACAGACTAAAAACAAAATATTTCTTTAAAAAATATATAATTTTATGTGCACCCAACAAAATTACGAGTATAAAATATAATAGTGTAGCATTTAAATTCAATAGTAGTATTGATTTATCACTGGAAGTGAAATTGAAAGATTAAAAATTAAAAATTCATGATGTAAATAACTTCTTTAAAATTTAAAGGAAAGAAAAAAGGAATCTGGAAAATCAATAATAGGAAAGTATTTGAAAAATCAATAAAAGAAAAATCAATGTAAATAACTTCTTTAAAATGCATTTAATATTTGCCTATAGCAAAAGGCCTAGAATTCAATAATAGGAAAGTATTTGAAAAATCAATGAAAGAAAAATTTCAGTAGAAAACAAACATTTTATATTCAAAATTTATGTTACACATAATTTCTTAAAGAAATTTATTTCTAGAAGAGATCATTATCATTATATTTATAATATATATTATTTTCTTGGAAAAAATTGTAAAGAGACTCTCATACATGAATAAAAGTACTTTACAGAGAAGTTGCTTCAATTTAAAATATACAATAATTATATATATATATATATATATATATATATATATATATATAGGAGCGGCTGTAGGGACCCAAAATTGGACATAAGTTTGTGTACACAAAAACTGGACCATACGATTTGTTTGTCTTTACGTGTGAGGTGTAATTCAGGGGAAGATCTAATGGTTTAGATTTTGTGTGTTTAATTTTGTGTCAATATTTTGTGTCCTTTTAGACTTTCCCTATATATATATATATATATATATATATATATACATACATACATACATACATACATATATAGTGGAAAATAGAGAGAAGGACAAACTTAACAAAAAAAAAATGGTGAAAAGTATGGATAGAATTTAGTAAAAAGGCCAAATTTTAGTATAAATGGGAAAGGTTAGTGTATGCAAATTATAGTGTATAGTGGATGTAAATTATAATAAAATTTGAAGATAATTATAGTAATTTTAGAAAGAAGAAGAACAAGATGCAATAATGATACCTTTTTTTGTGAAGTTTATGTGGTCCAAATCATAAACTTTTCTTAACCAATTACTAAATGGCAAATTCTATTCATACACCGAACATTGCTTAACATGCACCCATGTTTTTCCTACAAAAATCTCATACTAAACTACCTTTTTTATCAATTTATTTTTTAGGTTTTTGCATATAATTTATCAAATTAACCAAGTTTGGTCCAAACTGCACATTTTAATGAAAAAGAAAAATATTAATTTCATCAGAAGACCATAAATTTGAATTAAGAAAAAAATATTACTAATTGCCATAACTTAAAAGTGTTTATTTGTTTCTAAAATTATTTATTTCATTAAAATTGTGAAATTTTTGAAAAAAATTAAAAAGTTATAACATCAGTATAAATATAATGTCCAGTTTCTTAAATTTAACTTAATTTGGTGCAAAGAATTTCTAATTTTGGGAAAACGAGTTTCAAGTTTGAAGAAGGGAACCAAAGAAGATGAGAGTAAGGGTAATTTTGTAAAGGCATGGTGTATGTAAAGTAATATTTGATGTACAGTACTTTATTAAATTTTTTGGTGTACATTTAGCAATTATCGATGTATGAATAGTATTAGCCTTACTAAAATTGGATTTGTCTCTTCATTTTACCAGTTAATGAAATCTGGCTTGAAATTATCTAATTTTGCTTTTCTAGGTTTGTTTTTGTACTTAACTTAGATATGGATTTAGGTTTCTTTGATTCAAAAATTTATGTCTATTCTTTAACTTTTTAGATTCAGACTTATGTTTCAGCAGATCTATTTTTCAGATTTCATTATATTGATTTTAACTTCCCAGATATGTACATGTTTCATAGATACGGTTTTCATTTTGAAAACCTTTGGTTTTGGATGGTGTTTTGAGATATAAGTCATATTTCGAAAAGAAAATTTTATTGTTTCTTAGAAAAACATTTATAAAGAAAATACACATCCCATAGATTGTATGAAGTTTAGATCCAATATTGATCGTATATATTAAAAAAAAAATCTTTTTTGTTCTAAAAAAACAAATTTTTTAGTTCTCCATATAAATATAAAAAAATGGAGTCAATTTCCTTAAGAGTGAAATAATTTGAATTTGAGAAATGTAGTTACTTTGTTTATGGTTGTGAATTTTATGTATAGGTCTGTAATTTTTTAAAACATCGTGTTAGAGAATGTAAAATCTTGATTATGTGACTTTATTCTTCTATTCAATCTTTTAGATATTATATATATATAGTATTTTTAGAAAATATGATTATTGAGAAATACATGATAACTTTAAGATGTTCATTTTAATTTGCAGTTGGATCTGAATTTTATTATGCTGCTTAAAGTAAAATTTATTCATTTGATTCATATATTTGAACCACATAATGATTATCTCCATTGTTTTATAACAAATGTATTGAATGTATCGTTATAGTAATATATTATATTACTTTATTCTCATAAATATATTAAATGCATTAATTATTGTAATGATGTTTGTTTGTGTTCGGAATAAGAACAAACATACGTTTTATTTAGCAAGTAATATCTAATGTAATGAAAGATATAAAAAGGGTAAAAACATAAAATTAAATTTAGAAGTTGCATAACTCAAAGTCTAAGACCTGAAATCTTGAATTACGAAAAAAAATTGATAAAGTTTACAAACTTGAAATTTTATTAGTTTTTCCTAATCAGTAAGAATGTAAAAGCTTATAAATTAGAAGTGCATAAAAATGTTGAGAACTAGAAGTTCATCATAAATTAATAAACCTTATATATATATATATATATATATATATATATCTGTACTAATAATCTTACTAATAATTGGAATAGTTTTGGTGTCACACTTTTTTGGTGTACACCTGAACTGACGAAAATGCCCTTTACCAAAAACAAACACATATGATAAAAGGAAATAAATCAAGAAAGAAACGGAAAGTAATTAAAGTTAAATAGCAATGTTCCTTTAATTAGCAATGCGCGTCATTAATGACATTAATAGGAACATAAATGGGAATAACGTTAAAATTTGAAAGCAGACAATTAAATCTAGAAGTGTAACATGCATGCTAATACACATGTATATATTTACTTCATATAAATATATAGAGCATAAATTTTAGAAGTAATGCATGTTTGAATTTGAAAATAAATGCGCTTCGTAAATGGAATTAAATCACACAATAAAAGGGAGTTTATTTATGTTAGTCAAGTATCGTTCTAAATCAAAACAATTGAAACAAACACGTGTAAATATGTATGGACATATTTATTTCAAGAGTATATGCACGCGTATTAATTCCAGAAATAATCGCATTTGAATTTGAAATTTAATATGTGCTAAGAATGGATTTTTTTTCAATAAAAATAGAAACAAAAATAAATGTTTTGAATAAGGTCAAATGAATTAACATGCATAAATTAGAAACAGAAGAAAATTAATGTGCAGTAATGAAAATAGGAAAATAAAAAGAAACCATCGAGCAAATAAATATGCAGAAAAATAAAATGAGCAAGAAATATATCATGCCATATACTAACAACGTATTTTTATTTTGTTGAATGGCTCGGATTTTATTATCTTATATCGGATGGATACAACAAATTTGGACATCTATAAATAAACTTATAGGTCATAGCTCTCAAATTCATATTTTTTGATCGGGTGCTGAAGCCCTGCCACTCCCTTTCTCCTCCAAATTCTTTAGAACTGGAAAAATATAAGATATGCGCTATCCATTCTGCATTTGAATGCAAATGCAGTATATTCAAGATTTAGATGTCCAAACTTCCTATCGAAACCAAGATAAACGGATTTAAATTGTTATTTTTAATAAAGGTATATATCATCGATTGACTCATGTTAAATTAACAAGATATTCTCTCAGTCCTTTTTTACGAGTTAGATCTTATGTTGAACTTTGGATATGTGCAAAGTATGCATAAATCTGCAATATTGACATATGTATACAATATTTGTAGGAACAATATTCCACACGTGAGGCACGTGCCGTGACCACGCGCGGAGCGCGTGCCGTGACGCTCGTATATATATATATATATATATATATATATATATATATATATATATATATATAAGTGTGTGTGTGTGTGCGCGTGCGTGTGTGTGCGCACATTATGAAACCTAAAGTTCATCAATCAATGAACTTGAAATAATTCATAATTCAAAAACCTGAAACTTTGTTGAAACTGTGCGAAATGATAACAATGTATTTCTTAAAGAAGTTAAAAGAGATAAACAAATCATCATATGGAGTAATGATGATGCATACAAAAATTTCAAAATCATTTATAATCTTACTTATATATTTATATTTACATATTGCATTGAAGAATAAAATTTCACAACATAAAATTGTTTAAATATCTTATTTGAACCAGAAATTCAATACAGTTCTAAACTAGATGTTTTGAGCATTATCAAGCAGTCTTAAAGGATTGACATTGGCATTCTCTATAAATAGAAATCAATAGTTTGGATCCTTGTAATATTTTGTTCTAAGAATATCTGACTCCAACAAGAAAAAATTATTATATATTTATAATACGTGGACGCATGTGTGTGTATATATATATATATATATATTCATATATGTAAATATTCAACTAACGACATGAAGTTTGTTATGAGCTCATCTTATATATCATGTACAGATATTATTTAGTAATTCATAAATTCGATCGACATAAATATTGAATGGCCTGAACTCATATGTGTATTCAAATGATCTATATAATTATAAAATTCCTCCAAATTACTAGATCAATAAATGATGACAAGTAATATAATATGAATGCATCTTATCAACTAATAAGAGCATTATTCTCCTATAATTGAAATACATATACTATATCTAATAGCGATAATGTGGTAACAGATCATGAGAATCCAAAAAGGGTTTATTATTTAATGTGACAATGTCTGTTAACATTGGGGATGAGAATATGGGAATATAAATATACATTAATCATCGGTGTTAAATGTTTGTCAACATATACAATGATGCAAAATATTAAGTAACTTGAATAGATTATCAATCATATCCCTAGTAGACTTTCTTTAATATAAATTGAATCTCTAAAGGATCAAACAGTGTAAAACATAGCTGAAATGTGGTATAGAAGTCAGTTTAAAATATTTTCGGAATAAATCCTAAAGATGGTAAGTAAAAGAGATGAATATTCTTGAAGAAATACGTAAGAGTACTTTAAAAGAGACCGTTGACATGATTTTCAAATAACCCTAGAAGTGGTTTAGGTACGTAAAACATGATAAATAAAGAGTTCTCAATAAATCATATTGAGGACTAATAATAAATAATTATCGATGATAAATTTGTAAATAATAAAGCGTTTATGTTAATTAATAGGGTAAAAACCATGAATTAGGGGAGAACATGATTAGACATCGTAAATCCTTTCCTAAATGAAAATTGTGGACCTATAATCCGCAAAATATAATTAGAAACACACACACACACACACACACACATATATATATATATATATATATGTGTGTGTGTGTGTGTGTGTGTGTATAAAGAGATAGAGAGAAACTATTTAGACACACAATAAGACACAAATTAGGAACACACAATCTTAATTGTTAGATCATTTTGTCTTTATATTGAGGAGTGGAATTCATGGGCAGATCCAATGATTTAAATTCGTTGTGTCATCAATTGTGTCCAAATCTTGTGTCGAAATAGACTTTCCTATATATATATATATATATATATATATAACGGATGGCACGTTAAAATATTGAACCTCAATTTAGTGTCAACAACATATTATATGTCATTAGCATTATACTTTCATAGATAATTGAATTAATTAAAGTAATGAAAGTGTTTGACACATTTATAATAGCCTGAAGGTATAAACGATTAAAGTATACAAATTCCGGAAGAATGTAAATAACTATGGTAGTGATAAAGAATGCTAAAATTAAGAAATGTAAATTACAACATTCTTTAAAGTGTTGTGATAAAAATCTAGGTATAATTCATAATGAGTAGATTACTTCCTACTTTTAAGAATTGTTGTAACGACCCGTATTTTTGGTAGTCAAATATTTAGTTTAATTTATTATTTTAAATATTATATTTGAAATATTAATGGATTTTAATATGGAATTCAATAATAAAAACGAAGTTTGAACATTAATTTATTTATAATATAAATCAAGCTCGAAATGGCGTGGCAGTTCGTAATATGGAGTTTTGAACTTCAACTCGATATACATGATACGATATAAGTCGGATTTCTGTGAAACCAGAAACGTCAGAATCTAGTTGATGATAATTTTCATATGAAAGAGAAAAATCCAGATTTTGTATTGTAAATTGTAAGTTACGGCCAAATTAAATTTTAAAATAGTCGCTGTGGAAATCGTTATTTAAATATAGGCCTTTAAAATAGCCATTTTTCAAATGGTTTCTGTTTTCGACGAAATCAGTTTCATTGGGACCGTAACGTTAAATTATTGCACGGTATTAAATGGCATGGCAAACCGATGTCGTATGTGGCAACGATAGCCGTAAACGCCCATTCAATTTCTATAGCGCGTAATTAAATCTATTTAATTCAATAAAGAGATATTTGGGTGTAACTGAAGCAGACGATCGAATTAAGCCACAAAGCCAGTTCCGTTGAGTTCGTATCGTCGATTAGAGTCAGCATAGGTATATAGTTTGTTATTTTTGGAGACCGGATAATTTGGTGTCCAAAATGGCATCGCGGGGCATGTATAAAAATAGCGTACCGGGAAACAGTCCCAGAATACGACGAAACTAGTGCCGTTGGGTTTGTATTAATTAAGTAATGTAGGATTTCAAAGTTTCAAGTTGATTAGATTTATTTAGTGATCATGGAAAACTTAAACGCATGTTTTTCACTGGTTTTATAAAGGAATTTTTCTCAAACGATGTCGGAATTCGATGAAACCTGTCCCATTAGGTCCGGAATATTTTTCTATGCTAGGATTAGCCTTTTTATCAGAAAACAGAAGTCGATTGTGGTTAGTTTTATGTGTTACTTCAGCGCGAAGTTTCGTTAAACTATAATAATATAAAATTTTACCCTACCAATATATAAACATCTGCCATAACCCTATTTCCGCGTCAATCATTTTCTATGGTCAACGAATTAACCTGTCGCCTCCAATTTCTTCAATGGCTAGAAAGCTTTGAACAGTCTTCCTCTTTAATCCTCTTATCCAATAATTCACAAACCCCCAACAGAGAAATAGTAGAGCTTGGCGAGCTGCACCACTTCAACGGTGATGATCACCTGGAGGTCTCTCTAGGGGGCGGAATTCGCCTTGGAAGGCGCTGTCGTTGGTTGAGATTTCTGGAGTGGAGAGATGATCGAATCCCATGGGGTCGATGGCGCAGGACTCTGACAAGGCGGCGCTCCTACTGGTCAACAGAGATCGGGGTCTGGTGGAGTATTTGGTGGCGCGGCAGGCCACTTCTATTTTGTGCGTTGGGTTTCTGATTTTAGACGATAACATTTAGCAAAGGTTTCAATTGAGCACACAACGAAGGAACATTTGGAAACGATATTTCGACCAGTATAGTTTAAACAAACAATTTATAGTTAATTAAATTATCATTAAAAGATAAATTTCTAATGTGTTAAATTGTTTTGAATGTTGCAGAACGTAGGACCGTGCATTCTAGGGAAGGGACAGACTGTTTTTTTTAGTAAGGGTTAATAGAAAGTAAAACGGTCCGTTAAGGTTAATACTAAGTAATTAAAACTATTATTGTGTCATGATTAAATGCAGTTAAACAAAGTTTGCAATACATGCAGTTTGAACCTGCATCATGATGCTGACAATTCGATCGGTCCAATATGTGGTAAGTGGAACTTAACCAAGTAATTAGAGTTATTAAGTAGGACATAAAAAGGATAGTTATTATATTAAAAATGTTTAATTATAAGTTTAATTCATATCATGCGCAGGCACTAGGTGTTGTTGTTTTGTCAACCAGAAGAAAGGGGACGGAACCGTGTAGGCAATAACTAGATTTAAATAAAAGTAAATACAGTTAATTATAATTTAATTAAGAAATTAATTATTTAATTTAGTTGTGGATGCCTATAATTTATATTGTGTATATGTTTACAGAATTAGACGAACCAGATGTCGTTGGAATCACATTGATGCACACTACGTTCTGGAACTGTTTTAGACAAATATGGGATCAACAGGAATTTTCAGTTGAATTAAACACTCGTTTAAATTTAACTGAAACCAAACCAGTTCAGAAGTGAATCAACTCACGGTGAGTTAAACTCACTCAGTTTCCCCATTTATATTTTATATAAATTGGGTTTTTATTTTTGTGTGCTCTGGTTGCTGATGATTGACTGTCTTCTTATCATATATTTATTTGCTGATTTAACTGATGAAATTAAACAGTCGTTTAATTTCAGTGAAATACCAAATCGTTATTCTAACGATTGGTTCCAATAAAGGTAACTTAACTTGTTGGTCACGTTAATAAAATAAACGTGTTGAATTGTTTGAATTGCTTATGAATTGGTTGATGTTAAATGTTCGTGATTTATTGTTATCAGTTAATTGAAATTGAACGATCTATTTGGAAATAACTATTTGTATAATGGGAGGAACAGGTTGGAGGGATCCAATGGGATTCCTAAATATATTATTTATTTCATATTATCAACATATGAACTGTCCTGTTTGGGTGATTGATTTGATTATTGATTGTTGACAGAAAATTCAACATCTGTCTAGTTTAAACCAATGAGCAATATTGGTTGAGTATTTGGCAACATATGGCCTATAGAATCAATCATTTTATAAATATTGACTCACCGTTAGGTGAGTTGATAGAGATGAAGTTATAAAATTTATTTTTATAACTAGAGATAGACTTTGAAATATAATATTTTATTTATTAAAGACTTTGATTTATTATAAATTGATTTTACAAAGTAAATCTAAGATTTATCAGATTTATGAATATGGGGATAGAAATTAACCGTAACGGTTAAAATGTGGAAAATTGGTTTGTTAAGAATTTATCTAATGGAATTTATTTAAATTAATTATATTATTAATTAATTTAAACTGAGGATGAATTGGAATGGGTTAACAAGATAACTGCGCCTTGAGTTGACTAAGTCAACCATTGTAATTGGAATTGATTTTAAATTAGTTTGATTTGAATTAATCTAATAAAATAGCTTAATGAATAGTGTTTAAATTTAAATAAAGATTTTAAAAGGATTTAATATTTAATTTAGTTAATAAATAAATTAACTACTGAAGTAGTTAATGATTAAAGTAAATTATTATTTTAATTAATAATAATTTAGAGAATTACTTTTTAATTGAAAATCACTTAGAAAGTAACCGCAATGGAAATGAGATCTAATGGAATGGTGAAAGAAATTTGTGAACAGGTTTTGTTTAAAATCTAAGTTTTATAACAAAGTTATAAAAGGAATTTTTAGGCGGATATTATAGCTTAAAATAGATGTTACTTAAGAATCAAGTAAAACTGAAATTTTGATAAAAGAGCTTAAGATAAACCAGAGTTATATAAAAGAGATTTGAGGTGTTATATCGTTAATTTTAAATTAACGTTACTTAATAACGAGATTTAGTAAGAAGGGGAAATTATAATAGAATTTTCAAAGCAGGAATGGATGAATGGGTTTGAGGGAGAATTAGTGGAAGAGAAATTGGTAAAAGAAATGGATTATCGGATTTTGTAAACAAAAATCTGAATTATGAAATGAAATTGTTTAAAAAGAGGTAAAGGTTAAAAGTGGTGTTCTATATTAGATTTCGTAATTATTAAAGAAAGTAATAATGGTTATACTAGAGATAGAGATTTTGAAAAGTAAGAAGATTTTAGGAAACTGTAATTTGAATAAATTAGTTAAATGGTATTTGTATTGATATTAGAATGGAATATTGGATTTTTAAATTACAACTCGTATCCACCTTGAGAAATGAACGTTGTTGATCAAGGTCTGAGAGGTAATTAAAATACCCCAACTTGAACTTCAGGATTATCTGAAGAAGATATTAGTTGAAATGGTGAAAGAGGTTAGTAGTATTTATTATTTCATTATAGAAATAATAACGCAACATTTTGGTGCAAAATTGGGAAATATAGACATAATAATGACCCCAAGGAAAAAGGGAAATTAAAGGGGGATGGCGTAAAAGTTTAGCGATATTCGCGAGATTAAAAAGGGGACGTGAAGTTGAATTCTATTCTATAAGAATAAGCATGGGTTGTTGTTTTCAAGTCATGAATAAAAGATATTCCATAACTTTGTTTTGCGAGTAATAAGTTGAAATGATTTCCCAATATTTGATAATAACATGGCTAATGTTTAAAAGTGAAAATAGAAAATAAATATGATATAAGATTTTCCTAAGTGTTAAAATGAATTTGTTTATAGTATAATCTTATTTAAATGAGAAGCGAGAAAACTATATTTATAATATCGAAAAATTTAAGAGTTTGAATTTACATTTGTTTTAATTAAAAGGCCAAGTGGTGCTGAATGCTGAACCAGTGAACTCATTGGGTTATCGTGATTGAAACACTATTTATTTTGATAGTTAAATCACCGACTATCAAATCTGTCCAATACGATTGTTGGTACGGAAAGTCCGGGATCGAATTTATATCCGAAAACCATTCCGACCAACAAATACGTGGAGATATTAGAAGAGGATCGAGATGGAGCATTGAAGACCGTAGATCTTCACAAACAGAAGAGCCGCTAATAATCTCGAGTTCAGCGGCCAGAGATAAACTGTGGTTCTGTCGTGGTTGAAATCTACGGGTTGCAAGGACTTATCGCTACTGATCCATGGGGTGATTCCTATATTAGATGAAGTAGGAGAGTACCTTCGGTTCATCCTATTCCTGGATGACTTGTATGGACGAATGTCTGACAGAGTATTTCCAAAGGAGTCACGTACGTTGATATTTTCAAACGTACCAAGTTGATGGCGGAGAAGTGCACATTCTCTTAGCTTATCAACTAGAGTATTTTTGCGAACGTCAATTAGTGATATCTGGCGGATCTGATGATGTGACATTCAAAGTGAATGGTAACCAGATATGTTAAAAGTAAATTCTGACCTCAACCCTCACCTATCTAGAGAAATTCCTTTTGCTTCTTTAATCTATTTCGATGTTGTCCCTTTTCGGGAAACGGTGGTTTGAGCCCAACCGTTGGTGATATACATTCGATATGCTCAAGCGAAATGAGTGGTCGGTCATGTGAGGGCCGGGTTGCAAGACGTTCTTGTTGAACCCAGTGTATTCGCCTCTAGAGATACACTACGACAGGTGGTCTCATACCTTGTCATAGTCGGAATCCAATCTCCAATAAGCGCCCACGGTTTTGTTTGTATACTATATATGTGGAGCGTGAGATGCAAGTGTTCTGCTAGATTGCTATTTACTTCTATTTAGACACAATTTTAATATCAGAAAAGATATTGATTTCGAAAATGTTTGGGTTATCGTAAGGTAAAAACCATCCGTATTTATGTGTGGATTTGGTCTTACAATTATCTTTTTTTGTCAAAAAGGCTTTTGAACTTAAAAATCAAGTTGGATGATTTACCCTTAATACTGTGCGAGTTTTTCTCACTCTGATTCACCAGACTGACCCGGTGTTTTGTAAATGCTCGCGTTAGCCCAGGGTGTACAGGTTCAGTTTATCGAATGCTGTGAAGAGACGAGCTGGACGAGTCCATACTTATATTATGTAGCCACTATTCCGCTGTGTATGTTGTATATGGGACAGATTTTTTATAACTATCCAGAGATGTTGATGTACTCTGATATTGTAAGTATTTTTAAAAGCTCTCAATAAAAGTTTTATTTCTGTATTATATTTTGTTCCGCTGCAATGTGAGACTCTGATTCTGTGTTATGTTGGTTCTTCTTCTTCTTCTTCTATTCTTATATTTCTTTCTTTCTTATCTCACCCGCTAAATTCTTTCTAAAAACGTTCAGGTGTTTTCGGTGTTTAGAAGTTCGGCATGAGGTACAGTAAAGGTATTTATGTCGATTTCCGGGCCGAAAATTCCTGGGTCGTTACAATTGTTGTGATGAAACTCTTAATATACATTGAAGTGGCAGTTGATATATCCGAACTTATTAAAATATACAAGTTCCTAAAGGATATAAATAATATTTGTGGTTATTAAGAATGCCAAGGACACAGATGACATATTACAACATTCTTATAAGTATTGTTGTAATAAAAATCTTGATAATTGTAATGTCCCAACTTTTTCTAGCTTTTGATATTAATTTTAATATGGTAATTAAAATGAAATATGTATACTAAACAAAATAAAACAAATCTTAAACATATATATATATATATATATGTATAAATACATTAATAATGTGCATATTAGTTATGTTTTAAAAACTTGAAAAAAAACATGATTTTAGTATGCAACATTTAAACATTAATCATGACATGAATATACATGTAAAACTTAACAACATATATAAATAATTCAGCACAAATTCAAAGCAAGAACATTGCAAACTAAAGCCTTAAGCTAGCACAAAAGGTAATAACAAAGTTTGCATATAAAGGGTATATTATCACTTTAGAAAATAGAAAGAACTTTGCTACAAAACAAAGACAAACAAGAATACATCTGCAGTAAAACAATTCGGCCATTTATATGAACATTAACATATGAGACAACACGCACACAACATGTTTTGTAGAATGACTCAGCAAAATATAAAGAGAAATATAGAGAGAAACAAAAGAAGCAAAGTAAGTATCATTAATATGATTTAACAGTGAATAGTAGGACTAAAAGTAGGAAGTATACATCCCCTAAAAAGCTACAGCACAATTTATTAAGTAAATAATTCTCCTAGAAAAATATCAAACACTTAAGGTATAAAGGAAACCTTTTTTTTTAATCTTCATTCAGATCTGAGAAAATATACTACATTTAATGAAATCATGGTGAAGGGACATGTTTCTAGAAGCTTGAACATAAGACAAGGAGATTGGCTAATATATCCTATTAAACAATACATTGCTTTATGTGTGGGTTTTCTTGAAAAGAAGTCATAGATTCTAAAAAAAGGGGTAAGGCTAAACATAAAATTACTATAGTGAATAGGAAAGGAAAATGGTTTTAAAAACATGAGGATTGGCTATAAATACCACACAAAAACGTGCATTTTTCTTTCACAACAAGACACTAAAGTTCACACAAAATACTGAAGTTCTTTCTAGTTGGAAATTGGAAAGCATTCAGGTGAGTAAACATTTCTTTTACCCTCTGTTTCCACGCTTTTATTTATATGAATCTATGGCTGCATATATGTTTGAATAGATTTAGCAAGTTGATGATCTTTGAATAATGCAAGTGTTTGGGATGGGTATACTGGTAACATGAATACTCTGCAAGTAAAACAGTCCTAAGCTCATATGCAAAGAACACAGTTTACCTTGGTAATTCAAAAACCCACTGATTAAATCCAAACAAGTTCCAGAACTTGATTTATATATAAAATATGTTCATTAAGGCCCCTAGGTTATAACAAAAATAGATTTAAGGTTATTCGATTTGTTTGGCCAGAAACAAAACTGTTTTCCTATATCAACATCTAAATGCAGAGTTTTCGAGTATCGGGAATTCGAGTTTTGATTACATGAATGTGATCACTGTTCAAAATGGTGAATTTTAATGATTCTTTCGTGATCTTTAAGACTGTAAATAGTAAGATAATTGAGGATGGACGGAAATGAGACGTGGGGCGTTTTTAGGCGAACTAGTTGATCGAAATCCCCGTGGTTGGCGCTGGAGGAGCGTGGCGGGTCGGTGAGTGTGGGAAAAATGCCAAACAAATTTTCAAATGAATAGTTTTTAAGTTGAATTAGAATTAGGTTTTGTTGTTAAAGTTTTGATCGATGATCTTGGAAGTGAACTGCACCCCAACGAGAGGATCAAGCGTGGAACTGTTTGGCAGGAGGAAGCTCAAGGGGCGGGTTTTGGTTCGGTGGTAGAGGCAAGGCGTCAGGTGGCCGAAATTGGTTAGTGGCAGCGAGTTTGTGAGGTCAAGATGAAGACAACGTTTCAAGGTTTAATGGCTGAAGGGGTCTTTTGTAGGAGGGGGCACGTGGAAGCTTTGGGGGTTGATTGCTGGTGATCAGGAGACACGAACTGATCTGCTGGAGGTGGCGTAGCAGTCGTTGGGCGATCGGAGCACGTGTGCAGGTGCACAGATGCACAGACGTGCATTGGGAAAATGACAGAAAATATGCAAGAAGAAGAGGAGTGGTACTTTGGTAGTATGAGAAGAGCATGGGGATTTCTGAGGTCAGGACGTGTGCAGCACAGGGTCTGAAAATCTGGTACTTTGGTACTTCCGATAAACTGCCACTTTCGTACTTCTGATAAACTGGCACTTTGGTATTTCCAGGAAAACTGGCACTTTAGCACATCCGCGAAATCTGGCACTTTGGCACTTCTGCGAAATCTGGCACTTTGGTACTTTAACTGAAACACGGGTGCTGGAGTGATTTTCACGTGCGCACCGTGGCATTTTGGAAGTGGCGCTTCGGTAAAAGTGGTACTTTGACAGATGCGCAAACAAAGCAGTTTTGGAATGAAGTTTTAATTAAGATCAGTTTTAATTAAAATAAAATAAAGAAGAAAATAAATAAATAAAAAGAGAATTTTTATTTAAATATCGTAGGTAAGTGGAAGGAAGGAAGTAGCAGGAATATCAGAAACAGAAGTTCGACTGTAGAAGTTGACGAGTTTGAAATTAGAAATATAAAGAGAATAATTAAATTAAATTATAAGTTTAATTTATTTATGATTAATTAAGAGTGAGAAAATAATTTACGGGAATAACAGAGGTATTAAACAACATATAAACAAAGCTGTCAAACGAAGAAAATACGGTGGGCGGCGCACACGCTTTAAATTACTCATTTCTAAATGAGGTCAAAACTGAATAAAATACCATGTGCGACGCCCACACTTTAATTGTTCATTTATAAAGGATAATTAAATTATCCAGATATGAATAATGTTAACATATACTATTTGTTTGAAAATAAAGAACGTGTAAACTGAATTATAATCATGATAGACCGATAATTATTTATTGAATGTAAAAGACATTACGTACATCGTTTCGAAGAGACTGAGATAAATGTTCCACTTCGACTCAAATTATACGACGCCTGTTAGAGATACTGAAGACGGAGATATGCAAGGGCTATTCTAAATAGTACCTTCGGTCTGTTCAGTCCCAGGACAAACCAGAATGGACGGGTGTCCGACAACGTGTATCTATTCGATTCTACACATCGAATTTACGTAAGTATATTACGTTGGTGGCAGAGAAATTCGTTTCTCTTAGCTTTATTGCTCGCAATATATTAGGGAAATCGAATGAGTGTTCTGACAGAT
Organism: Allium sativum; assembly: GCA_030737875.1. Classification (NCBI taxonomy): domain Eukaryota; kingdom Viridiplantae; phylum Streptophyta; class Magnoliopsida; order Asparagales; family Amaryllidaceae; genus Allium; species Allium sativum. Next base: position 606,916,508 of record CM060919.1, on the reverse strand, counting down.
ATGACGATGTGGCATTCAAAGTAATTGAAAAAGTAGCATGTCAGAAGAATAAATGTAACTTCAAACCTCACAACCAGGAAATGACAAAAAACCGAGTAAGGCAGCACGACTAGTTGCGTCATACCCAAGCAGGGTGTATTATCACCATCTAGAGAAATTCCTTTTGTTTTCTCATCTCTTTTTCACTGGTGCAGTATTTGGTAGCGGTTGTTGATCCCAATCGTGGAGGTGGTAGTATATTCATTACATTCAAGCTAAATGAGTGGACGGTCATGTGAGGTCGGGTTGAAAGACGTTCTTGTTGAACCCCAGTATATCCTCTCTAGATTACACTGATCACAGGTGCTCCCCTATCTTGTCTATTGGAATCCAATCTCCAATAAGAGCCTACGGTTTTCGATTTTTATTATATATATGTGGAGCATGAGATGCAAGCGTTCTGCTAGATGGTTATTTATTTGATACGAACTACAATAATATCAGGTGATTTTCATATCAAAGATAATTTGAGTTATATTAACGTAAAAACCGTCTGTATTTATGTGTGGGCTGGTCTTACTATTATCTTTTCTTTTAAACAGAAAAATTAAACCAATCGTTCTGCATCTCATAAGGGAAAAACCCGTTCCGTTTTTACGGCATGGTCTTATGAGATATAATGTACTAATCAAACTGTGTTTTAAAATTGTTTACTCACACCAGTCCCTTGACTGACCCAGAGTTTATTTTTCTATGTTTTCTTAAACTCTTGGGTACTCATAACAATTGTTATGGGTAGACAAGTGATCCAGGTGATGAATGGAAATCCTTTGAAGTATTTTGGACCACGAAGTCATGTAGTCAGCTTATCAGTTATATCTATATCTAAGTATCAAGATGAATGTTTGTGTTGGGCCTGTATCCATGTAAGATGTATGAAGTATTCTATGATGTAACAAACTCTGATATGTAATATATGATGTGATATTATATTTGTTAAGTTCCGATGTGAGATTCTGATATTTTGTTATTCTTCTATTCTATTAGTTCTATCTTTTCTATCTCATCTTCTAAATTCTTTCAATAATGACATGACTTTCAAGGCATCGAAAATCGCGTCGTTACAAAAATACTTCAACACGAATAGACTACGTCTTGCTTCTTAATATTATTGCAATGAAATTTGTTTTATTCATCAAATGTGTATTGCAATATGCAAACTTAATTAAAACCCAAAATTATAAGCACATGAAGTGTATTCATAAATAAACATTAGTAGCATACAAAGCACAAATAGAAGATACTTTAAGTAAGAAAACTGGTCTGAAGCATGGAATTACACATGAAGTTTTAAAAGAAAAGGTTCATTAGTATGTATCTATAAGCAATTTGATTATTGAAAGTTGAATACGAATTCAGAAGAAATTATTAAATCAGGGCAAGCATCCATAAGTATGTTATAATGCACTCTTTTTCCTTAACTAAAATATTTCCTATTGGGTTTCTTTAGCAAGGTTTTAACGAGGCATCATATTGATCCAGAAGCATCAAATTCCATCTGACATAGTAAACTATTGAAATATGACATTCTGCATTATACTTTATATTCCTTTACTAAGATTTTTCTCAATAGGATTTTCGTAGTTAGGTTTTACTAAAGCAACATTTTGATCCAGAAGTATCAAACAATTTTTTTGTTGTAGTAAACTATTATTTATGAAGACGATGCAGTTTGCATCACTGATATTCAAGTAGATTATATCAAGGATGATAATACGTAACACTTTTCTATTAATTTTTTTCCATATATAAACTACAAAAAGACAACAAGTTAGAGGTACAAATCCAATTTTAGGAAAAATGGACAGACTTGTTCTCAAAGGCACTTCCAAAATCAATGTTTTAGAAGAAGGTGTATAAAAATTGCATCATTGGCTACATCAACAGACTATTTCAAATAATGTGTTATAAATAAGGAAGTGTATATAAAATTATGCTATAATGCACTTTCTTCCTTCACTAATATTTTTCCATTGGGTTTTTGTTAGTAAAGCATTAATGAGGCATTATCTTGATCCTGAAGTATCAACCCTCATTGTAATATTATAAAACTGTTATATAAAGATGAAAAAAATTGTATGCTTTTCCTTATTTATAATTTTTTTCCATTGGGTTTTAGGTTTAATGAGGCAATTAATCTTATCATCTTTGCATATGCAAATTCAAGAAGGGCTGTTGTAATATGTAAAATTAATAAGGTGAATATGCTAATATGTTAAGGGACTTTTCTGTAATTTACAAGCTATGTAGACTTTAAATATAGAGGTTGTTTACATTGTACTTAACATCTGAATCAATAGAAATAAAGGTTTCTTCCTAATACCTTCCATTTCTCTAACGACTTCTCTTCTTATATAATTTACTCTTGTTTTATTTTATAGAACACTTTTCATTTTACTCAATATTGTTTAATTAGATTATATATATTATCAATAGTTTATTTTATACTATCCAAATTATCATATTTTCTCTCTCTCTCTCTCTCTTACAAAACTCAGAACCTTTTTCTTAATGTTTTATTTTATGATATTATCTCTTCAAGGATGTTAGTGCTTCAATTCGTCGTTTTCATTGTCATATTCTCGCGTCTAGCATTGCTACTGTAACAACCCGCTATTTTCAACCATTTAAGTTGGTAATAAAACCAACTCAAATCGATCAAAATACCAGATTGTTGTTGTTATGGGTTTAAATATAAAATCATCATAGAATCACAAACAAATCATAGACACATAAAAACAGAATATCTCGCAATGGAATAATCAAAATACAATAATTATTCATGAAACTACTAAATACAAATTTTCAAAATTTATACAAAATTTAATACAGCAAAAGTCTAAATACAAGGATTTATAATACAAAAGAGATAATTGAAATCAATAGATAGAGATGAGATCTTCAACAAGTCTCCAGCAATGAAAGGTGAAATCTAAATACTGCAGTATTCAGTTTGACCCAAGCAATACTCCACAATTAGCAATCCTAGCCTTGCCGAGCTTTGGTCGAGCATAAGCTATGCTGGTTATGTTAGAACCTCATCGGGTTTCAATTATGTATCATCCATACATGATGGTTTAGAGCCACTAGGCTACCACTAAGCGTAAGTCATACTTGGCATTCTAGGTTGAACCCCGTTAAGCATCAGCCATACTTGGCGATTCACTATTTGGTTGATCCCTACCAAGCACCAGCCACACAAAGTGATTCACAATTTGGTTGGGCTGCCATGCATCATCTGCCCTAATTAACGCACATGACTTGGATTCCCTCCAAGCATTATCCATACTTGAAGGTTCATCATTTCATTCGCATTCTACTAAGCATCATCCATACTTGATAACTAGCCTCATCTGGCACTTGCCAAGCAACATTCATACTCGACGAATCATAGCCTTACCGAGCACTTGCCATGCATCAGCCATACATGATGATCTGGTTAATTAAAGAGTTTTATATTTCATGAGCATTAGTTGTGCTCACAAAGTGATTAAAGTTGTTCGAAATTAAGTTTTACATCCGATGAGCATCATCCATACTTACCGAATAAAGTTATTAGAGTTATCTAATTGCATATTCTACACCCGACTAACATCATACATCAAGTGATCTTATTAAAGTAATAAAACATGAAATCTAAGTCTGATGAGCATCATCTATATACACCGAACAACTTTATTATAATAGTAAAAAGTAAACTTCATTGCAAAACTAATAGGTTTTTCTCTTTTTAGAGTTTGCGTAGGTATCTCGCTAGTTTCCGCAAAAGAGTAATAGTTTAGCCCATTTATTACAACTTGATTATAAAAACAAAAGAGATAAATTGGTGGTTTATAATCATCCAAAAGCATGTCGAGAGAACTCACTAGTTCTTGTACATGGGCAGGAGACTTAGCCACCATTATTGTTTTCCGCTTGTCAATTGATGATAAGGTCCCAATGAGAACTAAACTCGCCTCCATTCATCAGAACTAATGGTTGTTCATGCTCCACTGTTATGGTTTGATTCTGGACATATTGTAGTAGTTGTTCATTCCTCACTTGCTTTTTAATACGTCTCGCAAGTGTTTGTATTCATTTGTTTCGTACCCAACTATCTCATGAAACAAGAAGAATTTTCCAGAAGTAATGTCTTTCTCAGAGGGATCTCGTCCGGTTTTCCTTCTCAAAAGAGGGAGGTCTTTAATGTCCATGAAGATTTGTTTTGGACTTTCATTCGGTTGCAAATATGAGTCATTTTTTTTTCTTTTCTAATTTAGTTACCCAAGCCTGAATTGCATTCAGCTTTGCGCTTCCCTGTATTATTTCTAGAGTTGGACAGTCCTCATTCCTTGGCATGATTGACTTGGAGAGCTTCATGATCCTATTTTTCTTCTTCCTGCCTTAGAAACGTGTTGGCTTCAAAGTATAATTCCCCGAGATCCTGTTTCCAGTGATATCTTGAATTCAGAGTTATCCAAGATATCGGAAATGACAACCATCAGAACCATCAATGGATCTGGATGATCCACTGAACCTACAAAAATGTTGAATCTTTCTAGAAATATATGTAGAGTCTCTTCGGTTCTCTTCCTAATAGTTGTTAGGGTCATCACGTTTTTGGGCCTAGTGATGCAGACTCGAAACTATTCAACAAATTTCTCTAGCTTCTAACAAAGTTCGATTTCAATAGCTCGATCCACTTAGCAGCTATATCTGAAAGAAAATGAGAGAACATTTTTCCATGACGTCTTCAGATTCCCGCACCATATGGTAAATGTATCGCATGAGATGGACTGAAGGATCATTCCTACCGTCGCAAGCTTCCGAGTCTGGCAGCTAGAAGTCAAGTGGATTTTGAGAGTTTCTGATATTTTAAGCTAATGGACTTCGATACCAATCTAAGCTGAGTGGAGTAGTGCGCCCCTTAAATCCCTTCTGATCATTTACATAATATGATTGTCATCAATAAGAATTTGATGCTAATCACCATGTCCAATACTCGTAGCTCGAATCCGAGGGTCCAATCTAAAGTTTAAGCCTGATTGTGCCTGATTTCCGTGTTCATTTCCTAAATTTGGGTTAGTAGAAGGATTGAATGCCAAGTTAGAATCAATGAGGGAGAACGTGAGAGGGGGGTCGGGTAGAGGAGGGAGTTTGCCTCCTGATCCCACGGGATCAGCACCGATCCCTCCGGTGGGTTCAGCACCCAGTTCTCTAGGTGTGGGGGCAGTTGCCCCCAGTTCCAACGTGGCAGTTTCCCCCAGTTCCAACGTGAAGTTCCTTTCATTGTTAGGTCTGGTTCCAGCATCTATGTTATGGTTTTAAAATCTCCATGGTTGTTCAACTTTAATGTGGAATTTCATCATCACTTTCTCCTGTCTCTTTGGAAAGTTTTCCCGATGTTAGAGGCGGTTTTGCAGATTGTTCACCACCTTATGCATGTCCTCTTTTGTTAGATATAAGGCAAGATTCTCTCCAGAAAAAGCCTCTTGACTTCCTCTTTCCATTATTGCAACTTTTAGTTCTTTGTCAGCGTCATTCTTCCTCATCATAGTATTCTTTGCAAAGAGATTTCCTTTGGTTCAAGTAGTAGCGCCCCTTCCTGATGCACCAAAATGCTAACACTGGATTATGGTCAATCACGTGCCAATACCCTATTTGTATGCAATTCAGATAATTATCATAGAATAGTCACAGATCACAGTCGCATAATGTAGGAATGTAAATGGACACACAATCTTTAATAGTGGTTGGAAAACTTTGGCCTACGTCCACTTCAGGTGATCTTTATTTATATTATTGATTACAAGTACAGTTAGTTGTCATATGAAGAAGAGAGAAGAGGTTGAAGTTGTCTCCAAGTTGAAATAGATTATATTGTCAGCGTTAAGACGAGTATATCGCTTTTATGAATCCCCTAAAGGTGTATTTATAGGCATGAGAAAAGGACGCATTGGCATGAAATTGCATAGGGAGATCCTTAGCTTTCACATCCAAATGGCACTTCATCATTCTGCTAATGTAAGATCAAGTTATGGATGTTTTGCTAGTCACCTGTCGAGTTCTGAAATTCTGAAAACCAAATACGTACTGATCCCATACTTAGCCATATTTTTAGTCTAGTACTGCTTTGAAGTCTTATCTATCTCTATTTTGGAGTCTTACCGAACCATATTTAGCCAAATTTTGAGTTCGACCCTGTTTGTTTTGCTGATCCCTCACTCAGACTCTTACCATTACTTAGTCAAATTCCAAGTTTTTTCCAACTTATTCCAAATAATCCAATGAATCTAAATGATCGTAGGTTCATATGACCAACCGTACTCGATTCCGAGGAATCCAGATGTCCAAGTCCAAAACATAACGGTCATGTAAGAAGGTGGCTTAACAAGTACACAATCCATATAAAGACCATTCAGATTTCCTTTTTACATTAAAATTATCTTTTAGGATTATAGAAACTACAGGTTCTTAATTTCTTTTTTTTTCTAAATGTTGTTGCATTAGCTTTAGGTGTGCTAAATCAAAATCAATATTAGATATAAACATTATATGATCTTCTGGATACGTATTTTCTTTGTAACAGTTTCTCTAAAAGACAATAAAATATTTATTCTAGAAATATAAATTATATCTAAAATCATTATCTAAATCATAACACAAAAAAAATAGTTTTCAAAATGAAAACTACATTCATTAAACATATGTACAGATCTGAAAGGATAAAATAAATATAATGAGATCTGAAAGGATAAAATAAATATAATGAGATCTGAAAAGTAGATCTTGAATTCTGAATCAATGATACTTAAGTCTGGATTTAAATTAATTGCAAAAATAAATCTAGAAAGTTAAAATTAGAAAATTTTCAAACATGATTTCATTAATTGAGTAGAAGGAAGAGATAGATCTGATTTCAATAATTAATTAAGAAAAAAGGATTGTGTCTGCATCTAATTTTATTTAGAGATCGTGCTGACAACGTGTTGTAAAATAAAATAAAAATAGAAGACATTAAGGAGATAATAACATAAGATATCGAACAAAGAAGACCCTTTATTTTCAATTGGTTCAGATACATAGTACAATGTAAATGTGCTCTCTATTTATGGACTCTACATGCTTTAGAGTATAATAATGTTCTTCAACATTTAACGCATTCACCCTTATTATTCCTGTATATTACAACACTATATTTATTTTTAATTCAGTTTTATGTTGTTATTTTCCTGTGTGGTTAGACCTAATCAGTTAATGGGCTACCATAGGTCATTGATGTCTGTAATATAACCATGTATCATCATCATAATTTTGTGCCCAAATAAAGTGTAAGCATATTATGTTGGGGATTTTCTCCTCAAGTGCAAAAGGAACAAAAAATTGTTCCATAAGGACAAGGGGGCAAAATTTTATCCTCAAGGACAAAATTTAGTGTAAAGAGAGGAATTCATGGGCCTACTATAATTCCTACCGTTACACTAACACTTATCCTTATAGAGAAATTTTCCTCCTTTGTCCTTATGGAATAATTTTTTGTTCATTTTTTCCTTAAGGTATTTTCCTGTTATATATGTATATATATATTTATATATATAGGAGCATGTCCTTGTAAAAAATACAGTTTTCTCTTCTGTCCTATGGGAGGAGAAGAACAAACTATTCCGCTCTTCAAATTTATGGGTTTCGTACATAAGTCGTGCCTGCAATCGTTTTTAATATATGTATGTATATATATATATATATATATATATATATGAGCATGTCCTTGTAAAAAATACAGTTTTCTCTTCTGTCCTATGGGAGGAGAAGAACAGTCTATTCTGCTCTTCAAATTTATGGGTTTCGTACCCAAATCATGCACGCAATCGTTTTAATTTTCACAAATTCCAATCTACTTCATACTCCAAAAAGTATTTCATTATAGATTGAGATTCACAATTGTTTAAACCTTTAGTACCTCAGCTTTAGTGCTCTTCTTGAATCTCCAAGGACCAAGCCATCAGAGAAGGATGATTCAGCTATATCGAGTTAACTTTAGACAACCTATGTCGAAGATTTTGTTTCTCCTTGACTGATCCTTCGAGATGACATATCTGAAATGTTATCTCTCTTGTCCAATTTACAAAAGGTAAGATAATTACCTTGATCTCAATGTCGAAAATTAAGAGTGCTTAATTCTTTTATAGCCCTTACAATTTTGATTACATATTTTAGGGTTTGTTTGATTTAAAAGCGACTTGGATTCCACAGTAAATTGTATACATGCAGATACTAGGAAAAAAAAATCAAACTGGATCAACCTATGACTTCAATTTAAAATAATGCATGTAGATTATCCTCGAATCAATTCTATTATCTTTGCTATTTCTATTCCTACTCTTCAAATTCATGTGAACCCAGTTGTGATTTTCACTAGTAGCATTGATCACTACTTTTCTATGAATCCGAAAAGCGCGAATTTTGAAATAAATACTGCAAGCGCACAGGTCGCGTAATATGCAGGTCGAATCACAGGGAGGTGTTTTAAATCTTATTATTTATCTATTCTTAGGCGAGTTAGACAAAATTGGAGATGTTTTTTTTGAATTAATACTATTAAATTTACTATGGATTTGAATCTAATTGGATCAATATCAAATTCAACAACTAAAAAGAAAGGAACCAATTACTAGAAAAAGAAAATAACAACTAGAACAATAACAAAAAATTAAAAGTAGCATTGTCGTTGATTCTAATCAAACGGACAATCGCTAACATGCAATAATAAAAGGAAATAATAGTACGTGACCTAACAAAACTAATTGAGTAAACACATAATTGTTATGAAAGAAAAAGGCAATCAACTAAAATGAAGAAAAACTTTTATTAGAATAAAAGAGAATACAGAATGATGGAAATAAAAAATGGGAATATTTTACAATGACACAAGGGTCTATTTATGCAGGACGAAGCCTTCATCTTACTATGTGAATATAGGGCCCACAAAATAAATATATGAAAACATTCTTTCCTAAGATGAAGGAATATTCCTTCCATGGCGCTTGATTAAAGAATTTTCATCAAAGCCTTTACTTTTTGATGAATGGCACGGTCAGTAGGAAGATAAGGATAAGCTTGATTGGAGACGTGTAATCAAAACTTTCCCTCTTGATTATCAATTATTCCTCCCATATCTTAATTAAAAATTATTTCTCCCATATCTTCCTTGTTTGGTATGTGACTAATTGAAGGGAGATAAGATTTCATGTGATTAATTCTTCCAAGCAAGGAGCTGATTAGACTCCAAAAGCAACATAAGATAAAATCTTCAAAATTGATCTTCTTCTTTTGTAATATCTTTGCTTTTTAGGGGTGCATGAGGATTGATGAACAACCTGTGAAAAGACATGAAAATACTCAAAGTAAAATTTATTTATTTACAATAAAGGTAAGATGTGAGCATAAAAATAAACACTTTTACATGTTAATCAAATACCCCCACACTTATCTTTTACTCGTCCACGAGTAAAAAGAAGGAAAAAAAAAGCTAAACTAGATAGGTCACACTTTCAAAGGAAACATGATTGCATTGAGTGTATGCAACAAGCCGTTAAACCTCTAGGTGTCCCTAGTAGGATGAGTGGTGTCTCGTGAGGGTTTTGAGCAGATACTACCCACAAAATCCAAATGCAGTATGATATGGTTCCGATGCAACTACATGAATGCAAAGGACTTATGTAATTGAAAAAAATAAATGAAAACACGACTTATTTCAGGAAAGTGGTACAACATATTAAATTAACAATTTCTGATCAGTTGATTTTATTTTTGATACCTCAGCCTGTCACAAATTTTCAATATAATTCAAGTTTTCAATGTTAAACTCTAGTTTGGCTAGTTGGTTCGGTCGATAACATAGTGCAGCCATGAAATAAATTCTTAGTTTGCTTGGCACAGTTTGTAAAGTGGTATTCTAATTTCCTTGTGTACGGCTAGTCAAATCAATAAGGTCAAGAAATGTTTGGGCATCATCGCTTATTCCCTATCTCTATAAAATTTAAAATTTAAGATTAATTACATACACATAACTTAAAAGACCAAGGTATACCACCCATACAATGCCTTGCGGACTGACGGAGAGTTGGGACAGAGCTTGGCGGATTGTGCAGACCGACGCTGACTTTGTCAACAACATGTCGGTAATCCTTAGGTGTCCAACTCATAAAATGAGACCAAGATATACCGACGCTGACTTTGTCAACAACATGTCGGATAGAGCTTGGCGGGTTTGCACACCAACGCTAGATATACAAGCAATGTTGGATACCCTTGGATTATTATTATTGTTGTTGAAAATATAAGAACAAGAGAGATTACGCAAATTCAGCTTAACATAACTTAGTTTCAAAGATTCGAAAAGCCAATATAAGTATTTTAAGTCCTCCACTTATTTAAACGAAGACTACAATATAGAATAGATTTCATGGCCATCACCTAAGAATCTCCCTATGTACCGGTTACACTATTATCCCTCAAAATTAAACTTTTCATTATATTTCTTATTCGATCTAAGCTGAGAGAAAAAAATACTATCAACGGACTAAAAATTGTAAATTTATTTCGCTGTATCACTCTAAAATGAGTCGTGTCTATGTGCGTGTGTGTGTTTTTTTTTTCTTGAAGAGAAGGGAAAAACATGTAGTAAAAATGTTTTTTTTTTGATGATGTAATGCAGACTTGACTCCCCCACACTAAATTGAGACATTGTCCCAACTGTCTAAGGTATGCAGACCAAAATGGAAGGGAAAAAAATGAAAAATAGAAGAAAAAGAATGTGTACTACCTGATTTCATGGTGGATGATCAGGCTCATGAAGATCAATAAGGTCATCGTCTTCGTATTGCTCGAATTCCAAAAATGGTTTCAGTCGTTGATCGTTTACTTTGAAGACTTTTCCATCCTTAGGATTTTCAATTTGAACTGCTCCATGAGGATATACAGTTTTCACAACATAAGGTCTGGTCCATCGAGATCTGAGTTTTCCTGGAAACAAATGAAGCCTAGAGTCATACAAAAGAACTTTTTGACCTACATTGAATTCCTTACGATGTTGGGCCTTGGTTCTTTCTTTATAGGTTTTTGCGTTTTCATATGCTTCATTTCTTATTTCCTCTAATTCTGAAATCTATAACTTCCTATGTGAATCGACTTTTTCTAAGTCAAAATTTAAAAAATTTATAGCCCAAAGAACACGATGCTCCAATCCAAGATGTAAGTGACAGGCCTTTCCAAAGACTAATCGATATGGTGACATCCCTAGATTAGTCTTGTAAGCAGTGCGAAATGCCCAAAGCGCATCAACCAGTTTTATGGACCAATCTTTTCTGTTGGAATTCACGGTTTTCTCAAGGATTCGTTTGATATGTCTATTGGAAACTTCTACTTGCCCACTAGTTTGTGGATGGTAAGGGGTAGGCAGCTTATGTGTGATTGAGTACTTCTTGAGCAAGGATTCAAAAGCACGACTACAGAAGTGGGTGTCATTATCGCTAATGATAGCTCGAGGTGTGCCAAAGCGTGAAAAGATGTTTTCTTTGAGGAATTTGATAACAATCTTGTTATCGTTGGTTTTGGTCGGGATGGCTTCAACCTATTGTGAGACATAGTCTACCGCAAGCAAGGTATAAAGATTCCCAAATGAGTTAGGGAATGGTCCCATGAAATCGATGCCCCAAACATCAAATAATTCAATTACTAAAATGGGGTTGAGAGGCATCATGTTTTGTTTAGTTATTCGACCCATTCTTTGACATCGATTGCATCTAGAGAAAAATTCGAAAGCATCACGGAAGAGAGTGGGCCAATAAAAAACGCTTTGCAATACTTTTGCAGTAGTTTTTCTTGCTCCAAAACGACCGCCACAAGCATGGTCATGTGAGAAAGAGAGAATACTTTGGTGTTCATGATCGGGCACACACCTTCGAATGATTTGGTTGAGGAAATATTTGAAAAGATATGGATCGTCCCAATAGAAGTTTCGAACTTTAGAGAGAAATTTCTGTCTATCTTGTTTCGACCATTCAACGGGTGTTTACTGTGTGACAAGATAGTTCACAATGTCAGCCTACCAAGGGGTGTTAGAGATCAAAAGAATTTGTTCGTCAGGAAAATAGTCATTGATTTGTGTGTCATCAACATTTTCGTGCACAATTCAAAAGAGAAGATCCGCTACAACATTCTCCGAACCTTTTTTATCTCGTATTTATATGTCAAATTCTTGAAGAAGGATCCAACGGATCAAGCGGGTCTTGGCATCCTTTTTAGAAAGCAAATATCATAAGGCAACATGGTCAGTGTAAACTATGACTTTGGATCCTATGAGATATGGTCTGAATTTCTCAAGAGTGAGAACCACCGCCAAAAATTCCTTTTCAGTAGTTGAGTAATTCAATTGGGCCTCGTTTAAGGTTTTTCTAGCATAATAAATGACTCGAGAGAGTTTATCGGTTCGCCAACCCAAGATGGCTCCAATAGCAAAATCAGAAGCGTCACACATTAGTTTGAAGGGTTGAGTCCAATCAGGGGGTTGAATGATGGGCGTTGTGGTCAAGATTGACTTAAGAGTTTCGAAAAATGTTTTGCAATCATGGGAAAATTCAAACTTGACGTCTTTGTCAAGTAGGTTCAGGAGAGGTTTTGAAATTTTCGAGAAATCCTTAATGAATCTTTTATAGAATCCTGCATGGCCAAGAAATGAACGAACATCTTTAACAGACTTAGGAGGAGGTAGATTAGCAATCAAATCGATTTTGGATTTATCGACTTCAAGGCCATCTTTTGAGACGACATGACCTAGAACTATCCCTCTTTTTACCATGAATTGGCATTTTTTCCTATTAAGCACGAGTGATTTTTCCTGACAACGTTTTAGGACGAGTTCTAAATGAGTGAGACATTGGAAAAAAGATGATCCATAGATTGAAAAATCATCCATGAATATTTCCAAGAATTCTTCCACCATATCAGAGAAAATACTCATCATACACCTTTGGAAAGCCGCGGGGGCATTACAAAGACCAAAAGGCATGCAACGATAAGCAAAGGTTCCAAAGGGACAAGTAAATATGGTCTTATGTTGATCCTCTAAAGCAACAGGGATTTGGTTATAGCCAGAGTATCCATCAAGAAAACAATAGTACTCATGACCCGCTTAGCGTTCGAGCATTTGGTCAATAAAGGGCAAGGGAAAATGGTCTTTTCGTGTGGCTGAGTTGAGCTTCCGATAGTCATTACACACACGCCATTTTATTTGATTTTTGTTGGGACGAGCTCATTGCTTTCATTTTTGATCACTGTGACTCCTGGCTTCTTTGGTACAACTTGTACCGGACTTACCCAAGTACTATCAGAGTTGGGATAGATGATGTTATTGTCTGTACATTTGATTATCTCCTCCTTGACCACTTCTCTCATGTTCGGGTTTAATCTCCTTTGAGCCTCACGGGTGGGTTTAGCCTCATCAGCTAAATGTATGCGATGTTCCACAATTGATGAGTTAATTCCTTTTATATCGCTCAGTTCCCACCCCAAAGCATCTTTATTTTCCCGCAAAATTTCCAAGAGTTTTTCTTCTTGGTCCTTAATAAGATCAGAGGCCAAGATTACGAGAAAATTTTCTAAGGAGTCTAAGTATGCATACTTAAGGTCTTGTGGAAAGGGTTTGAGGTCTAACTTAGGATGTTATTGTGTGTTAACATTGGTCAACATTCCTTGCTTAGATTTAGATGACGAAGGATTGGAGTCAAGAAATTCATTTAGTTCAGAAATGTATTCGAGTTCATCGAAATCAGAGTCGAAATGGTCAAGACACATTTTCAAGGCTTCATAAGTGTCACTAGAGGTTTCATCAACTGTGGTTTGAATCATGTTAATTTCATCGATTTCAAAATCTCTAGGTTGTTTGTTGAGATTAAAGATGTTTAGCTCAATGGTTAGATGCCCGAAGGAAAGTCGAAGTTGACCGTTCCTACAATTAATGACTGCATTGAGGTTGCTAAGAAAGGGCATCCTAATATCGATGGTATTTGAACATTGGGATTTTAGACAGGCTCGGTTTCTAGAACTATGAAATCGACAGGGAAGTAAAATTGTTCGATCTGTATCCAGACGTCTTCGATTATTCCAATGGCCTTTTGACAGATCGATCAGCTAGCTGAAAAGTGATGTTTGTTGGTTTAATCTCCCCTAATCCAAGTTGACGATAAACAGTATAAGGAGGAAGATTGACACTGGCACCAAGATTAAGTAGGGCACGAGAGATGTGAGTGTTTCCTATTTTGCAATCAATTGTAGGGCAGCCAGGGTCTTTGTACTTGACTGGGGTAAGATTCGAAAGAATAGAGCTTGTATTCACAGTCAGAAAGGAAGCTTTTGGGACATTAGTCGCACGTTTTTGTGTGCACAATTCCTTAATACATTTAGCATATTGAGGAATTTGTTCAATGGTGTCTAAAAGAGGAATGTTCACACTGACTTATTTGAAAATTTCCATACTTTTATCGAAATTTGTCGCTTTCTTCTTATTATTGAGTCTATGAGGGAATCGAGCTGCTAGTTTTTCGACTCTGTGACTAGTTTCATCATTCGAGGAAGAAGGGGGTGAGGGTGTAGAAGAGGTAATGTTCGTATTACCAACATCGACTTCAGAAGGTGAGTCGGGTTTGCTGACACTAGGAAAGGAATTGTTGGGATTGCCAACATTTAAGAAAGATGGAGGATTTGAAGAACTGGCATCCGTAGCCATTAAGTGATCATCAAGCTTTTGTATTTGGGTTGAGTTCGAAGGTCTGTCAGGGTTGCCAACATTATTGTCAATCCCCTTTTCAGATCGTAGGGTTGTAACAACATTGAACGGATTATGCTCTTCGTCCTCACAAGAATTTACAGTACGAGAGTTATATTTTGGATTCACCTCGGGTTGACTAGGCAACTTTCCTTTCTCATTACTTTTCATTAGTTCCTTCATCATATTCATCATTTGGTCGAGTTTAGCGTCATGTGAGTTCATTTTAGCTTCGTGAGAGTTCAACTATTTCTCTAAACGCACAATGTCTTGTGACGATTGAGAAGATTAAGAGGATTGGGTTGATGACTGAAAATTTGGGTGCCTAGAAGGTTGTTTGGATTGAGGTGCAGCTTGAGAGGTTTGAGAATTGGGAGGTGGAACTTGATAATTCGGATTTGGAATAAAGGGTTACACGTAAGATGGGTTAGCCGAAATATTGGGGTTTAACCAAGAAAAAATTGGGTGGTTCCTCCAACCAGGATTGTACATGGATGAGTAAGGATTATTTTGAGCTATAACATTGGCTTGCTCTTGAGAGTAATAGTGGGGTAGCCCTTCTCCGGCATGAGGAGTTTGATTTTCTAACGAAATTTGAGTTGGGTCCACGACATGCACTCCTCTTGTAGAAGTACGAGTGGGAACACGAATTGACTCCCATTGCATGTCCTTTCCAGAATAATCTTCTAAGGACTGCCAAGCTTCATCGGCCGTCTTAGACATAAAGTCTCCTCCACACAATAATTCTAGTTGAGTTCTAGACTAATAGTTTAGCCCTTCATATGCAATTTGACATAAGTGATCTTTTAGAATTCCATAATGAGGGCAACTATATAATAGTTGGTCGAATCTCTCAAAATATTTTGAAAAAGTTTCCCCCTCATTCTGATAAAATTGATTTATCTCGGTTCGAATTTTGAGAGTTTTATGGAAAGGGCAAAACTTTTTCAAGAATATAGTGACAAATCCAAACTTCTTATGGAATGTTTTGGAAGAGAATTTAGCCATCTTTTAGCGCTTTCAAGTAGTGTAAATGGAATTAACCTTAGCTTGATTGATTCAATAGATAAGTGTTGCATTTTTGTTGTGGACGCATGCAGTTCAAATTCGCTTAGAAATTCATAAGCATTTTCAGACCCAGTAAATTTTGGTACCCCTTGAATAAAAGAATGTTTAAGCTCAAAATTTTTTCCTTTAGCTTGTGGGAACACGATGACAGAGGGTTGAATAGTCCTAGTTGGATAACATCGATCACGAAGAGATAAGGGTCTATCTATTTCGATATTGAGATTTTGAAAATTTTGATTTACTCGATTTTGATCCCTCTCGTTTGGAAAGTTTTGGTTTACTCGAAAACCTCTAGGAGAATTTGGTTGGCTAACAGTTTTTTCACTCATTGTTGTTAAATGCAAACAAAGAAAATCCTAGACTTAAGGTTGACACAAGAAGCTCCTAATCCAAATAAATAATGAACACAAGTGTATTTTATTAATTGACAAGCTCGATTTGAAGAGGGAAGAAGGTCGTATGGCCGTTCACGTATAGCATAAATACTAAGGGATACGACCAATGTTTTACGGGTAGTATGCAACCACTTTTGCTAGAACTTCAATAAATTGAACTAATATATATCCGCGATCAAATCCTTGAGAAGATCAATTTCACAAAATACACTCTTGCAGCTAAATATTTTGCAAATCAAATTAATTAAATAGATTGAAAAAGTTAATTTTCTAGAATGTCGAAAAATTCCCGATGTAATACGCATCACCGTCCTCTACAGAAGGAATAAAACAAATTCCACACGACAAAATAAATTTTTAAATCTAAGATATTTAACCTAATTTGTTTTTCCTATTGAGCTTAAATTTTTACTCCTAAGGCCAACGTCTGATCAATTATTATTTAGGTCCAAGGAGTACGCAAATGATCGAATTTAATTGTTTTGGAGCCAAGGAAAGGTAATGAATTCCTGTTTATTAGGGTTGTGCTCGTAACTAAATTTATTTCAGAATGCATCCAAAACAATAATCAAACACAAATAATTGCAGGATTTAAAATTGTACAAGCAAGCCGCTGCCCCTGTAGAAATCTTGTTACAAGAAATGTTTATATATATTTTTTTCTTTGTAGTAGAGCACTTGTAGAGATCAGAAAATTTTACAGTGGGGTATAGCAGTCCGATGCTCACACTTTAAACTCCACTGTATGCAATTCGCTTGACTTCGGAATTTTTGATTTGTTGCTTGACTTCTTTCCCGCTTGATCCTATGATTTTTTTTTGAGTCTCTTTTTTTTGAGAGGTAGTGGAAATAAAAAAAAAAAATTGAAGTGAAAGAAAAAAAACTAAGCTTAACAACTAACAATTGGTTTTTTAAAAAAAATAGCAACAAAAAGAATAGGCAAAAGCAAAAAGTAAATAGAAATTAAAAGAAACTAAACAAAGAAAAAATAAAAAAATAGACTAAAACTAAGCCAAGCCTTAAAAAAAAATGGAAAATAAAGAACTAACTTAAGACACTCAAGAAACTGGGCTCAATTAAACTGCCGCACCCAAGAGACAAGCCAACTCAATTTACAACGAGTACACCACTGACATAAACCACCAAAATTAAGCTACCAGAACCCTATTATTAAGCAAACACCAAGCCGTAGTAACACAATATAAGCTACACAAGAAAAAGAAATATTCAGGAACGCAGATCTACAAATCACAATATAATATAATATTGCTTCAAATCAAAAACCAATGACTAGACGCATCAATAATCAATTCGTGGTTTTGTTGTTCGAATTCGGTAGGATCAATTTGGGAAGAAAGATGAGGGTATTTTCGGATCTGGGGTAGACATTGCGGATTTTGTTTGGTTGGGATTTGCGTGGGGGAGGATGGTATGGCAAGGGAACTATTATCGTTACTTGCGTGATGATTTGGACCGGAGGGGGGGGGAGGGGGGAGGTTGAGGAAATGTGCTGCAGGAGGAATTTATGGTTTGTTTGAGAAGAACGTGACGATGATGGGTGATAACTTTTGCGGGATGTTAAGTGGAAGTGTAACAACCTGTAAAATCTGGGCCAGTTTAAAAATTTTATTTTGGCAATTTTAGCGAATTTTGAACATTTAAAATGAATTATTTTAAATAATATCGACGAAAATTTATTTTGAATAGAAATAAAACATATATATTATATACGTCATCGTTAGAATATAAATAATTATTTATAATTATAAGAGGAATTGAAAATGGCGCTGTAGTTCGATAATTCGATTTCAAACTTCAATTGAACGTACCGGGTGCAAAACAATCCGGATTTTAGTGAAACCAAAAATAATGAAATCTAATTGTGAATATCTTTCCAACGAATCTGAAAAATTGAGATTTCATAGCGGGAATCAAAAGATATGTCCAGTTGAAAATTCTGAATAGTCGCTATGGAATTCAGGCCCTTAAAAATAGGAATTTTGCAAACGACCTCGGATTTCGACGAAACCACTTTTGTTGGGTCCGTGATGTAAAGTTATTACTAGATTCCAATTTTCATAATTTTTCGAATCAATATGTGAGCGTGGCAAAGGAAAACATGTTTGACCAGTTTTAGTTGATTTAATCGACTGGAAAATGGCCATTTTTCCAACGGTCTCTGAATTCAACGAAACTAGTTTTGTTAGGACCGTACTGTCAATACGAAGCTAGAAAATATTTTTCTGGAATTTTTTGAGTTAGTATGTGACCCCGGTAAATTAAAATGCGCGTTCAAATTCAATATATAGAGTTATATGTTGATTTTGACGAAAACTGACTGTAACGGTCGAATCAGCTTACGGTACATATCCCATTGTGCTCGGAATGGGGGTGAAACGCTATGGATGACAGGCGGTGGGCCTCGTTTCGAGGTCGAAATAAAAAGTCAACTTTTTGAAATTTAAATAAATAATAAAAAAATATAAAATTCCCCCTTTCCCTCTTCCCTTATCTTTTCAGCCCCCCCATTGAAATTCATTTCAAAAACGAAAAAAAAACGCGTCGATCGGAGGACCACCCCCCCTCCCCTTCGCCGCCGTGCCCCAGGGCGGCGTCGCCACACCGCACCCCCCTTCGATCCCTTCTCCTTCTTCTTCTTTCCCCCTTCTCCTTCCACTCCGCTTCCTTCCTCCGCCGTCTTCCGCTCCTCTTCTTCCTTCTTCTCCTCCTTCGCAACATCGCAGCCCCCCCCGCCTCGAGCTCGCGCCTGAACCCAAACCCTTCCCCGATGCCGATTGGCTGAAGCCACCAGCGAGCTCCAACACCTCCGGCGATCTCCGACAGCTCTCCTCCATCTCCGTTAGCAAATGTGAGTTTGCTTTTGCATTTTATTATTTATTTTCTATGAGAAATAAAATAAAGAAATGATTTTTATATAGTGGCAAATATAAAGATTTGATCTTTATATTATAGAGAGTTCAAAATATAATTTTTATTATATGTAGAAGTTAAAAATATAATTTTTATCGCATGTAAAGGTTGAAAATATAATTTTCATATTATATAGATAATAAAAATGTGATCTTTATATGGTAGGATATAAAAAGACGATATTTTTATGTAGTGAAAGACGATATTTTTATGTAGTGAAATACGACATTTTTAAAGTAGGAAAAGGCGAAATCCTTTTATAGAGAATAACATGATAAAAATATAATCTATATTCTATGAACATCGATGTAAAAATAGAATTTTTATCTATAGAGTAGCGATGTAAAAATAGAATTTTTATCTATATAGTAGCGATGTAAAAATAGAATTTTTATCTATATAGTAGCGATGTAAAAATAAATTTTTTATCTATATAGTAGCGATGTAAAAATAGAATTTTTATCTATATAGTTTATCTATATAGTAGCGATGTAAAAATAGAATTTTTATCTTTATAGTAGCGATGTAAAAATGGAATTTTTATCCATATGGAGTAATTATAAAAATATGATTTTTATATACATGGCAACAATATAAAAATGTGATTTTTATATATGTAGTGGCTACGGGTAAGAAAGTGACGAAAGGCGAGAACGGCGAAGACTTCTACTTTTGAAGTGTCGTGAAGTTGGGATAGCTTCGGTGAGAACTTCTCACTCTAAATTTCTTTTTCTAGTTATATATATATATATACCAGGATGCAGACGGTGCTTAGCAGCACCCGACACCCGTCATCCACAGACCATGGATGGCTTGTTTGTTTGATTGATGTGTTGTGAAATTTGTTTGTGATATTGATGTGAAATTGATAATAAAAAGTAGATGGTTGAAATAAATTAATTATCGTTAAAAATATAATTTTTAACGTAAAGGTGAATAAATAAATAATTATAAACAAATCGGCCGATTTGTTTATATACACTGATTTGACTGATATTGATTGGGATGATAAATTTTACATATCGCCCAACTGCACAAATAAAAATCTGTGTCTGTTGATTTGAAACCCCACACAGGTGTTGGGATGAAATTTGGCGTACACTAATCCCAATTATTTAATTGTATGTCGATCGATTGGTCAACAGGCTGTGTAAGCGTTGATTGTTTATATTTGATGCTTATGCAGTTGTGTTGTGCACTTTGGATGATGGTTGATAGTTTATCGTTGCTATTATATACATGTGTTGTATGGAATCCATATAATTAACGTTATATTGTAATTGATTGGGCCTCATTCCATTCGGGGAAAATATTCATGTGTTGACGATGTTCATGTGTTGAAACTATTCAAGTGTTGAGTAAAATATTTTAATAATAAAA
Source organism: Allium sativum (assembly GCA_030737875.1). Classification (NCBI taxonomy): domain Eukaryota; kingdom Viridiplantae; phylum Streptophyta; class Magnoliopsida; order Asparagales; family Amaryllidaceae; genus Allium; species Allium sativum. The sequence goes on along the minus strand of CM060919.1, from coordinate 606,895,892 downwards.
TTTACATCTTTATCATATTTAAAATTAGAACTACTTCACGGTGGAGTCTGATTTAAAAATCAAACGATAGATACCATAATTTTATAAAATATTTTACATACCAAAAAATAGTGATGTGTTGAAAGTACTCATGTGTTGAGATTAGTCGTGTGTTGAAAGAAATATAGATTCATGTGTTGAATAGAATAAAGAAGTTTTTGAAAAATATAAAGCCGTGTTGATTAGAGATGCGTTATTTTGACGCGAACGATATTTATATCGATTTTATTCGCTTTATAATGAATATTGAAAAGTGATTTCAAAATTTAATATTTTGAAATGAATTCAAATTGAATTAAATAGAAGGTAAATTCAAATTGAATTGAATTGAAACGAATTAGAATTTGATTTGAATTGAAACGAATTCGAATTCGAATTAAATAAAATTGAAATGAATTCGAATTGAATTGAAATCAAATCGATTTGAAATTGAAGATGACGTTGAAATTGTTTTTGAAACAAATTTAAAACGATTTATAAAATACGTTTTAAAAGGAAATCGATGAAATATATATATAATATATATATATATATATTATATAATGGCATGAATAGAACGCGCCGCGCCGCGGCAGTTCGTGAATTTCGACCATTGACTTCGAATTGACGTTGCGGGAGTTCCGACCGTCGGATTCTCCTAAAACCAGAACCATTAGGTTCGAATCGAAAAGAGCTTTCCAATGAATATTAGAAATTTGAAATCTAACGGTTGGATTTGGAATTATGTCCAAATCAAATTTGGAAAAGGTCGTTGTAAGTGCAGTTCGATGGCCGTTGATGGAAATCGACTGTACGGGCCTTGATAAAATTATTAAAAATATCTATAATTTATGTAAAATCATAAGAAATGATTTGGGAAAAATTGGGCTGAAAAATTCCATATTTGAAAAGATAAAAATAGATTTTTATCGAAATGAACTAGTTTTGAACTAAAATTAAAATCAATTTATTTTTGAAATAAATAAATTGAATTTGAAAGTGATTTAAAAAATAATCAATATTCCCAATACGTGGATTGGACTGGAGTTGAATCGAAATTATCTTCGGAATATTTCGATGTTGGATTTCGTGACTATACAGATATTGTTATGGGAATTTGAAAGATATAATTTATATCGTTATTTCCAATAGGATATTTGTTGGTTTCAGAATTTGATATTGAATATAAGCCGGTATATTTTCTATTCAAAGCCTTGTATTTAATATCAAATGTGATTTGGGTTTGTCGTGAATCGTGTTTTAGATGACATTGGTTCTTTAACCTAATTAAAGACAGGATGTTGATTTTTGAAAAGAATAAAACTAAGTAGAGTTTTAATGAATCTTTAATTAGATTAAAATGTGAATTGATAATTTAAATTATCAAATCTGAAAGGTGATCGAGAATGGAGTACCACCAGTTTTGCTCCAATGCGATAGTTAAATCTTTAATTAGATTTGAACGTGAAATGGTAATTAATTTTACCGATAACACCGTGGTGTTAGATATGGAGTATTACCAGTTTTGCTCCATGGGATGAATCGGTTGGGATTGGGAAATAAAATAAATAATTACTTCGGTGTGGTTCGCTAATCCCGACTAGTTTGAAATGATATCCGAAGGAAGATTAAAGAATAAATTTAGAAGAATTTATCTTGGATAAAATTAATAGGAACCTTTCCCTAAGAATGTGATTTTGTGAATAATAGAACATTCTGAATTGGAATGAGGCGTTTGTTGTGTTTGTGTAACATTTGTTTATCACATACGTGGGTTATTCAGAAAGGCCGGGTTTATACCCATTCTGAATAACCGATTCGACGAGATGTCGAAGATGAAGACGATGATTGAAGACCGGAAGTCTTCACATCGTTTGGGTGATTAGTGATGATCTCGATTGGGCTGTACACCCAAGATGAGGGAAACAGTTGGTGATCGTCCAGACGTACTTGGAGATGGATGGATATGCGAGGAAAGTGCCTCCGGTTTCGTTCAGACCCAGAATGAACTTGTAAATGGATTGTGTGTCTGACATTGGATTTTATTCTATGTTGATTGATCTCTATTAAATATACATCTGTTTGGCGGCGGAGAATTTATTCTCTTGCTTAACGCCCTTCTCTAAGACGTACGAGCTTAGAGGTTGTATATCGATGGACATCAGTCGCATGGAGTGAATTGCCAGTGTGGCACGCGTAAGTGGCAATTGATCAAGGCTTCTGTTGAAAAGCAAAGTCTTGTGGTTGATGATCAAAGCATGGCCTGTGTGGCATAGCTTTGTGTATAATGTGAATTCGCGAGCCTCACACCTCGGTATGAGTCAAAAACGGGATAGTGACTACAGGGAGAGCATGACGTTTCTTTCTAGCTAGGGTGGTGTCAGTGACCTACCAGCCCTGACATTTATATACTTTTCACCTGTGTGGTTGTTGGAATGCGAGGCGCCTCGGATATAGGTCTGTAAGGACCGGGAAACGTGTGTTCAGGAATTGCCAGTCCTCAAAAGTAAGAGAGGACCGGCCCTGAAGTTCCAAGGATCATAGTGGGGTCCTGAGACATTTGCTAGAGTGTCTCGAACGCGGAGAGGAGCTTGCCCCTTGCCTCGGCTCATGACGGAATTCCAATTTCCAATACGTGATAGTGCGGTTTTATTTGTAGAACCTAGTATGGCGACATAGTGGTATGGGTCATTCATGCCACCTATGATTGATATTTATGATTGAAATTGTTTTGACACTATACACCTATGATAGTATCAAATAATGTGTTTTAACGTATCATGCATGCTTTGGCTGTTATAAGGTAAAAACCCTATCCTCCGGCTTGCATTGCATTGTGTGATGGGACCTGGGTCTTATAACAGCTTCATTTTCCTTTATTTAGTATTGCGCTGTTTGTTCTATGCACTGGTATTCTTGGGAGGAAACCCGTTCCGTGTTATACAGCGTGGTCCGTTGATTAACCTAACTTTAAAAATAAAGATTAATAACTGTTTTAGTTCTCACACCAGTCAAATGACTGACCTGGAGTTTATTGTTTTAACCTAAACTCTGGGTGCCCCTATTTTCCACACGGGCAGCTAACAGTTTTGGTTTTGCAGATTTATATCCACAGGGTCCTGATTTACAGCTGGAACGATGCTCGGAAAGCTCTGTATCCGTGTATCACTTTCAGTTATGTTTTGTATATTTTTCCACTGCTATGTAATTTATTGTAATCTCTGATATTTATCGAATGTAATTTATTCATTTATACTCGGTATATTCTTGTATCTGATTGAATTGTTGTAATATCAATGAAATGTTCTTCTGTTTGCGTTCTATTTTGTCTTGTCCTCAATTCTATCCGTGCTTTCCTTCACGGGGAAGTTCGGGTCGTCTCAGTTTGGTATCAGAGCTTTGGTTTATAGAGCTCGAGAACAAGACACATTAGAACCGAACGAAAGAATCCATCAGATATTGGATTAGTAATATCCAATTAGAATGACTCGTTAGAGATAGGATCAGTAGTATCCTAGAACGAGTGTGAAGAGTATATATTTCAAATGAAAACAATATGATTTTGAAAATTTAAATCGTTTTATACGTATTTGAATATTTATTTATATTGAATTTGGACAATCCAATATATAAAGATTTTGCATATACGCGTCATGAACGTATATTCGAAGTTTTAATATACTAGATAGATATAGGATCACATTCTAGTTGCCCGGGAATGATTCTGGTAATGCTGCAGCGTTACCAGTATTTATTTTCGAGTGACGAAGGTGTGATATCTATATATTTCCATTAGGCTGGTGTGAGAACCAAAACAAATATAGCTAGAATACATTGTTGTGAATTGGCATCAAAAACATGATTTTCTGCATATATGTATCAAATTTATGAATTTGAAACTCTAATCCACTAATTGATTGATGTTTGTGCTGTTTGTTATTTATTTGATAATTTTGAACCATTTAGCCTAATTGAATCAAATATTGAATTGTATTGAAAATTGGTCACATTTGCTTGCATATACATGTACTTACATTGAACAGGTCATAGCAAGGAGGCTAGAGCAGAGAAATAAAATTTGTTCGCTCGACAAATAGGTACATATTTACTATAATTTACTGTTTCGTTTGGGTGATGATGATTTTATGAGCCTATTGGCTTTTTCTTTTTCTTTTTGAGATCAGAGGGCCTATATGGCAATTTCGGGATTTTCCCGTTGCTCCCGGTGCAGTGGAGGTTATGGAGAAATTTTTCGAAAATTTAGGGTGTTTGCCAAATTTTTGAAAAATTTGAAAAGTTCTTAGAAACTGAAAAGTTGAAGAACTTAAGCCGTAGTTAAAATAATGGAAGTTGAGTTGATTTGTTAAACAACTTTCGGCTTCGTTCCTTTTCGGCTTCCATTGTTATGTTCCTTTTTAGCCTTTGATTTAGAGAAGATTAGAATATCATCAATAAAAACTAGAAAAAATTTATTCAATTAAATCACACATTGAATTGATAATAAAATGGTTAAAAATATACTTGTGCATTATATATATTTGAACAGGAAATTGGATAGCTGTTGAGTAAAGATTTTATTTGCGTGCCCGACAAATAGGTAAACCTTAATGAGTTGGATGCGAAATATTATTATATCAACTCCTGTGAATGCCATTGGAAGCGGAGTGGTGGTTATTCTGTGTGAAATAATAAACATCGCCAAAGGATAGCAACAATTAATCTTGAACTACATTACATGGCATACTGCTGGAAGATAGGCATACTTCATCATATACCACATAAGCATTTGGAGCTTGTGTGACGAGGTGGAAGATTTACCATACAAGCGAGAGGCTTGTATGGAGATGACTATATTTTACAGGTTGAACTGATGACTGATATGGACAATATAAAATTGTAATGATAAAATTGCCAGATTAATAAAAACCCCACACGGGTCTAGAGGTTACAATAATCACATCTCCCTAGTTATTAGATACGGCACATGGACTATTTATTTCCCACACGGGACAAGGTTACGAGGATTTATCCTCTGGAGCATTTAAAATACACACTCCCTCAGGCTTTGACAGGGTGACGAGAATTTATTCTCTGGAGTTATTATCAATACACGCTCCCCTGTAAACACCAGAATATATCACTATAAATATGTGTATGCTTATCAGGATTTATTGGGTACCTAATACGGCCCAATAAATTTCCAAACCTCTCCTCGTACAAAGGAGGTTATGGCGAAATTTTTCGAAAATTCCGGGTGTTAGCCAAATTTTTGAAGAATTTGAAAATTCTCAAAAACTGAAAAGTTGGAGAATGGAAGCCAGATCGAACGTAGAGTTGATTGATCAAACCACTTTCGACTTCGTTCCTTTTCGGGGATGAAAAGTTTTAAGTGGGGGAGATTGTAACAACCCGTAAAATCTGGGGCAGTTTAAAATTTTTATTTTGGCAATTTTAGCGAATTTTGAACATTTAAAATGAATTATTTTAAATAATATCAACGAAAATTTATTTTGAATAGAAATAGAACGTATATATTATATACGTCGTCGTTAGAATATAAATAATTATTTATAATTATAAGAGGAATTGAAAATGGCGTGGTAGTTCGATAATTCGATTTCAAAATTCAATTGAACGTACCGGGTGCAAAACAATTCGGATTTTAGTGAAACCAAAAATAATGGAATCTAATTGTGAATATCTTTCCAACGAATCCGAAAAATTGAGATTTCATAGCGGGAATCAAAAGATATGTCCAGTTGAAAATTCTGAATAGTCGCTATGGAATTCAGGCCCTTAAAAATAGAAATTTTGCAAACGACCTCGGATTTCGACGAAACCACTTTTGTTGGGTCCGTGATGTAAAGTTATTGCTCGATTCCAATTTTCATAATTTTTCGAATCAATATGTGAGCGTGGCAAAGGAAAACGTGTTTGACCAATTTCAGTTGATTTTAATCGACTGGAAAATGGCCATTTTCCCAACGAACTCTGAATTCGACGAAACTAGTTTTTTTAGGACCGTATCGTCAATACGAAGCTAGAAAATATTTTTCTGGAATTTTTCGAGTTAGTATGTGACCCCGGTAAATTGAAATGCGCGTTCAAATTCAATATATAGAGTTATATATTGATTTTGACAAAAACTGATTGTAACGGTCGAATCAGCTTACGGTACATATCCCATTGTGTTTGGAATGGGGGTGAAACGCTATGGACGACAGGCGGTGGGCCTCGTTTCGAGGTCGAAATAAAAAGTCAACTTTTTGAAATTAAAATAAATAATAAAAAAATATAAAATTCCCCCTTTCCCTCTTCCCTTATCTTCTCAGGCCCCCCGGTTGAAATTCATTTCAGAAACGAAAAAAAAAACGCGTCGGTCGGAGGACCACCCCCCCCTTCGCCGCCGCGCCCTAGGGCGGCATCGCCACACCGCACCCCCCCTTCGATCCCTTCTCCTTCTTCTCCTTCCACTCCGCTTCCTTCCTCCGTTGTCTTCCTCTCCTCTTCTTCCTCCTTCTCCTCCTTCGCGACATCGCAGCCCCCCCTGCCTCGAGCCCGCGCCTGAACCCAAACCCTTCCCCGATGCCGATTGGCTGAAGCCACCAGCGAGCTCCAACACCTCCGGCGATCTCCGACAGCACTCCTCCATCTCCGTTAGCAAATGTGAGTTTGCTTTTGCATTTTATTATTTATTTTCTATAAAAAATAAAGAAATGATTTTTATATAGTGGCGGATATAAAGATTTGATCTTTATATTATAGAGAGTTCAAAATATAATTTTTATTATATGTAGAAGTTAAAAATATAATTTTTATCGCATGTAAAGTTTGAAAATATAATTTTCATATTATATAGATAATAAAAATGTGATCTTTATATGGTAGGATATAAAAAGATGATATTTTTATGCAGTGAAAGGCGATATTTTTATGTAGTGAAAGACGACATTTTTAAAGTAGGAAAATACGAAATCTTTTTATAGAGAATAGCGTGATAAAAATATAATCTATATTCTATGAACATCGATGTAAAAATAGAATTTTTATCTATAGAGTTGCGATGTAAAAATAGAATTTTTATCTATATAGTAGCGATGTAGAAATAGAATTTTTATCTATATAGTATTGATGTAAAAATAGAAATTTTATCTATATAGTAGTGATGTAAAAATAGAATTTTTATCTATATAGTAGCGATGTAAAAATGGAATTTTTAACCATAAAGAGTAATTATAAAAATATGATTTTTATATACATGGCAACAATATAAAAATGTGATTTTTATATATGTAGTGGCTACGGGTAACGAAAGTGACGAAAGGCAAGAACGGCGAAGACTTCTACTTTTGAAGTGTCGTGAAGTTGGGATAGCTTCGATGAGAACTTCTCATTCTAAATTTCTTTTTCTAGTTATAAATATATACCAGGATGTAGACGGTGCTTAGCAGCACCCGACACCCGTCATCCACAGATCATGGATGGCTTGTTTGTTTGATTGATGTGTTGTGAAATTTGTTTGTGATATTGATGTGAAATCGGTAATAAAAAGTAGATGGCTGAAATAAATTAATTATCGCTAAAAATATAATTTTTAACGTGAATGTGAATAAATAAATAATTATAAACAAATCGGCCGATTTGTTTATATACACTGATTTGACTGATATTGATTGGGATGATAAATTTTACACATCGCCCAACTGCACAAATAAAAATCTGTGTTTGTTGATTTGAAACCCCACACGGGTGTTGGGATGAAATTTGGCGTACACTAATCCCAATTATTTAATTGTATGTCGATCGATTGGTCGACAGGCTGTGTAAGCGTTGATTATTTATATTTGATGCTTATGCAGTTGTGTTGTGCACTTTGGATGATGGTTGATGGTTTATCGTTGCTATTATATACATGTGTTGTATGGAATCCATATAATTAACGTTATATGGTAATTGATTGGGCCTCATTCCAATCGGGGAAAATATTCATGTGTTGACGATGTTCATGTGTTGAAACTATTCAAGTGTTGAGTAAAATATTTTAACAATAAAATTTACATCTTTATCATATTTAAAATTAGAACTAATTCACGGTGGAGTCTGATTTAAAAATCAAACGATAGATACCATAATTTTATAAAATATTTTACATACCAAAAAATAGTGATGTGTTGACAGTACTCATGTGTTGAGATTAGTCGTGTGTTGAAAGAAATATAGATTCATGTGTTGAATAGAATAAATATTCATTTGTTGAATAGAATAAAGAAGTTTTTGAAAAATATAAAGCCGTGTTGATTAGAGATGCGTTATTTTGACGCGAACGATATTTATATCGATTTTATTCGCTTTATAACGAATATTGAAAAGTGATTTCAAAATTTAATATTTTGAAATGAATTCGAATTGAATTAAATAGAAGGTAAATTCAAATTGAATTGAATTGAAACGAATTAGAATTAGAATTGAATTGAAATGAATTTGAATTCGAATTAAATAAAATTGAAATGAATTCGAATTGAATTGAAATCAAATCGATTTGAAATTGAAGATGAAGTTGAAATTGTTTTTGAAACGAATTTAAAACGATTTATAAAATACGTTTTAAAAGGAAATCGACGAAATATGATATATATATATATATATATTATACATATAATGGCCTGAATAGAACGCGCCGCGCCGCGGCAGTTCGTGAATTTCGACCATTGACTTCGAATTGACGTTGCGGGAGATCCGACCATCGGATTCTCCTAAAACCGGAACCGTTGGGTTCGCATCGAAAAGAGCTTTCCAATGAATATTAGAAATTTGAAATCTAACGGTTGGATTTGGAATTATGTCCAAATAAAATTTGGAAAAGGTCGATGTAAGTGCAGTTCGATGGCCGTTGATGGAAATCGACTGTACGGGCCTTGATAAAATTATTAAAAATATCTATAATTTGTGTAAAATCATAAGAAATGATTTGGGAAAAATTGGGCTGAAAAATTCCATATATGAAAAGATAAAAATAGATTTTTATCGAAATGAACTAGTTTTGAACTAGAATTAAAATCAATTTATTTTTGAAATAAATAAATTGAATTTGAAAGTGATTTTAAAAATAATCAATATTACCAATACGTGGATTAGACTGGAGTTGAATCGAAATTATCTTCAGAATATTTCGATGTTGGATTTCGTGACTATACAGATATTGTTATGGGAATTTGAAAGATATATTTTATATCGTTATTTCCAATATGATATTTGTTGGTTTCAGAATTTGATATTGAATATAAGCCGGTATATTTTCTATTCAAAGCCTTGTATTTAATATCAAATGTGATTTAGGTTTATCGTGAATCGTGTTTTAGATGACATTGGTTCTTTAACTCAGTTAAAGACAGGATGTTGATTTTTGAAAAGATTAAAACTAAGTAGAGTTTTAATGAATCTTTAATTAGATTAAAATGTGAATTGATAATTTAAATTATCAAATCTGAAAGGTGATCGAGAATGGAGTACCACCAGTTTTGCTCCAATGCGATAGTTAAATCTTTAATTAGATTTGAACGTGAAATGGTAATTAATTTTACCGATAACACCGTGGTGTTAGATATGGAGTATTACCAGTTTTGCTCCATGGGATGAATCGGTTGGGATTGGGAAATAAAATAAATAATTACTTCGGTGTGGTTCGCTAATCATGACTAATTTGAAATGATATCTGAAGGAAGATTAAAGAATAAATTTAGAAGAATTTATCTTGGTTAAAATTAAAGGGAACCTTGTCCTAAGAATGTGATTTTGTGAATAAAAGAACATTCTAAATTGGAATATGGCATTTGTTGTGTTTGTGTAACATTTGTTTATCACATACGTGGGTTATTCAGAAAGGCCGGGCTTATACCCATTCTGAATAACCGATTCGACAAGATGTCGAAGATGAAGACGATGATTGAAGACCGGAAGTCTTCACATCGTTTGGGTGATTACTGATGATCTCGATTGGGCTGTACACCCAAGATGAGGGAAACAGTTGGTGATCGTCCAGACGTACTTGGAGATGGATGGATATGCGAGGAAAGTGCCTCCGGTTTCGTTCAGACCCAGAACGAACTTGTAAATGGATTGTGTGTCTGACATTGGATTTTATTCTGTGTTGGTTGATCTCTATTAAATATACATCTGTTTGGCGGCGGAGAATTTATTCTCTTGCTTAACGCCCTTCTCTGAGACGTACGAGCTCAGAGGTTGTATATCGATGGACATCAGTCGCATGGAGTGAATTTCCAGTGTGGCACGCGTAAGTGGCAATTGATCAAGGCTTCTGTTGAAAAGCAAAGTCTTGTGGTTGATGATCAAAGCATGGCCTGTGTGGCATAGCTTTGTGTATAACGTGAATTCGCGAGCCTCACACCTCGGTATGAGTCAAAAACGGGATAGTGACTACAGGGAGAGCAAGACGTTTCTTTCTAGCTAGGGTGGTGTCAGTGACCTACCAGCCCTGACATTTATATACTTTTTACGTGTGTGGTTGTTGGAATGCGAGGCGCCTCGGATATAGGTCTGTAAGGACCGGGAAACGTGTGTTCAGGAATTGCCAATCCTCAAAAGTAAGAGAGGACCGACCCTGAAGATCTAAGGATCATAGTGGGGTCCTGAGACATTTGCTAGATTGTCTCAGACGCGGAGAGGAGCTTGCCCCTTGCCTCGGCTCATGACGGAAATCCAATTTCCAATATGTGATAGTGCGGTTTTATTTGTAGAACCTAGTATGGCAACATAGTGGTATGGGTCATTCATGCCGCATATGATTGATATTTATGATTGAAATTGTTTTGACACTATACACCTATGATAGTATCAAATAATGTGTTTTAACGTACCAAGCATGCTTTGGCTGTTATAACGTAAAAACCCTATCCTCCGGCTTGCGTAGCATTGTGTGATGGGACCTGGGTCTTATAACAGCTTCATTTTCCTTTATTTAACATTGCACTGTTTGTTCTATGCACTGGTATTCTTGGGAGGAAACCCGTTCCATGTTATACGGCGTGGTGCCTTGATTTACCTAACTTTAAAAATAAAGATTAATAACTGTTTTAGTTCTCACACCAGTCACATGACTGACCTGGAGTTTATTGTTTTAACCTAAACTCTGGGTGCCCCTATTTTCCACATGGGCAGCTAGTAGTTTTGGTTTTGCAGATTTATATCCACAGGGTCCTGATTTACAGCTGGAATGATGCTCGGAAAGCTCTGTATCCGTGTATCACTTTCAGTTGTGTTTTGTATATTTTTCCGCTGCTATGTAATTTATTGTAATCTCTGATATTTATCGAATGTAATTTATTCATTTATACTCTGTATATTCTTGTATCTGATGGAATTGTTGTAATATCAATGAAATGTTCTTCCGTTTGTGTTCTATTTTGTCTTGTCCTCAATTCTATCCGTGCTTTCCTTCACGGGGAAGTTCGGGTCGTCTCAGGAAGCATGGTTTGTGAATGTGGTTTTGGACTGGAGACGAGGCGGGAGAAAGAAATATGGAAGAATAAAGGCAGCAGAAGAAGAAATATAGAAAAATATGAAGAGAGAATGGGAAAGAAATTTAAGCAATTGTAATGTACCACAAGGAAAGATTTTAAAAGAGATTTTTTTGGAAAGAAATTGCAAAAAGATGAGGGAAACAAAAGAGGAGAGGAAAGAAAAAGAAATAAATGTAAAAATTAGAAGGGTGATTGAAAGATGGAGAGAGAGATTAGAGGAAGTGAGAGAGTTGTAATTGGAAAGCAATCGGTTTATAAAAAAAAAGCAAGTTTTTTTTATGTAGAAAATTATAGTATTAACTTGTAGTACCAAATCAACTAATTAAGAGATTTTTTTCTGAAAATAAAAGAAAACAGAAGCAAGAAATAAAAAATAAAATAAAAACAAACATGAATCAGAAATTAATTAAATAATAAAATTTAATCGTTACCTCCCGGTAATGGCGCCAAAAACTTGATCGCTACTTTTCTATGAATCAGAAAAGCGCGAATATTGAAATAAATACTGCAAGCACACATGTCGCGTAATATGCAGGTCGAATCACAGGGAGGTGTTTTAAATCTTATTATTTATCTATCCTTAGGCGAGTTCGACAAAATTGGAGATGTTTTTTTTTTTTGAATTAATGCTATTGAATTTTACTATGGATCCGAATCTAATAGGATCAATATTAAATTCAACAACTGAAAAGAAAGGAACCAATTACTAGAAAAAGAAAATAACAACTAGAACAATAACAAAAAATTATAAGTAGGATTGCCGTTGAATCTAATCAAACGAACAATCGCTAACATGCAGTAATAAAAGGAAATAACAATATGTGATCTAACAAAACTAATTGAGTAGACACATAAATTGTTATGAAAGAAAAAGGCAATCAACTAAAATGAATAAAAACTTTTATTAGAATAAAAGAGAATAAAGAATGATGGCAATAAAAAAATGGGATTATTTTTACAATGACACAAGGGTCTTTTTATGCAGAATGAAGCCCTCATCTTACTATGTGAATATAGGGCCCATAAAATAAATATATGAAACCATTCTTTCCAAAGATGAAGGAATATTGCTTCCATGGCGCTTGATTGAAGAACTCTCACAAAGCCTTTACTTTTTGATGAATGGCACAGTCAGTAGGAAGATAAGGATAAGCTTGATTGGAGATGTCTAATCAAAACTTTCCCTCTTGATTATCAATTATTCCTCCTATATCTTAATTAACAATTATTCCTCCCATATCTTCCTTGTTTGGCATGTGACTAATTGAAGGGAGATAAGATTTCATGTGGTTAATTCTTCCAAGCAAGGACGCTGATTAGACTCCAAAAGCAACATAAGATAAAATCTTCAAAATTGATCTTCTTCTTGTGTAATATCTTTGCTTTTTAGGGGTGCATGTTGAACAACCTGTGAAAACACATGAAAATACTCAAAGTAAAATTATTTATTTACAATAAAGGTAAAATGTGAGCATAAAAATAAACACTTTTACATGTTAATCAAGCATCTCGAAATATGTTTCAAGTTATGGATACGATTCATGTATGGGGTTATGTACCGAGTCAAGTAATTCAATATTCATGGATTTGAAATTGTTACCGATAAGAAGATACTTTGATATCCGGCATTCCTATTGAAAATGTTATATGACTTGATTTTGTAAAAATCCTGGAACTGAAAAAAATTAGTAACATGGTTACTATAACCAAATCCATACTTAGTTTCATGAAGGAAGACTGGATAGTTGTTGGAGAACGTGTATTTTCCTCTACCAACATGTGGAGCATTTTTCACTGATCGTGGTCATGCATGAATATGCAAGCATAAGCTAAGGATATTAGTAGTTCACCTGGTTAACTTAGTTGATGATATTATTGTGCAAGTACCTCCATAGGGCTGAAATAGAACTGGGTGAAAACCATGGAGTATTAAGAGTTGAAGTGCAAGGTAAATCGCACTTGTAGGCTTTGGCGTTTGCGACCTCATCATGGGTGCAATCTCTTTTACATTTCAGTTTTTTAATGTTTCTGTTTTTTATGTTTTTACGCATGTTTATTTGTGTTAGTTGTACTCGGGTTAGTATGCTAACATTTTTATGTACTTTTCTACATGTTAATAAATGCGGACCAATTTTCAAAAATATACGTACGAGCATTTAGGGGCACCCTTGTTTTTTAGCATCACTACTATTTCGTGAGCTACACCAATCCAAGTCCAATAAAATATTCTAGATGCTCAATCCACACACACACAATATATATATATATATATATATATATATATATATATATATACACACACACATATATATATCATATACCCAAAATTTGAGCTCGCTCCGGCATTCATACCATTTTCATAATCTTAGCTCAATTATTCACCAAACCAAATTTCAAATATATACATATGAGTGTTCCGAGGCACCCTTGTTTTGTAGCATCACTACCCGTTCGTGAGCTACACCAATCCAAATCCAATAAAATTGTAGATGTTCAATCCACACACACACACACACACACACACACACACACACACATATATATATTATCATCTATCTAATATTTGGGCTTGCTCCGTCATTCATACCATTTTCAAAATCTTAGCTCAATTAATCGCCGTTCAAACATTTAAATTTAAACATCAAATATATCATTATAAGAATGTCGGAATGAGCTCAAATTTTGGATATATGATAATATATAAGTGGATTGAACATCTACAAATTCTTATTGGATTTGGATTAGTGTAGCACACGAACGGATAGGAATGCTAAAAGAATGATGCAAAACTGGGGTTACCCGGAATGCTCCTTATACATATACATACATTTTTTTTGAATATTTTTAGAGGGGAAACCGACCGGAGCCGTAAAACCCCCTAATGCACCTAGTCCGGTTCGCGGGGACTACATAAGTGGCTTATCTTAGCGTACGCACATAGTAAACCCTTAACATGTCATTCCGGGTTTTGAACTCCCATCGTTGTTACTTCAACACAAGTCTTTATCCGTGAGGCTAATGCTGCGGATTACATATGTACATACACACATACATACATATACATACATACATATATACATACATGTGTGTGTATGTATGTATGTATGTATATATATATATATATATATATATCGGCATACACACGCACACACATGATCATACATAGTATACACTACCTAGAAAATCATATATATAAAAGATATAATATGTTAATTTATAATACCATGAGCATCTATCATAGGTATAATCTTATTCCTCATATGGAATACCACATAATACATCATGAAGGGTGAATGACTATAGGAAAAACATGAAGTTTTCAGTAGAGCTATATTTCCAAAGAATATAAATGGTATAGATTTATTGTAATGAACCATAATTTTCGATGTTTTAAAAATATAACCAGTTTAGACTTATTATTGAAATTTATTTTTATACTTGAAATTTATTTAAAATTTTAAATCTTGTCTCTTTTAACTGGGTTTTGAATAAGTTTGTAAGTATAAATTTAATTTCAATATTTGAATCTAAACGGTTTTGTTCAAATTTTAATATTATCAATATTTTAAACTAACTAAAATATATTGGTTGAATATTTATAAATTTTGATTTTTAAAATTTAACTTCAGAATTATAGCCTAATTTATTTGAACCTGGTTTTAAATTAATTTAAGGCATGTATTTGAAATGCATAAGTTACACTTGTATTGATTGTATACTCAAGTATAATTAAATAATATGTACTCTCAAAAAAATTATTTCTTTAAGTAATTATGACACTTGCTAAAATTTGAACACTTGTCAACATTTGAACACTAGCGATTTTTTTTTTGGAATGTACACTTGTCCCTATTTTAATTTCCTCCATCCTCTTTTATTTTAGGTAATTTTTATTCTAATCCACGGTTTCAATAAATTAATCCACCATTTTACTTTAATAAGTTAATCCACAACTATTTTGTAAGTTAATCCACGAGTGGATTAACATAAAGATTTCATCCTATTATATAGCTAAAGATCGATTTTGTGCTTCTTCTTTCACATTTCTGCTTTATTTCACAATTATTTATGTTGTATTGTCCCTGCCATTTGATAAAGTAGTAACAAATAAATATGTGTTAAAAATAGAGTTATATCACTTGAATTTAGCAAAGAAGCAATCAATTAGATACAATTAGTTCATTAATTATCTCTGAACATGATCAGACATGATATGTTAGTAGATGATTATGAAAATAAAAACTAAGATGAAGACTCCAGTTGAGGAGTTCGCATCAAATGTTTTCAAATAGCTTAATATTTTCTAGATTTTGCAAAAGAAGCATTTGTCAAATAGGTCGACATGAAGCATTACAAACAGTACAGTTCATGTTCATTTTTTCAACGTACATGGTGGATGGTGGAACTCTTTTTCTTTTTTTTCTTAGGACTTACTCTTTGTATTACACTGGAACATATTACACATAAGTGCAAAAGTTAATGTTATTAGAGTGTGGATAAAAATAAAAATTACCTTTTTTATATCATACATATCATATAATCTATAGTACAAACATACAATTATATCATATAATTTACTTCATATCTTCACATTTTCACTAGTGGTGCTTTGCATTTGTTTGATGCTCCTTCCAAATGGTCAATGCATGTTCCTGTAACCCAGGAGGAAAAAAAAACTATTTCTGTTATAAAATAATTTGTAGAATAGTGGAAATGTAAGAAGCAATGATCCGAGATTTACCAAGTGATACACTTAGTTAAGAAGCTTAATAATTCTAATGAAGACAAGCAAGCTTCACAAGTAGTTTCACTATATCCGGACTAATATGGTTATATATATATATATAATAAGCATCATATATTATGGTCATGATATTGTCACACCATACAGACTCATAAGCTCAAACAGCGTCATATGAATTACAAACTCAAAAACAAAACAATAAAAATAGCTCAATCCAATCAAGTCCCCATGGAAAAATGCTTAGGAACTAGCGTCGATAACAGACGTAAATGCAGCAGGAAACTAGGAGAACGAAAACAATAACAGGGATGGAGACTATTATGATAGATATGATATTGATATCAAATTATTCTGCTTAGTAGCACTAATTATCTCTGAACATGACCAGACATGATATGGTAGCACTAGTAGTCGGCTTAGTAGTACGATGATAACATCCACATAAGCATATGCAGAGCAAACCTGTTAAAACTCACCTTTGCCAATAAATTTGGCTAACAAAAAATTTATCCAACATATTCCATGCCAAAGTCAAGGCAACTGTGACAAATTTAAACTCTTGTGACCATTATTACACATCAACAAATTGTAGATAAAAAAAAAGGCATAATAAGATTACGCAATAGTGGGTATTCCAATAACTTAGTTGTTAAGTGAGGCTAGCAATATATCTTCAAAATTTTTTTTGAATAATACTTTGAATCGATAATAAGAAAGATGTCTACAATTGAAATAAGCAACATATCTTCTGAATTGTTTTTTTTTCAAAAACAAACAATGTATCTTCTGAAATGTCATTCTTCCACTTCTTAAATAAAAGGGCACATGCCTACCGGGGTACAAAGGAAGATACACTTTTCAACAATTCCTACATTAAAAAAACATTGCGTAAGCATGTAGAAACACAAATCTTTATTGATTTGATTCAGTAAGCACCATAAAGTAATATTGATCACCTTTCTAAAAAATATAACACTATTTGAGAACTCGAAGTACTTCTCTAGCTTTTACACCACATGTACTTATTTTGATTACATTTTCCTCTTCCTTTTTTGAAAGTCTACCAATATATGAATGCCCTTCAAACTTCGTATTTTTTTCCAATTAATGATTATGGAGTCCACAAATAACTTCTGCCCTCCATTGATCCAACATGGGTAGTTTAACCCCTTTCAGCAAGAATGGACATCCACATTTTTTAATTCCCGTCCTTTTAGCCTTTGTATGAACATTGATGCTTTTATTTCCTTTTTTCTCAACATAAAAACCACTTCTTTCACACCAATATGATATTCGATCTTTACAAACATTTTTTGCATTTTCACTTTGTTTGATAGTTACAACTACCCCACAAAAATTTCCAATTGTTTTGCAACATTCTGTAAGTTTGTCACGGGAATTGAATACGTAAATCATTATACACAATGAAATTGCTCGTCAATCTCACATAGACATATATTACTTATAGAGGGAAAAAATTGAAAATTTTACCTTATTATTTCGGAATGTGGATGTGCAATCTGATTCAAGTATTTGATAATCTAATTGTAACATATCACTATTCTGAATAATAAAGTACAATAGTAAATATAAAGCTAAGTTATATAACAAGTCTAATAACTGCATATAACATTATGATTACCATATCAAAAATTGATTTTTCAGGATTGTCCAAAGGTTGTTCTAAATCATCCATCATGTTTTTGTTTTCTTCCTTCACGGCTTCAACTGGCCATTCGTCGTCATCATCATTATTTATTAGTCTTGAATAAAACCCTTAATTTCCTGCAATTTTCTTATTACTGTAACAGCCGTGTCCCTAATCAAGATGTAAACGACTTCTCTTCTCAACATCTTTCTATCAATTTTTCAAGATTTCAAAAATTAGATAACTATAATTATATGTGATAACGGTGATATTAAAAAATTACAATTTTGTGTACAATTAATCAACTTCAAAAAAAAAAAAAACAAACTACTTACTGTTATTACGTTGAATTACTCTGCTTAAGCTTGGATTAGATGCTAGGATTCCAAAAACAAGAATACGACGAAAAACGCACTGAAGAAGACTGACAAGAAAAGAAAATAAGTACGTTTTTTTATCCACTAATTAAAATTTATATTCTATTAAAAGTCAACGATCCTATAAAATAGGGTGGATTAACTTACTAATATCGTGGATTATGAATAAAAATTACCTTTAATTTATCTTTTATTTGCTTCCCCCTGCTTTTCATTTTTTTTAGCCAAAATCTATACTTTCCAAAATAGGAAAAAGGCAAATTCTATTTGAACATAGAGAAATGCTGAGTAGCCCCCCATTTTTATAAAAAATATCAATGACAAAACTGCCCCTCTTCAGTTATATTTTTTTTCTTCTGATTTTCGATCTACCTCGTTGTGGATCTACGTGGAATTGTATGAAACCACGCAGTGCCACTACTAGGATACTAACCATACCCCGTAGAGCCTCTACGAGGTATGATTACTATCCTAGTAGTGGCCCTGCGTGGTTTCATACAATTCCACGTAGATCCACTACGAGGAAGGGTATTATTGGTTTTTTTTAAATTAAATGGGGGGCTACTCAGCAAAATGATGGATTTACTTGTTTTTACAGAATTTTAGGGGGCTACTCAGCAATTCCTAGGTTTGAATAGAATTTGCCTAGGGAAAAAATGTCTTCATCCTGAAACAAAATGGCCACCGCCGAATCACCCTGTTCAGCCTCCACTTCAAAGAAATCGCCTCGCCCTCTCCGTCCCCTTTCATTTTCCCACCAAAAGCCGAAATCGTCGTCTCCTCTTCCCCCTGCCTTCGTCTTCTCCAACCCACCACTAGAGTTCCAAAATCAACCAGCTAGCACCGTACCGCTCCAACACGCGTGCAAAAATTCCAGCAGTCGCCATTGAGTCAAAGACCACCACTGACCATCCTCCATCAAATCTGACCAACTGCGCGAGCACACCGTGCTTGGGCCATAATTCCACTCCACCCAAAAATTGACTTTGGCACTGCTGCTGGGTTGCGACGGAACCTGCTCCAGCCAGTAAGCACTGCGCCTCCAAGTCAGGGCCGCCTCCCACCATCGCCATCGCTTTCCCTTTTCATCGCTGCTGCTTTAAGGTGAATATACATCACGATTAATTTAAACCAAGTTGCAATCTCAGTATAGTACTTGAAATAGGATAGTAATTGGTTGGGCGGTGACTTTATATGTTGCAACCTCAGTATATTTACATTGGCATGCACTTTTATATGTTGCTGACACCCTTTGCATGTGTTTTATATACAGATAGCCTGCCATAGACATATGTATATTGCTGTCCCATTTATCACATGTTATGTCTCACTTTGCTTTGATGGGAGAAATGCATGCACCCTTTATTGACTCGAAATCATATGGAAAAAAACATGTTTAATAACTTTAAATTTTGTAAGGAGTAGCTACTATAGTTTACTGTTTTATTGAAGTTGTTTTACTCGAATAAAATTAATCATGACTTGGGTGGTTCATGTTTGCATGAAACACTCAGGTCAGAACGAGTATTACAACTTAAAAGATTTCAGCTATCGAAGTTAGAGACACATGAAGACACAAGTGCACTGGCTCGAGAAATTTGGAATCTCTATAATTTCATTTCAATTAAAACTTATGTATTTAAATTTCCGTTGTGTAAAATATTATATAACTTTGATAAATTTATATAAAATTCCATCGTGAGATATTATTTTATTCTATGATTCTACGTCTGATTTTTTTTAACCCTGTAAGCAATAATAATATACCGTTTTGAACGGTTCGAGTTGGTTTGATTACCGACTTGAAGCAGTTAAAAAGGCAGATCATTACATCTATCCGTGCAGGTATCCCAGGAAAAGAAAAGGTATTTAAAATACTAAAAATTGTCGCTCTTGAAATTCATAACCATGGTTCTATTTACGAGAATGTATCACGTGATTTTAGCTTGTTCTATATTGCAAATGTTTTTCATTATGGGGAATGTAGTTTGGTGGAAGTATAAAAACATCATTGATGCAATGCGCTATGGTATTTATTACCTTATAGCGTTTATTCCATATTTTTCAAATGGAAATTAGAGTTCTAGTCTTATGTCTTAAACTATAGAGAAAAATATCTTATGTCTAATCTTAAAGTATTAATATTCTATATTTGTTTCATAATTTTCAACATTTTCTACAATTTCTTGTGAAATTCATATTGGAATTATTATACAGATATCCTTGTTTTTTTCTTTAGATCTGTTGGAATGAGCTACATGACTATAAATACTAAAAAATTTTGTGAATACCATAAAAAATGATTATGAAATCACTATTTAATAACCTTTGTACCCTTTTAATCTTTTTGACATATATTGGCAAAAAATATAAAATTTTGCATATAATGTACCACTGCCAGTATCAACTGTAAAAGGTACCCATTTTGAAACTGTCAACTCGTTAAATCACTTTGAATCCAAATGTTGAGAGATGTATATAAAACAAAACACTTTTCGTCCACCTCACGATATAAAGGATTATAGTAATTGTGAAGAATAAAAGTTAAATCAATTCAAGTCATATAAGGATACAATCTATTATATTATATGAAAGCACAATATAGAGCTTGGAGACTCTTCGTTTTCAATCTACTCCAAAAATTCATATATTCGACACCTGTCCAACTAGAGGTGAGCATTATTTGGTTAAACCAAATTAACCAACCAAACCAATTTATTTTAGTCGGTTTGGTTTGGTTTTGAAATTAGATCGATATGTAATCGGTTCGTAAAAATATTTAGTTTGGCTATCGGTTTAACCAAATTAACCGAACTTTAATTATATTTTCAAAATTATTGATATTATAATAAATATTTTAAGTTAGATTAGTTATCCAAGTAAATTTTAATCATCACGTATGTGTTGAAATTACTTTTAGAAAGCATAAGAATCATAAATAATAATACTCTAATCAAGTATTTATGATTATTCCAAATTATAGTTAATATTACAAGCGTAAGGTCTAAAATATTTTTAGTTTGGTTACATTAGATAACCAACCGAACCAACTAAACTTAATTTGGTTGGTCTAGTTTGGTATTCATTTTTATCGGTTTTAGTTTTATTTGACAATTTTGATCATCAGATAAACCAAACCAACCAAACGTTCACCCCATTTCAGTTGCCACTTTCGCACATTCCCATCAGATATATGTTGGATCTAGATTAACCCTAGAGGGGGGGGGGTGAATAGGGTTTATCACAGTTTTTAAACTGAATTGAAAAATTGACAGGATATTAAAAAAAAACAGATCACAGAATGCAGCAGAGATAAAAGTGCAGAAAATAAATCACACACAGATATACCCAGCTTCGGCAAAACCCTGCCTACTGCTGCATTCCTAAGGTTTCTACTAGATGATAGAACAGATCCCGCATACAAGACCTTGTACACTCGCGACTCTCGCTCCTATTCTAACTCTACGCTCAAAACCCTAGACTGATTCAAACCCCTGAATCAGAATTTCCCCTAGTTTTACACAGACTAGTCAACTGCCAGTTAAACCCCTAACTGGTCCCCCCTAGATTTTACAGAATCTATAAACTGTTCGGTTTACAAAGAAATTAAAACTAAAAACAATACAAAATAAAGGAAACAAATATAAAAACCCTAGGCTTAATAAACTTAGCCCTTAAAGTAAAAATGGCCGGCCCATTCTTATTTCATTTGCATCCGATCCTCTTTATTCTCTGGAAAATCAAAAATGGCGGCTGCCCTAGGGTTTTCAATATTGAATCCCCAAATCGAATCTCGATGGCTTCAGATTGATGAATTCATGTTCTCTGATGTGTTCTTCTTCGTCGATTGATTTGGTTGTCCCTCTCAGTCTCTGGCGATCGAATCTCTGAAAAACCTGTGAGTGCTTCTGAATACGATTTTCTCTGTTGCTCTAAATCGCTGCTTAAATTTCTTGAGGAGATTGATTCTTCGATGCTCGATTCTTCGATGGCTAACAATTTGAGGTTCTGGTGATCGAAAAACTGTAAGTTTGAGAAATGATTTTCTTTGATATGCTTTAGGGTTTTGTTGCTTGGTTTTCGATCATTTGCCTGTGATGATTTGGTGAAAATATATAGGGTTAACAAACCCTTCGATAGCCTCTGATTTCGTTATAGTGACTTGGCTGATTTCATGCGTGTGAATTTCCCTTTTTGAAAAATCTCGGCTTGAATGAGAATTGTCTCTTGTGTGTGTATTTGAATTTCTCGGCTTTAATTGTGATTGAGTAATTCTGGAAAACATATCCTTGAATTTCCTTGCGTGATTCTCTGCCTTGATTGAATCCTAAAGGAATTGCCTTGCCAAGAAAACTATTGCCTTTTTCGATTTAAAACCTGTCTTGAATTGATGCTCTGTAAATTTCTTGTCTTACTTTGTTACCATAGATTGAATTCAATCTGCATTTATTTGAGTAAAACAGACAGATAATATCTGTGGCCCCTTTTGATCCTTGTGTGATATCTGAATAATATGAAAACCAGTTTCTTGCCAAAAAGTGATTGTGAAATTTGTTATTGCCAAGTATGTTTCCTGATTGCATTTTGAAAAGATGCTTGCCAAATACGAATTGAGACGGTTTTGAAAATTTGCGTGTGCCATATCTGGAAATATGCAGTGTCCATACTTGATTGATTAATTTGTATTTGTGGCTCCCAAAACATGATGACTGATTATCACTTTCCAAACACATGAACACAGAATTTCTGGAACCCAATTGTGATTTTCAGGATTGAATGTTTATTTGAAATTTTGGCAAAAATTCTTGCTATAATTTTCCATACTGAAATACTGAGAAACCATTTGAAGGAATGATCAAATCTTGGATAATTCGCCCTTGCCTGGTTTGTTTTGATGTTCACACCCTCCACTTGTACTATGTTACAGTTCCATGCTAAGCTATTTCCACTTTGTGCACGTGTACACAAAACTGAGCTTCACCATTGTTTGCTTGTGCATTCCATGTACTTGAAGCTTTGTAAAACTTGATTGAGCTGCTTTTTGTTTACACATGTCTGCTACACTTCATGTTTATTGACCATTCTGTATTGACAATTTACAATGGTTCCCTGTTTTCATAATTATGCCATTTTCTATTTTCGTTTGAGACTTCTGCTATACTATGAACACAATTAAATCCCCTTGCCAAACATGTGTCCACTTGGTTGAGAACTGCATGCTGAATTCATTTTATATGCCACTCCTTCAAGTTTAGACTGATTGCATCCTTGTAAATGCTGTGTTGCCTTTGTATGTTTATATTCATTTGGACATGAAATCTGGAGCACATGCATAAGTGCTCGACCATTTTTGCTTTCCAATACTTGACATTGTCCATGTACTTTTAATGTATTGACCTCGACCATTTATAAAAGAAAGCTGAAACATGTTTGGATGTGCTAGGCCATGTTTTTGTTGTGAGCATTTTACTTGAGACTTGCTGTTTGACTTGAACCATTTGCACTTGTCTTGAACTATGTTGGTCCATACTTGCTGAGTACACCAAATTCCATTTTGAACTTGTGCTTGACTGCATTTGTTTTGTCTTTGAATTTTTTGTTGACTTTTCATTGAGTTATTTAAATGCGTGCACTGAGTCGAGACGGTCCTCGTGGCTACTCCTCAGCTGCACATTGGATTGGCGAGGCAGTGCACACGTGTATATTTATACACGTGTGTATATGCAGCCATCCAGACGAGTTTCCTTGTCCCTGCATTGATATAAATACATATGTTGTCTGCCTTGTGGTATTTACAGTGTATCACTGTGAATATCACAAGCTGTCTAGACACAGAGTGACGGTTTTATGAATCAGATCAAGTCATGAAAAATGATGAGAAACATACCAGAAATCTGAGGCAAATAAAATTTTAAAATAAAATTTTATATTCGCATGTATTCAGTTTTATTTCTATTGCAGTATACTGTGCGTGTGTGTTTCATGTGACAGGTAAGCAGGAGACGACTGGACTGAAAGCTGTGAAGGCAGAAGACAAGAAGACAGAAGACGGTGAAAAAAAAAGTGTCAATTAATGAAAGTGTCTGTATATGTATAAATGAGCGTTGAGTGATTTGGTGAGGAGCAGTGTATGAAAAAGAGAATGTATAATGAAATGAAATGTACCAGTGAATTTGTACAAATAGAGAAGTATAAAATATGTACTGTTTGATATTGAAATATAAATATTATATTCCAGTCTGTGATGTATAATAACTGTACAATATCAAACACATTAAAATAATATTTATTTGTTTGTTATCATCAAACAAAAATCATATAATTGTGTATACAACACGTGAATATACAACAATCTCCCCCTTTTGATGATGACAAACAAATAAAAGATTTTAAATCCAACAATGTTATCATCAAAAGGATACAAAATTTAAAATACAGATGAAACACGACTAAAAATATAATTTCAGCATAAGAGGAGGACTAGTGGTATATTTCACATTGTATAGAATGATGGATATACGATGAATTTTGTATAAAATGGGAAGAGTTTCAAAAAACATATATTTCCAATTATTTTTAGAAGAATTTTATAAATTGAACACAAAAATAGTGATGGATTTGGACTATAATTAATAATTCAATTTAAGTGACAAAAAAAACAAATAATCTCAAATCCCAATAGCTATCAATCAACAAATCATAATACTTCATAAGATTTCAACACATTTCACAAATTAGAATATGGATTGATAGGCTAGTTTTTATATACCAAGGAGAAATTCATATACGAATTTAATTAGCAAATTATTTTCTTTTCTTTTTCTTTTAATTTAAGAGCACACTGACCACACATAACCAGATCTTGGATTTTTAAATGAGATCAGTTGCAGCTTAAATATAAGTAATCTCATAACCATGCATAACCAGAGCTTGGATTTTTAAATGAGGTTAGAGAAATACTTCTGAATATTATATTATTATTATTTTCAGTTTCAAAATGAAAAACTCCTTAGTATACAAAACTAATATGTATGATAGAAATGTGGTAGGTACAGGAATGGTTTGTGAAATAAATTTCTAAATTAATCATATTATGAAATATAATTAAGTGTACCGAGATCATTGAAAATTTTCAATTGACACTAATTCTGAAAAATAGCATAACTACAATTCCATCACAACTATTTACACTGTTTGTTCAAAGTGATTTTTTTAAAAAATATTAAACTCTCCACATTTATAAAAAATTATCATGGATGGCAGAATGATGAAAGATAATGAGGATGGTCGTGAAAGAATTGCCAGTTCAAAGATATTATAATAAATATTCAACCATCATGAAAATCCAGATAAAAACTCCTCTTGTTGTGAAATATATTGTAGTCATAATTCATCACAATTTCAAATTCTGATATATTTTGATGAATTATAAATACAGAATAATTTGGATATTGATTTCAATTTCTGAATGAATAATTAATAAATAATTCTAAAATTGAAAATCAAATACTAGAGAAATATGTTGATCTATATACGACAAGAGGGAAAAATGTGTACAAGACAAAAAAAAATGTGGATTTATACATGGTGAAGATTTGAATCTAAGTACAGATGGGTGAGACAAGGATAAGTGCTTCTGATACCACTTGGTGTCTCTATTTACGAGGAATTTTAACATGATACTGAACAAGAATGTCATAGACAAAAGAATTATTAAGTACCAAGCCCAAACAGATGAGATAATAGATTATGCACATGTATCAGAGCAGCAAGCATGTGATTCCAGAACAAACATTCTTCAAAACAGTATCAGATCAACACAGAACATAGTTTCAAACCATACTTGTCAAGATGATGTTTCTGAAGGTCACAAAAGCAATATATTCCATGATCCATGATTATAAAATTAAGTTTATTTTAAATCATTTGAAGAAATGTGAATATATCAGGATTTAATGAATCAACCACACAATATTATATTTCAGATTCAAGAAATGTGTGCGATTCAATAAATCAATAATTTGAAATGATTTTAAACAAACATATATTAAAATCAAATAACCATGAAATAATAGAGAATTTTAAGACCATATTTTCAAAGAAATTTTCACAAGTATTTCTGACAAACCCAAAAAAAAATCAGATCATTTACATCAGGTTTGATAGATATTCATGATCCAAAAATAATTTATTTGAAATCACTTGAATCAATGTCAAGTTTTGAAATATAATGAATCAGTCACACAAGGTTAATAATTTCAGATTTAAGTGGTGTGTGAGATTCACAATATCAGGAATTTCAGATGATTTCAAACTAAACTAATTTCAACCATAATAATCATGAATAAGGATGAAATTCTAGATGTATCACTAATTCAACCCACATATTTTTCAAGTCAGAAATAATCAAGCCAATCTAAAAATTAATGAGATTATCACAACTGAGAAGTAACAGTGCTGTAATGAGTATAATACTTTAAGCGTTTCCAAAATGAATTGGAAGGGACTCAAAACATTATAAGTGTGTGAAATTTCATTAATTATTCAGATCTTCAACAATTTAGAATTCTAGTTAACAGTGTTCAAGATATGATATGAATGCATCAACACTGTTATGAATTCAAAAATCAGAAAATAAACTTCAAAAACAATTGCAGATATATACAAGTTCAAATTCAGGATATGGAAATAATTAACACATGATGATTTTATACAAGTAAGACAAATTTCAAAAAAAAAATCATTAATCTTGCAACTGGAAGTTTAAGAAGTACAGACAAAAAAGAATATGGCAGTGTCAAATAAAAAAAACAGAAGGGGAAAGAGGAAGGAATAAACACAGAAAATAAAAAACAAAGAGAATATACAAAGGCAAGTTTAGAGACATACCAGAATCCAATGTAAAGCAGAATCTCTAACTCATCAGATGTGGCTAAGGAACTGTGAATGATTCTGTGATATGTAGCAGTTTTGAATCTAGTTTTTCTTTTAGCTATGCAGTTCCTCAGCCTCCTTTGGTACCTAACTGTTAAGAGAATTGAGCGGTCTAACAAAATTTGTGAAACCACCCACAGTTTTGTTCAAATCTTATGGTATCCAAACCTGTTTATATATCAAACCATTCGAATCAACCTTTGTACCTTTCGGGACCCAAATCTGTTTGAATTTAGTTGAAGTCGTTTTATTTTTATTTGGGATCCAAGATTGTTTAATTGGTTTGTTATAAAACAAATTCACATCATGTTTTTGATTCAAAAATCCTTTGGGAATGTTAGAGTTCAAACTTTCAAAACAAACATTTCCAAAATGATTTGAAGGATTTTTAAAAACAATTGAATTCCGTTTCTCAAATTCATTTGTTTTTCCAAGAACATCATTTTTTCCGAAGCCAAGACCCGATTTATTTCCAATAGAAACTTGGTTTTGTAACAACATATTCAATGATTTTTCCTCATTAGAAAATTTATCCAAAGTGGATTCTAATCGTTGAATTTTGGATTTTAGATCGCCATTTTCTTTTAATAAATTTGAGCAATTATTTATAGCGATCATCTGTTCAGCATTGGTCTGTTGTAAAACCAGATTCTCATTTTCAAGCAATCTAATTTTGGCTTGAGATTCCGAGATTTCAAATTCAAATCGTTTTTGTTTTTCAGACTCAAATTTCTTGGATTTTTCAATCTCATTTTCAAGCTCTTCTAAAATCAAATTTGATTTCAACAAGTTCTCCTTTTCAGCAATTTCAAATTTGGAATTTATATCTGTTTTAAAAATTTCAAATTCCTTTTGTAGATGATTGTTCAAATTTGATAACTCAATCTTGTTTTCTTTTAAGATCAAAATTTCATCTTCAAACTTTTGAATACTTTTATTGAGATGAACAAGATTGGTTTTCAATTTCAAACAATTTTTACAATCTGAATCTGAAAGGTTTTTAAAACATTCAAGCTGTGATTCCAAATCATCAATTTTGTTGGTCAACTCAGAATTCCTAAATTTTAGAGTTTTGTTTTTAGATTTGAGTTTATCAACAGATTTAGTTAAATCAACACACATATAGACCAAATCTTCGTATGAGAAATTTTCAACTTCAGCATCCATTGATTCTCCATCATCTGATCCTTCTGAATTCTCACTTGTAAATCCTGTTAAACAGAATTCTAAATCTGAGTTGACAATCTGGGGTTTTGAACTGGAGTTGTCGCTTTGACCATACTTCGTATTGAGAGCTGTCCAAATTTCCTGCGCAGTTAAGCAATGGGAAATCAGACTGTATTGATTATCATCAAGATGAGAATAAAGAATATGTGTAGCATGAGAATTAAAAACTTTATCTACCATGTCGTACCCATTGATAACTACATCCCAACAATTAATATTAACAGATTTTAAATATAATTCCATTTTGGATTTCCAGTTTAAAAAATCTGTTCCAGTGAAAATAGTTGGGGATGAACTGGACTGACTCTCTATCGGTTGACAACTAGGGAACACCATCTCTAGAGTTAATGAAGTAACCTGCTCTGATACCAAATGTTGGATCTAGATTAACCCTAGAGGGGGGGGGGGTGAATAGGGTTTATCACAGTTTTTAAACTGAATTGAAAAATTGACAGGATATTAAAAAAAAAAGATCACAGAATGCAGCAGAGATAAAAGTGCAGAAAATAAATCACACACAGATATACCCAGCTTCGGCAAAACCCTGCCTACTGCTGCATTCCTAAGGTTTCTACTAGATGATAGAACAGATCCCGCATACAAGACCTTGTACACTCGCGACTCTCGCTCCTATTCTAACTCTATGCTCAAAACCCTAGACTGATTCAAACCCCTGAATCAGAATTTCCCCTAGTTTTACACAGACTAGTCAACTGCCAGTTAAACCCCTAACTGGTCCCCCCTAGATTTTACAGAATCTATAAACTGTTCGGTTTACAAAGAAATTAAAACTAAAAACAATACAAAATAAAGGAAACAAATATAAAAACCCTAGGCTTAATAAACTTAGCCCTTAAAGTAAAAATGGCCGGCCCATTCTTATTTCATTTGCATCCGATCCTCTTTATTCTCTGGAAAATCAAAAATGGCGGCTGCCCTAGGGTTTTCAATATTGAATCCCCAAATCGAATCTCGATGGCTTCAGATTGATGAATTCATGTCCTCTAATGTGTTCTTCTTCGTCGATTGATTTGGTTGTCCCTCTCAGTCTCTGGCGATCGAATCTCTGAAAAACCTGTGAGTGCTTCTGAATACGATTTTCTCTGTTGCTCTAAATCGCTGCTTAAATTTCTTGAGGAGATTGATTCTTCGATGCTCGATTCTTCGATGGCTAACAATTTGAGGTTCTGGTGATCGAAAAACTGTAAGTTTGAGAAATGATTTTCTTTGATATGCTTTAGGGTTTTGTTGCTTGGTTTTCGATCATTTGCCTGTGATGATTTGGTGAAAATATATAGGGTTAACAAACCCTTCGATAGCCTCTGATTTCGTTATAGTGACTTGGCTGATTTCATGCGTGTGAATTTCCCTTTTTGAAAAATCTCGGCTTGAATGAGAATTGTCTCTTGTGTGTGTATTTGAATTTCTCGGCTTTAATTGTGATTGAGTAATTCTGGAAAACATATCCTTGAATTTCCTTGCGTGATTCTCTGCCTTGATTGAATCCTAAAGGAATTGCCTTGCCAAGAAAACTATTGCCTTTTTCGATTTAAAACCTGTCTTGAATTAATGCTCTGTAAATTTCTTGTCTTACTTTGTTACCATAGATTGAATTCAATCTGCATTTATTTGAGTAAAACAGACAGATAATATATGTGGCCCCTTTTGATCCTTGTGTGATATCTGAATAATATGAAAACCAGTTTCTTGCCAAAAAGTGATTGTGAAATTTGTTCTTGCCAAGTATGTTTCCTGATTGCATTTTGAAAAGATGCTTGCCAAATACGAATTGAGACGGTTTTGAAAATTTGCGTGTGCCATATCTGGAAATATGCAGTGTCCATACTTGATTGATTAATTTGTATTTGTGGCTCCCAAAACATGATGACTGATTATCACTTTCCAAACACATGAACACAGAATTTCTGGAACCCAATTGTGATTTTCAGGATTGAATGTTTATTTGAAATTTTGGCAAAAATTCTTGCTATAATTTTCCATACTGAAATACTGAGAAACCATTTGAAGGAATGATCAAATCTTGGATAATTCGCCCTTGCCTGGTTTGTTTTGATGTTCACACCCTCCACTTGTACTATGTTACAGTTCCATGCTAAGCTATTTCCACTTTGTGCACGTGTACACAAAACTGAGCTTCACCATTGTTTGCTTGTGCATTCCATGTACTTGAAGCTTTGTAAAACTTGATTGAGCTGCTTTTTGTTTACACATGTCTGCTACACTTCATGTTTATTGACCATTCTGTATTGACAATTTACAATGGTTCCCTGTTTTCATAATTATGCCATTTTCTATTTTCGTTTGAGACTTCTGCTATACTATGAACACAATTAAATCTCCTTGCCAAACATGTGTCCACTTGGTTGAGAACTGCATGCTGAATTCATTTTATATGCCACTCCTTCAAGTTTAGACTGATCGCATCCTTGTAAATGCTGTGTTGCCTTTGTATGTTTATATTCATTTGGACATGAAATCTGGAGCACATGCATAAGTGCTCGACCATTTTTGCTTTCCAATACTTGACATTGTCCATGTACTTTTAATGTATTGACCTCGACCATTTATAAAAGAAAGCTGAAACATGTTTGGATGTGCTAGGCCATGTTTTTGTTGTGAGCATTTTACTTGAGACTTGCTGTTTGACTTGAACCATTTGCACTTGTCTTGAACTATGTTGGTCCATACTTGCTGAGTACACCAAATTCCATTTTGAACTTGTGCTTGACTGCATTTGTTTTATCTTTGAATTTTTTGTTGACTTTTCATTGAGTTATTTAAATGCGTGCACTGAGTCGAGACGGTCCTCGTGGCTACTCCTCAGCTGCACATTGGATTGGCGAGGCAGTGCACACGTGTATATTTATACACGTGTGTATATGCAGCCATCCAGACGAGTTTCCTTGTCCCTGCATTGATATAAATACATATGTTGTCTGCCTTGTGGTATTTACAGTGTATCACTGTGAATATCACAAGCTGTCTAGACACAGAGTGACGGTTTTATGAATCAGATCAAGTCATGAAAAATGATGAGAAACATACCAGAAATCTGAGGCAAATAAAATTTTAAAATAAAATTTTATATTCGCATGTATTCAGTTTTATTTCTATTGCAGTATACTGTGCGTGTGTGTTTCATGTGACAGGTAAGCAGGAGACGACTGGACTGAAAGCTGTGAAGGCAGAAGACAAGAAGACAGAAGACGGTGAAAAAAAAAAGTGTCAATTAATGAAAGTGTCTGTATATGTATAAATAAGCATTGAGTGATTTGGTGAGGAGCAGTGTATGAAAAAGAGAATGTATAATGAAATGAAATGTACCAGTGAATTTGTACAAATAGAGAAGTATAAAATATGTACTGTTTGATATTGAAATATAAATATTATATTCCAGTCTGTGATGTATAATAACTGTACAATATCAAACACATTAAAATAATATTTATTTGTTTGTTATCATCAAACAAAAATCATATAATTGTGTATACAACACGTGAATATACAACAATATAGAGTCAGATCGCGTGCCCTATGGATGGTAGAGGTAGCGCACATTAAGCCTTTCCGCAGCCACCAATATTTTCTAGCTTATCTTCCTTTACTTCTCTTCCTACTTCGTCTCTATGTTAGAGGGATTTTGATGACTGCAACAATCAGCCGATTGTTATCCCAGTTCCATATTCTTGCAACTGAACATCGACCATCAAAGAAATTCGGTCGGGAGCGACCGTTGGTATGACATTGTACTGGACCCACGGATATTTGATCAAATATCTGCCCTTGAAAAAGGGTATGTAGAAATCCAAAATCCAACATCTAAAGTCTTCATGTCCTAAATCTACCTACCAAATGTTCGACTAGCACCAGCTACATGTAACGCCTTATTTCAATTCCCCCTTTCTACCTTAACTGCTCTTGATTCATATGCAGTTCTCGGTTTCTTGATTTTTACCCTACCCTTTGATTGCAGTATAAGCTTGAGGTAATTTTTGAAGTTTTCTTTTTTCAAGATTATAATGGTTGAAACTCCTTTTTCAATAGAAGATAGCATTACCAAATTTAGATTCATATGTTTTCATGTACTAAGAGCAACTTCAACAAATTATTGTGAAATGCACACTCAGATTCGTGTCCAACAGAGGTTGGATTGTTCGCAAAGTGTGGATTTCTAGGTGGAAAGTTTTGGAATGTCTAGATCCATCATGCGTTTGTTCAATAAACGCTTGGCTAAAGGTGTTTGTTGAACATGTGCTTCGAATCAGGCGTTTGTTTAACAGACACGTGGGTTAATTATTAAAATTAACTCTTGGCTGGATGTGTTAGTAATTATTAATCTACCTATATTATTCAGTTTATGTTAGGTTACGATGAAATTTTGTGGTATTTATGTTATTCACATTGACGCAGAAATTTAGACACCAAGATGTAATTAAATAAAAATGATCAACGGTTACAAAAGCTTAGGATACATGGTTTCACTAAGGGTTAACAGATACATAGTTTCAGCAAACAATTAACAGTTACCGTACAAGATTAGACATGCTAAAACAACGAAAACACAACATCTAAAGATAAATAGTTTTGCTGACTTTCAACAAATTTCCAAAGATGGTCTGTTAAATCATTCTGGAGTCTTCGATAAATGTGACCGTTACGGTAGGACATTTGGCTTGCTACGTGAAACTCTAGCTCTAGTTCGCTTCCGATCATATTTTCGCGCCAAATCTCAAGTGATGGAGCAACGCTGTCGTAATTGAAATCATCTTCCATGTCTCTTTGTCCTTAATAATCATGTTATGCAAAATAACACAATTGTATATTATCCTAGTCATTTTAGTTGGGGACAAAGTCTGCATGATTACTGACTATGACAAATATGGATTGAAGAACGCCAAATGCTCTTTCTACGTCCATTCTTTGCCCTTCTTGCATAGCTGCGAACCTTGCTTGTTTATAATTTTGTGGGTTCGGTATTGTCTTGACAATGGTACTCCATTGTGGGTATATACCGTCACATAGGTAATATCCATGGTCGTACATGTTTCCCTCTAAAGTAAAATGATATGGAACTGATCTACCATTTGCCAAATCGTTAAACAACGTTGAACGTTCAACTATGTACAAATCATTGTTCGAACCTGACATTCTGAAAAAAGCATGTCATATCCATAAGTCATACAACTCTACAACTTCAAGTATAATAGTTGACGTATGAGACTTACCTTGATATGCTCCAGCATATGCTTTTGGACAATTCTTTCACTCCCAATACATGCAGTCTAAACTACCTAACATTCCAGGCCATCCTCTGCTGCTGTGCATATTCACTAAAATTGCAATATCGGCTTCGTTTGGTCTACGCAAGTATTGATTACTGTAGGCGTCTATGATTACTTGGCAGAAATGGTCCAAGCATTCTAATACCGTGCTTTCTGCCATTTTCAAGTTTTCGTCTTGAGCGTCAGCAGGACCTCCATATGCTATCATACGCAGTGCAACTGTCATCTTTTGAATTCCAGTGAGCCCCATTGTAAAAGACGCATTGCGTTTGTAGATAAATTACGAATCATGTTGTTTAATACACTCTACGATTCGAAGAAACATAGGATGTCCCATATGGAAACTTCTTCTAAAATCTTGATATATGTACTTTGGATTTGGAATAAAATAGTCTTCCATTAGTCTTTGTAGTTCCATGAATGATGTCGATTTTTAAATCGACGACCTACAACATAACCACCATGTTTCTTGCTAGATTCACTATATACGTGTAGTGCAACTATTAGCTCCCTTTGTCGACAAAAATGATCATCCACCATAATATCAAGTTCTTTGTCATTATCATCAAACAACAAACACTTTTCAGTGGACATTTTTTTACTCTCGAAATATTTGATTATATATTCAAAATATTGAATACTGTTTCGATAATAGATGCTGTAAGTCTTCCCCCTAATATACATAGTTTTTCTTAATTAAAGTGGTCTTTATTGGTCACCGCATTGGTTATCGCATTCAGGCCTTCATTGGTTACCGCATTCTGAATTTCATTGGATACCGTATTCTGGTCTTCATTGGATACAACATTATGGTCTGCGTTGGATACTACATTTTATTCGTCATTGGTTAACGCATTCTGATATTCATTGGTTACCACACTCTGATCTTCATTGGTTATCGCGTAATGTACTTCGTTGGATACTTGTGGAAGCTTCTATCGAGTTTGATAAAAGACACGAAATTATGTTGCAAAATGGCAGGTGCATAAGCCATAATTTATTTTGGATAATGATCCAAGCCATTTACAACACTCATCCCGAATGCCTTTCATGAAGGTCTACCACAGATGTTCATAAGACTCGTAGCACATTTTGGGAGGAATGTCATCGTTACCACGAGATAATCGAGTTGTGGAAGATGAAGATATATTCCAAGCATATACACCTGCATTCGATGCACGTTACCGATTAGAATATAGAAGAGATTTTGGTCATGAAGGTTATGAAGTTCACTACGGCTGGCTAACACGCTTCAGAACTAATTAAGCTGTAATTGTTTAAATTTGAAATTGGTCGGGCTAAGTCCTGTTTTGCTTACTTATATCATGAATGTATCGTGAATTTACATCGTAAGTTTAACTTATCTTTGTTTTATTTGACATAACCACCTAACTCAAACATACAATTGTTTATTTCAATATTTGGGTCTTCTTCGGTTACGGTATTCGTTGAAACACTTTGGAAATCGTAGATGAAACAGTACATCGTCAGGCCTAACAGTGTAGGACAGTACGTAAAGCAGATTCGATGCAGTACACCGTCAGACCTAATAGTGTAGGACAGTATGTAAAGTAGATTCACTACAGTACACCGTAAGGCCTAATAGTATAGGACAATACGTAAAGCAAATTCCCTGTAGTGACATATCCCATCACAAATTTTTTTATTGTTTTGTTCACAATACGAACCGGCTGTATTTCTCTATGGGTTTTGCTCACCATTCTTCACTCAATTTTTTTTAATATTCTCCAAAATTTACTGTACCAAAAGCTATGCCTTCATGGCCTTCGTCAATGGAATCCGACTTTCCATGGTGTCGACCTCTGCTAGAAAGTCCAAGAACCAATGCGGATTGGCTTATCGAATACCAAGAGTGACACTACAAAGAGGTGCGTCTTGAGTACCCAGATCAGAGCCTAATTAGACTACATCAACTTGCTAATCATGTCCCGAATTTTGGACATCTAGTAGTTCAACCTGAATATGAACAAGGGGTTAGAGGGGCAACAGATAACGACCCTCCTACCGAAGAAGTGATACAACAATTCCCAGTGGTTCAAGCTCATTATGAACAAGAGGTAGGAGCTGCTTCATTTAATGAACCGTCAAGTAACTGAGAGGTTAACGTATACCCCATCTGCTGCCATTATGGGTACGCCGTCAAGGTAGTTATAAGGGAAGATGGATAAAATATTGGACGTAGGATCCAGTTGTGCTCATTATGGCCGAATGGCTGCGATTTCTTTGAATGGCTTGACGACCGTTTATGTCCATGGGGTGTTTCTTATGCCGACGAGTTAGAACAAGAGATAAGGCGTCTTTGAAGGTGTTTAAATTCCCTAGATATTGAACATGACATGTAGTTCCTTGTGTACTTATTTCCTATTTAGTAACTCTTGTCTCATAAGTTTTAGTACTTATTTGCTAGCTAGCAATTGTTGTATCCTAAATTTTAGTAATTAGTTCCCAGTTAACGAAAGTTGTATCTTAAGTTTTAGTATTTATTTCCTACTTATCATCTCTTTTGTAATATATAGTTTGTATTTCATATGTAAAATCTGTTTTATTCATACGTAACATCTGTTTTATCCATATTTACCAAGTTAATATCTCCTGTAATTGTTTATTCGTCGGATAACGAAATAACTTAATTGTATTCATTTCTACTAAGCGGTAAATTAAATTTTAATTAATTCAAGATCCTCACGTTTGTTAAACAAACGTCGAACTCCTAGCGTTTGTCGAACAAACGCATGGATTCCTGGCGTTTGTTAAACAAATGCCTAGTTTCAAAAACTGTCGGGGAATTTGAGCGTTCCAACTATTTGAAGTGCGGAAAATCAAATTTCCGCCCCCAAACTGTTGGAGATGCTCTAACTATAATATTGGAAAATGAATTTGATTCTGTGTAGGTGATTGTTGGTGAAGAGAAAGGACATGTTAGACTGAATGAATGATCACATTGAACTGACCCCATCAACTGAATTGTAGCAATGACCAATGCACAATTATTTCAACTAATGCAATGCCAATTCAGAAAAGAGAAATCAATGATGTGCTTAAACTTGCAAGGCATCCTTTACCGTTTCTCCTTCGATTACTTATTCCTTTTTATTATCTATTTTAAATTGCAACAAATAATCAATGAATACCATCATATGTGACTCACACGAGCATTACCATTTATAATTCAAGTCTGCTCATGTCTGTTGGTGGTAAACGCTTCCTGTGGAGGTGCTTCAGAGTAATTATTTTTTGTGTTCCTTAGTAGTGATTGATCGCTTCCCATTTGAACATTCACCTCGTATTTACTTAACGTAAACCAAAATTGATTTACTCTAATTTTGTGCTAACTTACGTTATTTTATTTCTATATACATGCGATTCTTTCATCGATCATCCTATAACCCAACTATCTGATTGCTAACCGCATAAGAAGACTTGCTATTGGTTGTTGTCGTTATCAGTTGTTATTGTCGATAAACAAGAAGTTGGATAAAATGCCATAGCCTACTTCAAGCTATTGTCATTATCAAATGTTATTCTAAAAAGCCATATATAGGGAAAATTTTTGCAGCCTGATTTCCCTTCCCTCTCCAATTTATGAAATTCCAATGCCTGCTTTCTAGGATATTTGTTGGTTGTCGAAAGTTTTTTTGTTAGTAAAACAATCCAGTTCTTTCCACTTTTCAAATTTGACTTGGTACATACCCTCTAAGATATTTATTCATGAATCTACTTGAAGCGACCTGAACTTCCCCGGTCTCCGAAGAGAAGAGGAAGAATGGATGAGAACAAGACTAATCGGAACACAAATAGAAGAACATTTCATTTCTTATTACAACAATTTACATCAGAGTACAAGAATATACAGAGTATGAATCAATAATATACATTTGATAAATATCAGAGATTTACAAATTACAATGCAATGGAAAATAATACAAAACACAACTGAAAGAGATACACGGATACATAGCTTTCCGAATATCATTCCAGCTGTAAACCAGGATCATGTGAATATAAATCTGCAAAACCAAAACTACTTGCTGCCCATGTGGAAAATAGGGGAACCCCAAGTTTAGGTTAAAACAATAAACTCCTGGTCAGTCATGTGACCGGTGTGAGAACTAAAACAGTTATTTAAAACTTTACTTTAAAATCAGATATATCAAGGGACCACACCGTATAATACGGAATGGGTTTCCTTCTAAGAATACTAGTTCATAGAATAAACAGCGCAATGCTTTTTGGAAAAATGAAGTTATTATAAGACCCCGGTCCCATCACACAATGTAATGCAAGCCGGAGGATAGGGTTTTCCCTTATAATAGCCAAATATGCTTGGTACGTTTAAAAAAATCATTTTATATTATTACAAATTTCGAAAACAATTCAATCATAATGTATCAATCATAGATGACATGAGCATCCCATGCCACTATGCCGCCAAATATAGGTTTACAACCAAAACCGCACATGTTGTATTGGAATTTGGATTTCCATCATGAACCAAGGCAAGGGATCCTCCTTACCAAATTCGAGACAATCTAGCCTGCCATGTCTCAGGATCAGAACGCATCGATCCTTAGGAAAATGTTGGGCCCGTCCACACATTAAGTGGAATATTATTCCTGATTACACGTTTCCCCTCCCTATGGGGCGTAAATCCTTCGTCACCATAGTGACCGGTATATCCGAGGCGTCTCGCATTCCAACGACCACATAGGTAAAAATATAAAAATGCCCGGGCGTGTAAAACCCTGCTCTAGCTAGAAAGAAATGTGTTGTCCTCCCTACCGTCCTTTATCCCATTTTTGGTTCATACCGATGTGTAAAGCTTGCGAATTAATGCTATACACAAAGCGACGCTATATTAAAGTTATGCTTTGATCATCAACTAAAAGACTCTTCTTTCCAATAGAAGCCTTGATCATTTGCCACTCAGGCATGCCATACAGGAAAATCATGCCATGCGACCGATGTATGTCGATATTCAACCTCTAAGCTCGTACGTCTCAGAGAAGGGTGTCGAGCAAGAGAATAAATTCTCCGCCACCAAACAGATGTATATTAGATAGAGATCAATCAATCATAGAGTGAAATCCAATATCAGACACACAGTCCATTTACAACTTCGTTCTAGGTCTTAACGAAACCAGAGGCACCTTATTCCTCGTCCTATATGTCCAATACAGGAGAGAGGCCCTCGCATATCCGTTGATCTCCAAGTACGTCTAGACGATCACCACTTATTACCTCATCTTGGGTGTATAGCCCAATCAAGACATCAGTAATCATCCATATGATGTGAAGACCTCCGGTCTTTAACCACTGTCTTTATCGTCGTATCAGTTATTCAGAATGGGATAAACTCGGTCTTTCCGAATAACTCGCGTATATAATAAACAAGTGTTATACAAACACAACATACACCTCATTCCAATCCGGAATATTATTTTATTTAAATATTCACATCATTAGGGAAGAGGTTCCCATTAATTTTATCAAAGATAAATTCTTTTAAATTTATTCTTTAATCTTCCTTTGGATATCAATTCAAACCATATTAAGGTTTATCCAAACTAGTCGGGATTAGCGCACATTACCGAAGTAATCTTTTCTTATATTTCCTAATCCCGACCTATTCATCCCATGAAGAAAAACTGGCAATGCTTCATACCTGACACCATGGTGTTATCGGTAAAGTTAATTACCATTTCACGTTCAAATCTAATTAAAGATTTTACTATCGCTTTGAGTAAAACTGGTGCTACTCCATTCTCGATCATTTCCCGAATTTGATAATTTAAATTATCACATTCTCTTTTTCAATCTAATTAAAGATTCATTAAAACTCCAATTCAGTTTTAATCTCAAAAATCATTACCTAATGATTATTCAAAGTTAAGAAACTAATCTTATCTTTAACTGGGTTAAAGAACTAATGTCATTTAAAAAACAGTTCACGATAAACCCAAAATCCCATTCCATTAATTATGGAATCTTCTTGGAAAACAAATCGATATATATATAATCGATATAAACTTTCGTATCCAACCGATAATATAAATGAAATAATGGCGAAGCTGTAATAACCCGGAAAATACGAGCCAATTTAAAATTTTTAAATTGATTATTTCAAAGGAATTTGAACAATTGAAATAGAAAATTTCAATGAAATAGTGAATTAGAAATAGTGAGTCAGTTTGAAAATTTGAATTCAAACTTTGACTGACTGTGTAGGGTGGAAAATATAGCGTATTTTAGCGAAACCAAAAATATTTAAATCTGTTAGTCAATACCTTTCTAACGAATCTGAAAAATCGAAGTTTCATAACGAGAATCAAAAGTTATGGCCGAATGAATTTTCAGAGGGGTCGGTATATAGAATATAGCCCTGGGAAATTGGTATTTTGCATACGACCTTGGAATTCGACGAAACCACTTTTGTTGGGTCCGGGATGTCAAACTATTGCTAGGTTTCAAATTTCATAATTTTTGAAGCTAGTATGTGAGCGTGGCAAAAGAAAATGTGTTTGGTCGATTTCTGTTAAATTGGATCGACCAGAAAATGGCCATTTTTCAAATGACCTCAGAATTCAACGAAACTAGTTTTGTTGGGACCGTAGCGTCAAAACATAGCTAGATTTATTTTTCTGGATTTTTTTCGAATCAGTTTGTGGCCTGGCAAATTGAAATGTGCGTTCAGAGTTAAAAATTAAATGTTTTAAACTTTAATTTGAAAAATAACTGACTGTAACAGTCGAATTGGCCCACGAAACATATCCCATTGTGTCCGGAATGGGAGTATTTAGCTAGGGGAGACAGTCGTTGGGTTTAAGAAGGAGTTCGTTTGAGAAAACACTATTTAAAAATTTTAATATAGTCTCGGCCAATCATATTTTTCCATTCATAATAAAAAAAAATAACAGAAACCCCCCCCCCCCGACCCCGACTTCGACGGCGGAAAGCCTTCGCCACCTTCCCAGGCGATTTCCGATCGCCACGGCCAGAATTAACCCCTCCTCCAGTTCAACTTTTTGTAGTTCTCCCTCCCCTCTTCAAATCCATACCAACCTCGCCCAGCATCGTCGAGTATTTCGCCGGATCCGCTCCTCCAAAGTTCGACCGTTCGGAGGTCGATTTCACCGCCCAGAGGCCGCCGAGTTCAACGCCGTGGGGCCCGCACGTGCGCCTCTCCTCCGCCTACAACCCTGCACTGGCCGATCATCCAACCGCTACACGGTTTGATCAAAAATCGCTGACCTAGTCTTGAAGCTTTCTGAAAGTGCGTTTTTCTTTGATCTGTACACTTTGAAAAATCATATCTTTTTGGTATGTTGACGAAATTCGATGAAACAGGAAACATCGAGACCGCAAGGAAGCTCTCTACCCAATAGAAGAAGCTGCGGATTTTTCTGACATTGTATCGATTTTTAGCGCTCAGAAAACCAAGGTGAGAAATCTAAATTAACGTGAAATTGAATAGAAAATGTCGTGTATAATTTATATAAGCGAAATATAAATTACATACGTGTTGTATACCTCATGTACATGCGTAGTGTAAGCTATATAAGCGAAGTATGAATTTTTACATGCATAGAAAAATTGATATATGTGTCGAAATGAAAGTGAAATATTGGAAATATATATTATATTATCTATATATATATACTCCCCTCGTCCACAAACCATGGACGATATTTATTGTGATGAATTGGTGTGAAATATTGGGTGAAAAATACGAATGGTTGAATAATTGTTTGTGGTTGATATTGT
Source organism: Allium sativum (assembly GCA_030737875.1). Classification (NCBI taxonomy): domain Eukaryota; kingdom Viridiplantae; phylum Streptophyta; class Magnoliopsida; order Asparagales; family Amaryllidaceae; genus Allium; species Allium sativum. The sequence continues at coordinate 606,854,322 of CM060919.1, read as the reverse complement.
TTGGTTGTGGTTGAAAAATACCCATTGGTGGTTGAAATGAATTGGAAATATTTGTGGAAATAAAAATAAACATGCCGCCTGCGTGCGAATTAGATGCATGAATCCCCATTGTCAAAAACCGCGAGGTTTTAAGGTAGAGCGAGGAGCCGTACTAGGGACGGTGCCGGTTTTAACTACCCTGCCGTTATGCTGCCGAAATTTTGAATAATCTTTGTGTGTTAGAATTATTTTCATATGTTGAAATTATTTTCATGCATAGAAACTAAAGTCATATATGAAACTATGTCCATGTGTGGAAATATTCATGTGTTGAAAAGTGTTGTATGAAAATTAAATTCATTTGTGAATGAATGAAGTGCTTAAACAATAAAAATCACATTTTTATATATATATGAAGTATGAAAAATATTCGCCTTATATAAATAGTTTCAACAATCAAAATCCCATCTTTCTAATATGAACAACCTAAAGAAAATGTCCATGTGTGGAAATACTCATTTGTTGAGAAATGTGTGTAGTGGAAATATTCATGTGTTGAATAAAAAGATCGAACAATAAAAATTACATTTTTATTGAAACTATGAAGTGTTGAAACCATCCATTGGTTGAATAAATATTTTAAATGATAAAAATATCATTTTTATCATATGTGTGACATGCTAAAGATATGCGGACGTTGAAATAAATATTTGTGATGGAAGTATTATTTTTAACATGCATAGGAACTAGATAAAATAGTCATGTGTTAAAATCTATTTTAGTTCGCCAAAATTATCATCTTTTGAAATATGAAGTGTTAAAAATATCCACTTGTTCAAATAGACGTGCATGAGTTGAAATATACATTAACTAGCTAATGATATGATTTTAGCCTATGCATGCGATATTAGAATGAATGATGTTTTTAGACCAAAGCAAGTCAAATATGAAATTGAATGGAAAATGATAAATGTTAGAAATTATATATATGTACATGCATATCTATTGAACAGGTTAAAGCAAAAAGGGGCTAGAGAAGAGAAATAGAATTTTGTGCCCGACAAATAGGTACACATTTACCGCTTTGTTTGGGTGATGATTTTATGAGCCTGTTGGCTAGCCGCTTGGCTTTTTCTTTTTCTTTTTGATATGAGACGCCCGTGTGGCTATTTGGGAATTTTCCCAGACCCTCCCGTACAAAGGAGGTTATGGCGAAATTTTCCAAAATTTAAAGGCGTTTGTGAAAAATTGAAGTGAAAACGATATAGGAATTTTTGAATGAGCTATATTTATATAAATATATAAATATAAATAGAATTAAAGCGAAACGTGGCCGTGCAGTTCATATTTTGAAACCGTGATTTCAAACGACTAGTGCGGAAGATCCGACCATTGGAATTTCCCGAAACCTCAACCGTTGAGTTCGCCTTGGAAATATCTTCCCAACGGCACCAACTTTGTGAAGATCCGACGGTTGGATTGTCTGGAATGTTTAATTCAAAATTAGTGAAAAACAGCGCCAGAAACGATTATATTTATTTATATATATAAATATAATTAAATTAAATCGAATAACGACGCTGCAGTTCGTAAATGGAAATCGTAACTTCGAATGGTTAGTGTGGAAGATCCGACCGTCGGATTTTCCCAAAACTGGAACCGTTGGATTCGTTTTGAAAAGACCTTCCTAATGATGTAAAATTTGTGAAGATCCAACAATTAGATTTTCAGATATGTGTAAAACAAAATTAGTGAAAAGCAGCGCCATTGCATCGACACGACCTGAAACGTCGTTTAATTAAATATGGCCGTTTTAAATTAAATAAAAATGGCGATATATCGTTATAAAGTACTATAGACGATATAGAGTGAAAATAAACCAATTTTGTTGTGTTTGCTTGATACGTGATGGTTGAATGTATTTGACATGAAAATTGTAACTAAATAACTGAAGTGTGAATGTTGAATAGTTCAACCCTGTGATTAATTGGTTTGAAAATCTAAATATACGTGGGTTATTTGAAAAGGCCGAGTTTATCTCATTTCAAATAATCGATCGACGTTGAGAAGTCGAAGAGTCGAAGACGACTGAAGACCGACGATCTCCACATTGGATGGATGGGCGCTACTGATGCCGTGATTGGAGTAGCTACCATGAAGGAATTGAAGTAGTAGCCGTCCAAACATATTGTTGATTGTACGGATATGCGAGGAATTGGTGCCTCCGGTTTCGTTCAGACCCAAAACGGACTTGTAAATGGACTGTGTGTCTGACATTGGATTTTGTTCTGTGTTGATCGATCTCTGTTAAATATATATCTGTTTGGCGGCGGAGAATTTATTCTCTTGCTTAACGCCCTTCTCTGAGACGTACGAGCTCAGAGGTTATGTATTGACAGAAATTAGTCGCATGGAGTGGATTGCCTGTGTGGCACGCCTAAGTGGCATATGATCAAGGCTTCTGTTGCAAAGCAAAGTCTTGTGGTTGATGATCAAAGCATGGTCTGTGTGACTAGCTTTGTGTATAACGTGAATTCGCGAGCCTCACACCTCGGTATGAGTCAAAAACGGGAGAGTGACTGCAGGGAGAGCACGACGTTTCTTTCTAGCTAAGTTGGTGTCAGTGACCTACCAGCCCTGACATTATATATACTTTTCACCTATGTGGTTGTTGGAATGCGAGGCGCCTCGATATAGGTCTGTAAGGACCGGGAAACGTGTGTTCAGGAATAACTAATCCTCAAAAGTAAGAGAGGACCGGCCCTGAAGATCCAAGGATCATAGTGGGGTCCTGGGACATTTGCTAGAGTGTCTCGAATCGGAGAGGAGCTTGCCTTTTGCCTCGACTCATGAAGGAATCCAATTTCCAATACGAAATTTGCGGATGTGATTGTATTACTAGTACGGCGACATAGTAGATGGTAGCTATGCCACCTAGGATTGATATTTATGATTGAATTTGCTTTTGAAACATATATGCACTAGTAATAATATCAAACACCTTTGTTTTATTCGTATGAAGCATCTTTGGCCATTATAAGGTAAAAACTCTATCCTCCGGCTTGCGTTGCATTGTGTGATGGGACCTGAGTCTTATAATGACTTCATTTTATAAAAAGCATTGCGTTGATTTAATCATTTATTTTATTTCATGCACTAGCACTCATTGGAGTAAACCCGTTCCGCGAAAGTGGCGTGGTCCTTTGATTTGCCTTATTATTGTTGTTAATAAGTTGAATAGATTTCTCATACCAGTCCCATGACTGACTCGTAGTTTGTTTCACCTTGCAAACTCGGGTGCCCTCATTTTCACACGGGCAGCCTAGTTACAGGTTTCTGACGCACCTTTTGGCTCATGGCGAGGCTTGACTACACTGTGCTGACTTGGATTTTCTCCGCCATTATTGTATCTATATTATGATTCCGCCACTGGCGATGTAGACTGATATTCCTTTTGTGTACTCTTTATGTATGATTCCGCCTCTGGCGATGGTGACTGATTATGTATCATTATGCACTAAGTTGTATCCTGTACTGTGCTTCTCTGATGTGATGATATCTATATGATTCCGCTGTCATATGTGTGTAAATTATTCTATTTTCTGTTTATGCTATTATCTGTGATCTGCTAATGATGATTAATGTGTTATATTCCAATGATTATCCTTAACACCGTGTCACGGGGTTTTGGGATCGTCACAGCTTGTATCAGAGCTTTGGTTAACCTTAGTTCTGGAGTCTAACACATTAAACACTTCGTCAAGCAGAATCAGTAGTATTCTAAGGCGAGTCGCTCGTTAGAGATAGGACTAGTAAAGTCCTAGAATGAGCTAAGCAGAATAGCAAAAACAATTGATCAGTCCATCGTTATCTTTCCGTAGGAATTTCTGCTTAACTATGCAATGGACTATCATTTCTGTTTACTGACTTTTTCGTTGCTTATACAGAATTTGACAAATGGCTACAAGAGCAGCCGCTGCTAGAGGAGGCCGTGCCGGCCGAGGCCGAGGAAGGGGAGAAATCCCAGCTCAAGAAGGACCTTTGATACAACCCCCGGCAGCTCAACACTTCGAGCTCGACCGTGTAGCTAAGAGATATAAGAACTTAGGAGGCAAGACCTTCTCGGGAACTGGCACCGTAATAGAGGCCCTTGCATGGCTCAAAACATGCGAGAAAATTCTTGAAGGCCTAAGGCTTGGAGACGAAGACAAAGCTATTATGGGCGCCTGGCTTATGCAGGAACAAGCCGAATTATGGTGGGAATCTCTTACCGCCGGGAATAGAGAAGCTGGAAGAACATGGGATGGATTTAAAGAACTCTTCAAGGAGAAATATGTCCCAGAACAAGCTCTAGAAAGAATGCACGATGACTTCGCCAATCTCCAGCAAGGGGATCTTTCCGTGCAGGATTATCTGAACAAATTCACAATGTTGTCGCCCTATGCTCCAGAGCTCGTTGCCACTGCGAAATCCAAGAATAAGAGGTTTATCTTTGGACTAAGACGACAATATCATGATAGAGCCATGGCCCATGTCAAGCTGGATTTCAACGAGCTAGTGGAAATGACATGCAACTATGAAGACCTTGATCAAAGGCATCTGGATCAGGATCGCGCTAGAAGCCAAGCCGGAAACAAGCGCAAGCCTGCTATAAATCAAGGCGAGTCAAGCCAAGCAGCATCTTCAAAACCTCAGACTGGCAAGCCGCCAAGAGGAAATTGCTTTAACTGTGGTAAGCCGGGGCACTACTCAAACGTCTGCACAGCTCCGAAGAGGCAGAAAACAAATTCTCAAGGCTCGAGGCAAGGCTCTCAGAACCCTCGCTCGTGCTTCAACTGTCGCAAGACCGATCATTTAGTCAAAGACTGTCCTTTGCTGAAGAAAGCTACTATAGCTCATGTCTATGACGGGTCTAGCCCGCCAGCTGCTTCCGATGGAGCAGATAAACCCGATGTTTTGGGAGGTACCCTTACAATTAAAAATATTCCTGTTTCTGTATTATTTGACACAGGTGCATCGCGTAGTTTTATTGCTAAAAACACAGTGCACAAATTAAAGTTAAAACAGCGAAAGCTTAAAGAATCGGTTGAAGTTCATAACCCGATAGGGGGTCCTGTTACTCTCGGTTCATATTGTAGAGTGCCGACCTCTTATTCTTCCTACAAATTTCCTTTCAATTTAATCGTTATGGATTTTCCCGAATTCGATATTATTCTCGGGCTGGATTGGTTAACGAAATATGAATCCGAAGTGAATTGTGCGGAAAGAATCGTTAAAATTCGAACGAAGCTTGAATATATTACGGTTCCTTATCATGGTTCGAATCCGAATAGAGAAGAATTTTGGTCAGCATTGGAACTTATCCCCACTTCCATGGAAAAGATTCCGATTGTTAGAAACTATGCGGATGTGTTTGAAGAAGTTGAAAACTTACCTCCGCAAAGAGAAATAGAATTCCGAATCGATCTAATTCCCAATGCCAGACCCGTGGTACATCCAATTCGTAGAATGACTCCGAAAGAAAAAGAAGAATTAGGCGATCAAACTCGTCAACTATTGTGGAAGGGTCTAATCAGACCTAGTTTTTCTAATTGGGGTGCAGCTGTTGTGTTTGTCCCGAAGTCAGACGGTACTCTTAGATTATGTGTTGATTACCGAGACCTCAACAAACAGACGCTTAAAAATAAATATCCACTACCCCGCATTGATGATTTGCTAGACCAATTGAATGGGGCGAAAGTATTTTCCCGAATGGACCTAGCTACAGGTTTTCATCAATTGAGAATAGCAGAAGAGTGTGTTCCTTTGACCGCTTTCAGAGGTCCAGACATATTTTATGAATGGTTAGTAATGCCGTTTGGCCTATGCAACGCTCCAGCATACTTTGTCGATCTAATGAATAGAGTGTTCAGGGGAGTTCTGAATAAATTTGTCCTCGTATTCATCGATGATATTTTAATCTACTCCAAATCAAAACCCGAGCATGAAAAACACTTAGAACAAGTATTGGAGATTCTAAGGAAGAACGTCTTCAAAGCCAAATTCTCTAAATGTGTCTTCTGGCAAGAAGAAGTCAAATTTCTTGGCCATGTCGTGTCCGAGAAAGGAATTTCTGTTGACCCAAGCAAAATAATAGCGATTCAAGACTGGAAACAACCCACTACTCCCACAGAAGTTAGAAGTTTTATGGGGTTGGCTAGTTATTATCGGAAGTTCGTTAAGGATTTTTCGAGGATATCCGGTCCGTTAACGAAGCTCACAAAGAAACATGAGAAGTTTAAGTGGACTTCCGACTGTGAAGAAGCTTTCCAGGAATTGAAATCGAAGCTGACCACCGCTCCAGTATTAACTATTATTGATGGCAATCAGGATTTAACGGTTTGGACAGATGCTTCTATTAGAGGTCTTGGTGCAGTATTAATGCAGAGAGGCCAAGTAGTCGCTTATGCAAGCCGCCAATTGAAACCACATGAGAAGAATTATGTGACTCATGATCTTGAGTTGCTAGCCATCGTATTTGCCTTGAAAATCTGGAGGCATTACTTATTGGGCGAGAAATTTATATTGTACACAGATCACCAATCATTGAAGTATTTATATACCCAGAAAGATCTGAATCTAAGACAACAGCGTTGGCTAGAATTTCTTGCAGCGTATGATCTTGATATCCTGTATACGCCAGGGAAAGCTAACGTAGTAGCGGATGCGCTTAGTAGAAAGACCGCAATCGTTGCCCATCTTATAATTACACCTGGATTGATTCATAGGATTTCAGCCCTTCAGAAAGACGATGAATTCATTCATAGAATCAGTAAGAGAGTCAAGGAAGGTGAAATCACGAGTTTTCGTATTGACAATAAGGGGGTTCTCAGGTTAAATAACAGGATTTGCATCCCAAATATTCCAGGCCTTCGAAGAGAAGTGCTAGACGAATGCCATAAATCCAAATTTTGCATCCATCCTGGGGTGAGTAAAATGTACAACGATATCAAACGCACTTTCTAGTGGAAGGCAATGAAAAGATATATTTCTTTGTATGTTAGCAGATGCCCTACTTGTCAATTGGTCAAGAGTGACCAACAGAAGCTAGCTGGATTGTTGCAACCGTTGGAAGTCCCAGGCTGGAAATGGGAACAGATTTCCATGTATTTCATAGATGGTTTGCCGCGAACCAAGAAAGGTAATGACAGTATTTGGGTAATCGTAGATCGCTTCACGAAGACTGCCCATTTTATACCTGTCAGGTCCAATAGAACTGCCCAAAGTCTAGCACAGATATATTTCAAAGAAATTGTTAAGCTGCATGGAATTCCCATCAGCATAGTCAGTGATAGAGATCCCCTATTTACTAGCAAATTCTGGGAGGCTTTCCAGACAGAATTGGGGACAAAACTGAATATGAGCACCGCTTATCACCCCCAAACAGATGGCCAAACTGAGCGGGTGAATAGAATTCTAGAAGATTTATTGCGGGCTTGTATAATCGATTTTGGTGGGTCATGGGAAGATCATTTGCATCTGGTAGAGTTCTCATATAACAATAGCTATCAAGCAAGTTTGAGAATGTCACCGTTTGAAGCATTATATGGCAGACCCTGCAGATCTCCAGCATGTTGGATAGAACCTGGCAACAGACTTGTACTAGGACCCGATATGATTAGGGAAGCATCGGATAAAGTGGACTTCATCAAGAAGCGATTGAAAACCGCCCAAAGCCGACAGAAAAGTTATGCAGACTCTAGAAGGAGAGATTTGACATTTGCTATTGGTGATCATGTTTATTTAAAGGTTTCTCCGATGAGAGGAGTAATCAGATTTGGCAAGACTGGGAAGTTGGCACCGAGATTTATTGGTCCCTTTCCTATACTTGAGCGAATTGGAACTCTTGCTTATAGGGTTCAATTGCCAGATTGGTTGCCTGGAGTGCACAATGTATTTCACGTATCTCAGCTTAGGAGACATGTGCATGATCCGGATCTTGTTGTGGAAGAAGCAGCGCAACGGGATGTGGAGATAACTCCAGAATTAGCACTCAGAAGAGAGCCATTAAAAATTGTTGGCAAAGAAACTAGGGAACTCAGGAGCAAAAAGGTTCATTTAGTTAAAGTGCAGTGGAGCAGTGATCCTAGAGACTGTACTTGGGAAACTGAGGAAAGCATTAAGCAAGCTTACCCCAAATGCAGAGTGGATATCTCTGACTAACTCCGGTGCAAGGTACCTTTACCATACTTTGCATTTACATTTTATTTCCTACTTTACTGTCGTTTCCTTTTCGAGGACGAAAAGTTTTAAGTAGGGGAGATTGTAATAACCCGGAAAATACGAGCCAATTTTAAATTTTTAAATTGATTATTTCAAAGGAATTTGAACAATTGAAATAGAAAATTTCAATGAAATAGTGAATTAGAAATAGTGAGTCAGTTTGAAAATTTGAATTCAAACTTTGACTGACTGTGCAGGGTGGAAAATATGGTGGATTTTAGCGAAACCAAAAATATTTAAATCTGTTAGTCAATACCTTTCTAAAGAATCTGAAAAATCGAAGTTTCATAACGAGAATCAAAAGTTATGGCTGAATGAATTTTCAGAGGGGTCGGTATATAGAATATAGCCCTGGGAAATTGGTATTTTGCATACGACCTCGGAATTCGACGAAACCACTTTTGTTGGGTCCGGGATGTCAAACTATTGCTAGGTTTCAAATTTCATAATTTTTGAAGCTAGTATGTGAGCGTGGCAAAAGAAATTGTGTTTGGTCGATTTTTGTTAAATTGGATCGACCAGAAAATGGCCATTTTTCAAATGACCTCAGAATTCAACGAAACTAGTTTTGTTGGGACCGTAGCGTCAAAACATAGCTAGATTTATTTTTCTGGATTTTTTCGAATCAGTTTGTGGCCCTGGCAAATTGAAATGTGCGTTCAGAGTTAAAAATTAAATGTTTTAAACTTTAATTTGAAAAATAACTGACTGTAACAGTCGAATTGGCCCACGAAACATATCCCACTGTGTCCGGAATGGGGGTATTTAGCTAGGGGCGACAGTCGTTGGGTTTAAGAAGGAGTTCGTTTGAGAAAACACTATTTAAAAATTTTAATATAGTCTCGGCCAATCATATTTTTCCATTCATAATAAAAAAAAATAACAGAAAACCCCCCCGACCCCGACTTCGACGGCGGAAAGCCTTCGCCACCTTCCTAGGCGATTTCCGATCGCCACGGCCAGAATTAGCCCCTCCTCCAGTTCAACTTTTTGTAGTTCTCCCTCCCCTCTTCAAATCCATACCAACCTCGCCCAGCATCATCGAGTATTTCGCCTGATCCGCTCCTCCAAAGTTCGACCGTTCGGAGGTCGATTTCGCCGCCCAGAGGCCGCCGAGTTCAACGCCGTGGGGCCCGCACATGCGCCTCTCCTCCGCCTACAACCCTGCACTGGCCGATCATCCAACCGCTACATGGTTTGATCAAAAATCGCTGACCTAGTTTTGAAGCTTTCTGAAAGTGCGTTTTTCTTTGATCTGTACACTTTGAAAAATCATATCTTTTTGGTATGTTGACGAAATTCGATGAAACAGGAAACATCGAGACCGCAAGGAAGCTCTTTACCCAATAGAAGAAGCTGCGGATTTTTCTGACATCGTATCGATTTTTAGCGCTCAGAAAACCAAGGTGAGAAATCTAAATTAACGTGAAATTGAATAGAAAATGTCGCGTATAATTTATATAAGCGAAATATAAATTACATACGTGTTGTATACCTCATGTACATGCGTAGTGTAAGCTATATAAGCGAAGTATGAATTTTTACATGCATAGAAAAATTGATATATGTGTCGAAATGAAAGTGAAATATTGGAAATATATATTATATTATCTATATATATACTCCCCTCGTCCACAAACCATGGACGATATTTATTGTGATGAATTGGTGTGAAATATTGGGTGAAAAATACGAATGGTTGAATAATTGTTTGTGGTTGATATTGTTTGGTTGTGGTTGAAAAATACCCATTGGTGGTTGAAATGAATTGGAAATATTTGTGGAAATAAAAATAAACATGCCGCCTGCGTGCGAATTAGATGCATGAATCCCCATTGTCAAAAACCACGAGGTTTTAAGGTAGAGCGAGGAGCCGTACTAGGGACGGTGCTGGTTTTAACTACCCTGCCGTTATGCTGCTGAAATTTTGAATAATCTTTGTGTGTTAGAATTATTTTCATATGTTGAAATTATTTTCATGCATAGAAACTAAAGTCATATATGAAACTATGTCCATGTGTGGAAATATTCATGTGTTGAAAAGTGTTGTATGAAAATTAAATTCATTTGTGAATGAATGAAGTGCTTAAACAATAAAAATCACATTTTTATATATATATGAAGTATGAAAAATATTCGCCTTATATAAATAGTTTCAGCAATCAAAATCCCATCTTTCTAATATGAACAACCTAAAGAAAATGTCCATGTGTGGAAATACTCATTTGTTGAGAAATGTGTGTAGTGGAAATATTCATGTGTTGAATAAAAAGATCGAACAATAAAAATTACATTTTTATTGAAACTATGAAGTGTTGAAACCATCCATTGGTTGAATAAAAATTTTAAATGATAAAAATATCATTTTTATCATATGTGTGACATGCTAAAGAGATGCGGACGTTGAAATAAATATTTGTGATAGAAGTATTATTTTTAACATGCATAGGAACTAGATAAAATAGTCATGTGTTGAAATCTATTTTAGTTCGCCAAAATTATCATCTTTTGAAATATGAAGTGTTAAAAATATCCACTTGTTCAAATAGACGTGCATGAGTTGAAATATACATTAACTAGCTAATGATATGATTTTAGCCTATGCATGCGATATTAGAATGAATGGTGTTTTTAGACCAAAGCAAGTCAAATATGAAATTGAATGGAAAATGATAAATGTTAGAAATTATATATATGTACATGCATATCTATTGAACAGGTTAAAGCAAAAAGGGGCTAGAGAAGAGAAATAGAATTTTGTGCCCGACAAATAGGTACACATTTACCGCTTTGTTTGGGTGATGATTTTATGAGCCTGTTGGCTAGCCGCTTGGCTTTTTCTTTTTCTTTTTGATATGAGACGCCCGTGTGGCTATTTGGGAATTTTCCCAGACCCTCCCGTACAAAGGAGGTTATGGCGAAATTTTCCAAAATTTAAAGGCGTTAGTGAAATAATTGAAGTGAAAATGATATAAGAATTTTTGAATGAGCTATATTTATATAAATATATAAATATAAATAGAATTAAAGCGAAACGTGGCCGTGCAGTTCATATTTTGAAATCGTGATTTCAAACGACTAGCGCGGAAGATCCGACCATTGGAATTTCCCAAAACCTCAACCGTTGAGTTCGCCTTGGAAATATCTTCCCAACGGCACCAACTTTGTGAAGATCCGACGGTTGGATTGTCTGGAATGTTTAATTCAAAATTAGTGAAAAACAGCGCCAGAAACGATTATATTTATTTATATATATAAATATAATTAAATTAAATCGAATAACGACGCTGCAGTTCGTAAATGGAAATCGTAACTTCGAATGGTTAGTGTGGAAGATCCGACCGTCGGATTTTGCCAAAACTGGAACCGTTGGATTCGTTTTGAAAAGACCTTCCTAATGATGTAAAATTTGTGAAGATCCAACGGTTAGATTTTCAGATATGTGTAAAACAAAATTAGTGAAAAGCAGCGCCATTGCATCGACACGACCTGAAACGTCGTTTAATTAAATATGGCCGTTTTAAATTAAATAAAAATGGCGATATATCGTTATAAAGTACTATAGACGATATAGAGTGAAAATAAACCAATTTTGTTGTGTTTGCTTGATACGTGATGGTTGAATGTATTTGACATGAAAATTGTAACTAAATAACTGAAGTGTGAATGTTGAATAGTTCAACCCTGTGATTAATTGGTTTGAAAATCTAAATATACGTGGGTTATTTGAAAAGGCCGAGTTTATCTCATTTCAAATAATCGATCGACGTTGAGAAGTCGAAGAGTCGAAGACGACTGAAGACAGACGATCTCCACATTGGATGGATGGGCGCTACTGATGCTCGTGATTGGAGTAGCTACCATGAAGGAATTGAAGTAGTAGCCGTCCAAACATATTGTTGATTGTACGGATATGCGAGGAATTGGTGCCTCCGGTTTCGTTCAGACCCAGAACGGACTTGTAAATGGACTGTGTGTCTGACATTGGATTTTGTTCTGTGTTGATCGATCTCTGTTAAATATATATCTGTTTGGCGGCGGAGAATTTATTCTCTTGCTTAACGCCCTTCTCTGAGACGTACGAGCTCAGAGGTTATGTATTGACAGAAATCAGTCGCATGGAGTGGATTGCCTGTGTGGCACGCCTAAGTGGCATATGATCAAGGCTTCTGTTGCAAAGCAAAGTCTTGTGGTTGATGATCAAAGCATGGTCTGTGTGACTAGCTTTGTGTATAACGTGAATTCGCGAGCCTCACACCTCGGTATGAGTCAAAAACGGGAGAGTGACTGCAGGGAGAGCACAACGTTTCTTTCTAGCTAAGGTGGTGTCAGTGACCTACCAGCCCTGACATTATATATACTTTTCACCTGTGTGGTTGTTGGAATGCGAGGCGCCTCGATATAGGTCTGTAAGGACCGGGAAACGTGTGTTCAGGAATAACTAATCCTCAAAAGTAAGAGAGGACCGGCCCTGAAGATCCAAGGATCATAGTGGGGTCCTGGGACATTTGCTAGAGTGTCTCGAATCGGAGAGGAGCTTGCCCCTTGCCTCGACTCATGAAGGAATCCAATTTCCAATACGAAATTTGCGGATGTGATTGTATTACTAGTACGACGACATAGTAGATGGTAGCTATGCCGCCTAGGATTGATATTTATGATTGAATTTGCTTTTGAAACATATATGCACTAGTAATAATATCAAACACCTTTGTTTTATTCGTATGAAGCATCTTTGGCCATTATAAGGTAAAAACTCTATCCTCCGGCTTGCGTTGCATTGTGTGATGGGACCTGAGTCTTATAATGACTTCATTTTATAAAAAGCATTGCGTTGATTTAATCATTTATTTTATTTCATGCACTAGCACTCATTGGAGTAAACCCGTTCCGCGAAAGTGGCGTGGTCCTTTGATTTGCCTTATTATTGTTGTTAATAAGTTGAATAGATTTCTCATACCAGTCCCATGACTTACTCGTAGTTTGTTTCACCTTGCAAACTCGGGTGCCCTCATTTTCACACGGGCAGCCTAGTTACAGGTTTCTGACGCACCTTTTGGCTCATGGCGAGGCTTGACTACACTGTGCTGACTTGGATTTTCTCCGCCATTATTGTATCTATATTATGATTCCGCCACTGGCGATGTAGACTGATATTCCTTTTGTGTACTCTTTATGTATGATTCCGCCTCTGGCGATGGTGACTGATTATGTATCATTATGCACTAAGTTGTATCCTGTACTGTGCTTCTCTGATGTGATGATATCTATATGATTCCGCTGTCATATGTGTGTAAATTATTCTATTTTCTGTTTATGCTATTATCTGTGATCTGCTAATGATGATTAATGTGTTATATTCCAATGATTATCCTTAACACCGTGTCATGGGGTTTTGGGATCGTCACAGAAGCCATCTAAATTCCATATATATATATATATTAATTGCCTTCCTCCACAGAAGCTCATTTCGATTATTATCCAATCGAATTCCGTTCCATTCCAAATTATTGTATTAAATTGGAAAACTTTACTTTGGAAAATTTCCCTAAATCTTAGTTAAAAGATTCATAAATTCCAAATCACATTTCGCTGTAAATCGGGTTAAAGAACAAATGTCACTAAAAACACAGTTCACAACAAATCCAATTCACATTCTATTTTATTCTAATTACCAAATGTAACTGGAAACTCTAATAATCTTAATTAAAAGATTTATTCTTTTCAAATAGGGTTTAAGGACAGTGCTACTGAAGACACCATTCACGACAATCCAAAATCCCATTCTTTTATTCAATTCCAATCAAATATCAATTAATTGGAAAGTTTCACTAAATCTTAATAAAAAGATTTGTTCTCTCCTCGACTGGGTTTAAGAACAGTGTTATTTAAGACACCTTTCATGACAATCCCAAAATCCTATTTGATATTAAATACAAGGCTCTGAATAGAAAATATATCGACTTATATTCAATATTAAATTCTGCAACCAACAAACATCGTATTGGAAATAACGATATAAATATATCTTTCAGATTTCCATAACAATATCTGTATAATCACAAAATCTAACATCGAAATATTCCGAAGATAATTTCGACTCAAATCCATTCCAATTCATATATTGGAAATTCTGGTTATTATAAAAGCACCGCAATCCAATTTATTTATAAAAAAATATTAGATTTTAATTCTAGTTCATAACTAGTTAATTTCGACAAAAATATATTTTTACCTTTTCAAATTTGAAATTTTTCATCCAAATTCCTTCCAAATCATTTATTATGATTTTACACAAATTATTAATATTTTTAATAATTTTATTAAGACCCGTACAGTCGATTTCCATAAATGGTCATCGAACTGCACTTACAACGACCTTTTCCAAATTTGATTTGGACATAATTCCAAATCCAACTGTTAGATTTCAAATCTCTTAAATTCATTTGAAAGCTCCTTTGGATACGAACCCAACGGTTCCGGTTTAGGAGAATCCGACAGTCGGATCTCCCGTAACGTCAATTCGAAGTCAATGGTCGAAATTTGTGAACTACCGCGGCACGTTCTATTCAGGCCATTAAATATATATAATATATATATATATTATATTTCGTCGATTTCCATTTAAAACGTATTTTATAAATTCGTTTTAAAATGATTCTAACTTCATTTTTCAACTTTAAATCAAAATTGAATCTTCCTTATCATTGTAATATACAAATGATAATATTTCCAAAATATTAGATTTTGAAATCATTTCCTTTTCGATCATCATTATATAAATGAATAAAATCGATATAAAAATCGTTCACGTCCAAATGGCGTTAATCTAATCAACACTGCTTTATATATATCCGTGTCCATCCCAAATCGAACATCAAAATCGGATTTTGATCTTTTACGGAATATTATTTTAAAATATTCATTATTTTAAAATATTTGTTATTTTAAAATATTCGTTATTTTAAAATATTCACTCTTTCTAAACTGGAATCAGGCACAGTCAATTACCATATAAAGTTATTTATATGGATTTCATACAACACATGTATAGAACAACAATGATAAACATTCAACCATCATCCACAGTGCATTCTACACTGCATAAGCATTAAATATAAATATTTTACGCTTACAATAGTCTGTCAACCAATCGATTGACAAAAAACTAAATATTGGGATTAGTGTATGTCTAATATCATCCCAATACCCGTGTGGGGTTTCCAAACAACAAACACTGATTATTATTTGTGCAGTTGGACGATGTGTAAAATATATCGTCCCAA
Organism: Allium sativum; assembly: GCA_030737875.1. Lineage (NCBI taxonomy): Eukaryota > Viridiplantae > Streptophyta > Magnoliopsida > Asparagales > Amaryllidaceae > Allium > Allium sativum. Next base: position 606,838,795 of record CM060919.1, on the reverse strand, counting down.
TCCATATCAGTTAAATGGGTGTACATAAACAAAAATCGTCCGATTCGTAAATGAATATTTATTTTATTTCAGTAAATATTTTATTTCATTCATTTATACAATAAAAATGATATTTTTATTGTTCTAACACTTTATTCAACACATGAATATTTTATATTCCATTCCATTCCACATCACAATCACAATCAGTTTCCACAACGCAATCAAATCGAACAAGTCGTCCATGGTCTGTGGATGACGGGTGTCGGGTGCTGCTAAGCACCGTCTGCATCCTAGTATATATTCTAACTAGAAAATAAAATTAAAGTGATAAGTTCTCACCTTTGGGATCCACTCCACTAGTTTTATTTCTGAATTCCTGAACCGTTCGGATTTGCCCGAAATTCTAACACAGTCCTTTCCACGCTGTTCATAATAAAAATCACATTTTTATTTTAAGGCTATATAGATAAAAATCACATTTTTACATCGTTATTATACAAATAAAAATCATATTTTTATTTATACTTCATATATATAAAAATCAAATTTTTATCGCTACTTCATATATATATAAATCAATTTTTTATTGCTACTTCATATATATATAAATCATATCTTTTTTCTTGCCACGGTATATAGAAATCAAATCTTTATTCTTGCCACAATATATAAAAATCAACTCTTTATTTGATTAAAAATCATATCTTTACCGTGTTAAAAATCATATTTTTATCGCTACTATATATGATAAAAATCGTATTTTTATTATGCTAACATATATATAAAAATCATGTTTTTAATTCGTTAATACATATATAAAAATCATCTTTTTATTTAAATAAACATCTTAACTTTCTTTAAATAAAAATCTGAACTTTTCTTATATAAAAATCTTTTCTTTTCATTGTTATATATAATAAAAGTCATATTTTTTATATGCTGTCTATATAAAAACTGATTTTATAAATGCTAATATATATATATATATATATATAAAACTGATTTTATTCATTTAAAACTGAATTTATATATTAAAAATCACCTTGATTTGATTATAGGAGGTCGGAGATGGCGGTTCAGGCGGTGGGGGAGGGGGGTTGCGGCCTGGTGATGGTCGCGGTGGAGGGTGGAGCAGGTTCAGGCAGCGATGTTAGAGGTGGGAACTACGGCTTCTAGAGCGGCGGATTCAAGTGAAAAGGGGGTTTTGCTGAATGGGTTCGGGTCTTCGTCGGAGAAAGGGGGAGGCTTGGTGGTGGGGAGGCCGATGATGGAAGGGGAGGGTGGCGGCGATCGAAGGGCAACGAGACGGGGTGCTGAAGGTGGCGAGCTCCCGACATGTGGGGGCGTGATATTTCTTTTGACCGGGGTGGGGGGGGTGTTGATTTTTTAGGGTTTGACCAACTGGAGAAACTAATATATACATATATATATAATTAAATAATATTTAATTCGTAAAATTCTTGTTTAACCCTCTGAACTTCAAATCAAACCCAACGAGTGTCGCCCTAAGCTAAATACCCCCATTTCGGACACGACTATGCTTCGTAACCTAATTCGGCTGTTATGATCAATTTCCACTAAATTTAAAATATAAATCATTATATTTTAAATTCAAACGCACATTTTAATTTACCGAAGCCACATACTGACTCCAAAAATTCCAGAAAAATAAATATGGCTATGTTTTGACGATACGGTCCTAACAAAACTAATTTCGTCGAATTTGGAGACCATTTGAAAAATGGCCGTTTTCAGGTCAATCCAAATTGGCTAAAATTGTCAAAACACACTTTCTTTTGCCATGCTCACATATTGATTCCAAAAATTATGAAAATTAGAATCAAGCAATAATTTGACATTCTGGATCCAACAAAAGTGGTCTCGTCGAAAACGAAGGTCGTTTGCAAAATGGCTATTTTAAGGGTTGTACTTCCATAGCGACTATTCTGAATTTTCAACTGGGCATAACTTTTTAGTCCCGCAATGAATTTCGGATTTTTCTGATTCGTTGGAAAGATATTTTCAAACAGATTCAAATACCTCTAGTTTCATTAAAATTTGGTTTATTTTGAATCCTATACATTCAATTGAAATTTGAAATCAAATTTTTAAACTACCACGCCATTTCCAATTCCTTTTATAATTAAAATAAATATTTATATTCTAATTTCGATTTAAATAAATATATATTATAATTCTATTCAAAATAAATTTCTACTCGTTATTATTTATAATGAATCATTTTAAATATACAAAATTCACTAAAATTGCTAAAATAAATTTTTTAAATTGGTTCTGATTTTCCAGGTTGTTACAATCTCCACCACTTAAAATCTTTTCGTTCTCGAAAAGGAACGGAGCTGAAAATTGTTTAACTAATCAACTCAACTTTCAGTTTGGCTTTCATTCTTCAACTTTTCAGTTTCTAAGAATTTTAAAATTCTTCAAAAATTTGGCTAACACCCTAAATTTTCGAAAAATTTCGCCATAACCTCCTTTGTACTGGGAGACATTTAAAACCTCAACTAGGCACGCAGGGCCCTCACCAATCCAAAGGAAAAAGAAAATGCCAAGCGGATACCCTTAGGCTTATAAACTCTTTAAAAGAAAAGGAAAATGCCAAGCGGCCAGCCTTAGGCTCATAAACTCTTTAAAAGAAAAAGAAAATGCCAAGTGGCCAGCCTTAGGCTCATAAATCTTTAAAAGAAAAAGAAAACTAGTAAACACGTACCTATTTGTCGGGCATACAATTTTATTTCTCTTCTTAGTTTCCCTGTTATGACTTATGACCTGTTCAATACACATGTACGTACATGCATGCAATTTCCAAAAAAAATCAATTCAGTTCAACATTCGATACAATTTGGCTAAATTTACCTTATTGGTTCCAACATTTTAATCAATCAAACTAATTATCATGCAACACAACCAACAATCAATTTGTTGATTATCTTTTCAAACATATAAACTTCTACATATGCTAAAAATTCATTTTTGATGCCAAATCACAACAAATAAATCTTATCTAGTTTTGGTTCTCACACTAGTCAATTGGAAATATATAGATATCCCACTTTCAAAACTCGAACATAAATACTAATGATACTATAGTAATCATCAGGACCGTCTCCGGGCGATTAAAGTATGATTCCATATACATACAGTATATTCGAGACTTTGAATATATGTTCATGATGCGTATACGCAAAATCTTCATATACTTGATTGTCCAAATCAATATAAAATAAAATATTCAAATACGTATGATAAGGTTTAAATTTTCAAAACTAAATTTGTTTTCATTATTATTTTAAAAATAACACTCTTTCGACTCGTTCTAGGATACTACTGATCCCATCTCTAACGAGTCATTCTCACCGGATATTACTAATCCAATCTCTGATGAATTCTTTCGTTTGGTTCTAATGTGCCTTGTTCTCGAGCTCTGTAAACCAAAGCTCAGATACCATATGAAGCGACTCGAACTTCCAAGGTCTCCGAAGAGAAAATAAAGAACGGATTGTCTCAGAACAAGACAAATCGGAACACAAAAAGAAGAACATTTCATTACTAATTACAACAATTTACATCAGAGTATAAGAATATACAGAGTATGAATCAATAATATACATTTGATAAATATCAGAGATTTATAAATTACAATGCAGTGGAAAATAATACAAAACACAACTGAAAGAGATACACGGATACAAAGCTTTCCGAATATCATTCCAGTTGTAAACCAAGATCCTGTGAATATAAATCTGCAAAACCAAAACTACTTGCTGCCCGTGTGGAAAATAGACGCACCCAGAGTTTAGGTTAAAACAATAAACTCCAAGTCAGTCGTGTGACCGGTATAAGAACTAAAACAGTTTTTTAAAACTTTACTTTAAAATCAGATATATCAAGGGACCATGCCGCATAACACGGAACGGGTTTCCTTCCAAGAATACCAGTGCATAGAATAAACATGTCAATGCTTTTTGGAAACATGAAGCTATTATAAAACCCTGGTCCCATCACACAATGCAATGCAAGCCGGAGGATAGAGTTTTCCCTTATAATAGCCAAGCATGCTTGGTACATTTAAAACAAATCAATTGATATTATTACTAGTGTTTATATGTTTCAAAAACAATCTCAATCATAATGTATCAATCATAGACAACATGAGCGTCCCATGCTACTATGCCGCCAAATATAGGTTTACAACCAAAACTGCACATGTCGAATTGGAATTTGGATTTCCATCATGAACCAAGGCAAGGGATCGTCCTTATCGAATTCGAGACAATCTAGCATGCCATGTCTCAGGATCAGAACGCATCGATCCTTAGGAAAATGCAGGGTCGGACCACATATTAAGTGGAATATTATTCCTGAACACACGTTTCCCCGCCCTATGGGGCGTAAATCCATCGGCACCGTAGTGACCGATATATCCGAGGTGCCTCTCATTCCAACGACCACATAGGTAAAAATATAAAAATGCCCGGGCGTGTAAAACCCTAACACCACCCCTAGCTAGAAAGAAACGTGTCGTCCTCCCTACCGTCCTTCAGCCCGTTTTTGGTTCATACCGAGGTATGAAGCTTGCAAATTAACGCTATACACAAAACGATGCTATATTAAAGTTATGCTTTGATCATCCACCACAATACTCTGCTTTTAAACAAAAGCCTTGATCATTTGCTACTCAGGCATGCCACATAGGCAATTCACGCCATGCGACTGATGTCTATCGATATACAACCTCTAAGCTCGTACGTCTCAGAGAATGGTGTTAAGCAAGAGAATAAATTTTCCACCACCAAACAGATGTATATTAGATAGAGATCAATCAACCACAGAGTAAAATCCAATGTCAGACACACAGTCCATTTACAAGTTCATTCTGGGTCTGAACGAAACCGGAGACACCTTATTCCTCATCCCATATGTCCAATACAGGAGAGAGGCCCTCGCTTATCCGTTGATCTCCAAGTACGTCTGGACGATCACCACTTATTACCTCGTCTTGAGTGTACAGCCCAATCAATGCATCAGTAATCATCCATACGATTTGAAGACCTCCGGTCTTCAACCACCGTCTTCATCGTCGACATATCGTCATATCAGTTATTCAGAATGGGATAAACCCGGCCTTTCCGAATAACTCATGTATATAATAAACAAGTGTTACACAAACGCAACATACGCCTCATTCCAATCCAGAATATTATTTTACTTAAATATTTACATCATTAGGGAATAGGTTCCCATTAATTTTATCAAAGATAAATTCTTTTAAATTTATTCTTTAATCTTCTTTTGGATATCAATTCAAACCATATTAAGGTTTATCCAAACTAGTCAAGATTAGCGCACCTTACCAAAGTAATCTTTTGTTATATTTCCCAATCCCGACCTATTCATCCCATGAAGCAAAACTGGCAATACTTCATACCTAACAGCACGGTGTTATTGGTAAAGTTAATTACCATTTCACGTTAAAATCTAATTAAAGATTTAACTATCGCTTGAAGTAAAACTGGTGCTACTCCATTCTAGATCATTTCCCGAATTTGATAATTTAAATTATCACATTCTCTTTTTCATTCTAATTAAAGATTCATTAAAACTCCAATTCAGTTTTAATCTCAAAAATATTACCTAATAATTATTCAAAGTTAAGAAATTAATCTATCTTTGACTAGGTTAAATAACTAATGTCATTTAATACACAGTTCACGATAAACCCAAAATCTCATTCCATTAATTATGGAATCTTCACAGAAAACAGATCAATATATATAATCGATATAAACTTCTGTATCCAACCGATAATATAAATGGAATAACGGCAAAGCCTTCTAGATTCCATATATATTAACCGCCTTCCTCCACAGAAGCTCATTTCGATTATTATCCAATCGGATTCCGTTCAATTCCAATTTATTGTATTAAATTGGAAAACTTTACTTTGGAAATTTTCCCTAAATCTTAGTTAAAAGATTTATAAATTCCAAATCACATTTCACTGTAAATCGGGTTAAAGAACGAATGTCATTAAAAACACAATTCATAATAAACCCAATTCACATTCCTTTTTATTCCAATCACCAATGTAACTATAAAATCTAATAGTCTTAATTAAAAAATTTGTTCTTTTAAAATGGGGTTTAAGAACAGTGTTACTGAAGACACCGTTCACGACAATCCAAAATCCCATTATTTTATTCAATTCCAATTAAATATCAATTAATTGGAAAGTTTCACTAAATCTTAATAAAAAGATTTGTTCTCTCCTCGACTGGGTTTAAGAACAGTGTTATTTAAGACACCGTTCACGATAAACCCAAAATCCTATTTGATATTGAATACAAGGCTCTGAGTAGAAAATATACCAGCTTATATTCAATATCAAATTCTACAACCAACAAATATCATGTTGGAAATAACGATATAAATATATCTTTCAAATTTCCATAACAATATCCGTATAATTACGAAATCTAACATCGAAATATTTCGAAGATAATTTCGATTCAAATCCATTCCAAATCATATATTGAAAATTTTAGTTATTTTAAAACCATTCGCAATCCAATTTATTTATAAAAAAATATTGGATTTTAATTCTAATTCATTTCGATAAATATCTTTTCAAATATGGATTTTTTTCATCCCAATTCCTTCCAAAATCATTTATTATTATTTTACACAAATTATTAATATTTTTAATAATTTTATCAAGGCCCGTACAGTCGATTTCCATTAACGGTCATCGAACTGCACTTACACCGACCTTTTCCAAATTTGATTTGGACATAATTCCAAATCCAACCGTTAGATTTCAAATCTCTTATATTTGTTAAAAGCTCCTTTCGATACGAACCCAACGGTTCCAGTTTAGTAGAATCCGACGGTCGGATCTCCCGTAACATCAATTCGAAGTCAATGGTCGAAATTCACGAACTACCACAGCGTGACGCGTTCTATTCAGGCCATTAAATAAATAATATATATATATATTATATATATTTCGTCGATTTCCATTTAAAATGTATTTTATAAATTCGTTTCAAAACAATTCTAACTTCAATTTTCAATTTTAAATCAAAATTGAATCTTCTTTATCATTATAATATATAAATGATAATATTTCCAAAATATCAGATTTTGAAATCATTTCCTTTTTGATATTCATTATAAAAATGAATAAAATCGATATAAATATCGTTCATGTCCAAATGGCGTTAATCTAATCAACACGGCTTTATATATATTCGTGTCCATCCCAAATCGGACATGAAAATCGAATTTTGATCTTTTACTGAATATTATTTTAAAATATTCGTTATTTTAAAATATTCATTCTTTCTGAACAGCAATCAAACACAGTCAATTACCATATAATGTTATTTATATGGATTTCATACAACACATGTATAGAACAACAATGATAAACAACCAACCATCATCCAGAGTGCATTCTACACAGCATAAGCATTAAATATAAATATTTAACGCTTACAACAGTCTATCAACCAACCAATTGACAAACAACTAAATATTGGGATTAGTGCATGTCCAATATCATCATAATAACCATTGGGGTTTCCAAACAGCAAACACTGATTATTATTTGTGCTGTTGGGCGATGTGTAAAATATATCGTCCCAATCCATATCAGTCAAACGGGTGTACATAAACAAATCGTCCGATTTGTAAATGAATATTTATTTATTTCAGTAAATATTTTATTTCAATCAGTTATACATACAATAAAAAAGACATTTTTATTATTTTACATGAATATTTTATATTTCATTCCATTCCACATCACAATGACAATCAATTTCCACAACACAATCAAATCGAACAAGTTGTCCATGGCCTGTGGACGACGGGTGTCGGGTGCTGCTAAGCACCGCCTGCATTCTAATATATATTTTAACTACAAAATAAAATTAAAGTGAGAAGTTCTCACCTTTGGGACCCACTCCGCTAGTTTTATTTCTGAATTTCTGAACCGTTCGAATTTGTCCGAAATTCCAACGCAGTCCTTTCCACGCTGCCCCAAATAAAAATCACATTTTTTATATGATGTTTATATATTTAAAATCACATTTTTATTTTAATTCTATATAGATAAAAGAAATTACATCGCTATTGTATAAACAAAAATCATATTTTTATTTCTACTTCATACATATAAAAATCGAATTTTTATCGCTACTTCATATATATAAGAATCAAATTTTTATCGCTACTTCATATATATAAAAATCATATCTTTATTCTTGCCATGATATATAGAAATCAAATCTTTATTCTTTCCACAATATATTAAAATCAAATCTTTATTTAAAAATCATATCTTTACCGTGTTAAAAATCATATTTTTATCGCTACTATATATAACAAAAATGGTATTTTTATTAAGCTAACATACATATAAAAATCACGTTTTTAATTCATTAATACATATATAAAAATCATATTTTTATTTAAATAAACATCTTAACTTTCTTTAAATAAAAATCTAAACTTTTCTTATATAAAAATCTTTTCTTTTCATTGTTATATATAATAAAAGTCATATTTTTTTATACGCTATCTATATAAAAAATGATTTTATAAATGCTAATATAAATATATATATATACACATATACATGTATATATATAACTAATTTTATTCATTTAAAACAGAATTTATAAATTAAAAATCACCTTAGTTCAATTACAGGAGGTTGGAGATTGCGGTTCAGGCGGTGGTGCGGCCTAGTGATGGTCGCGATGGAGGGTGGAGCGGGTTCAGGCGGCGGCGTCAGAGGTGGGCCCTACGGTTGCTAGAGCGGCAAATTCAAGTGAAAAGGGGGTTTAGCTGAATTGGTTCGGCTCTTCATCAGAGAAAGGGGGAGGCTTGGTGGTGGGGATCTAAGGTGGGGAGGACGACAGTGGAAGGGGAGGGTGGCGGCGATCGAAGGGCGACGAGACGGAGTGCTGAAGGCGACGGGCTCTCAACATTTGGGGGCACGATATTTCTTTTGACCGGGGGGGGGGGCTTTAATTTTTAGGGTTTGACCGACTGGAGAAACTAATATATATATATATATATATATAGTATACTTAAATTATATTTAATTCATAAAATTCTTGTTTAACCCTCTGAACTCCAAATCAAACCCAATGAGTGTCGTCCCTAGCTGAATACCCCCATTTCGAACACTATGGGATATGCTTCATAACCCAATTCGGTTGTGACGATCAATTTCCGCTGAATTTAAAATATAAATCATTATATTTTTAATTCAAACACACATTTTAACTTACCGGGGCTGCATACTGACTCCAAAAATTCCAGAAAAATAAATCTGGCTATGTTTTGATGATACGGTCCTAGCAAAACTAATTTCGTCGAATTTTTAGACTTTTTGAAAAATGGCCATTTTCTGGTCGATCCAAATTGATTGAAATTGTCAAACCACGTTTTCTTTTGCCACGCTCACATATTGATTCCAAAAATTATGAAAATTGGAATCAGGCAATAATTTGACATTTCCAACAAAAGTGGTCTCGTCAAAAAAGGGAGATCGTTTGCAAAATGGTTATTTTAAGGGCTATATTTCCATAGTGACTATTCTGAATTTTCAACTCGGCATAACTTTTTATTCCCGCTATAAAATCTGGATTTTTCATATTCTTGGGAAAGATATTTTCAAATAGATTCAAATATTTCTAGTTTCACTAAAATCCGGTTTATTTTGAATCCTGTACATTCATTTGAAATTTGAAATCGAATTTTCAAACTATCGTGCCATTTCCAATTCATTTTATAGTTAAAATAAGTATTTATATTCTAATTTTGATTCAAATAAATATATACATCCTAATTCTATTCAAAATAAATTTCTAGTCATTATTATTTAAAATGAATCATTTTAAATATTCAAAATTTAATAAAATTGCTAAAATAAAAAAATTTAAATTAGTTCTGATTTTCTGGGTTGTTACACTACTACTTTTTAGCTATTTTTCTTGAGTATTTTCATCGTTTTTTCGTCCTTTTAACACAACAAAATTCATAGTTTAGTTTTTACTAGTATAACCACAAAATGGTGAGAAAATCGACCATTTGATTATATAATTTAAAGAAAAAATTTAAATTAATAGATAATAACATGATTGACTTAAAAATTTATTATATTTTTAAATAATCTATTTAGATCCATCAAATGATTTTGTATTATAAACAAGATTTTAATCGTTGATCTAAAGTAAATTTGAAATTTAATAGATATTTAAAAAAAACTAAGCATAAGTATTTGAGCAGCTAAACTCATTTGAGAAAACTATTTCGAAAAAGAAACTATTTCGAAAAAGACAAAGTGTTATTTTGATTTTGACAAAACTAATTTTGGATAATGACTATAAACAAATTTTCCTAATGGTCAGTTTGATAAAAATAAAGATTTAACTTGACCTTTAAAGGTATCAAAAGGATAAGTTAGAGTTCTATGTGGATCAAATAAATTTAACCCGACACTTTCACTACAGATGATAGCTTTTCACCCTTTTGACTAACCCATTAAAACCATTATAGAATAACTAATGTTAAAACATATTTCAGTTATACCAAAACCATCTGTAATATAAAGTTGCCTTGAATCATCCTTAAACTAAATAATAAAGATAATCTAGTACACAAACATGAAATTGCAAGATAAAAACTGCAATTATTACATACATAAGGATAAGCTAGCGTACATTTAAGAAACAAGGTACATGACATATGAATAATGCACCATATTATTTTAGTACTTCAAAGCAGCAATTTTCTTCTGGTTTCCAAAGCAAGTGTTTTGTCCTAGAGTCCAAAGCATATTTTCCAGGAAGTAGTAGCAATGGCAAAGCTGCAATAGAAATAAAACAGTTAGAATATGCTACAGTGATTTATTGCCATATATCAAACTTGTATAACTTAGAATTATACATGTACAATTAACAGTGTTAACAAAGCTAACATAATTAATACTTCGCATCGTATTTTCTTATACAAACTCAACAACTATAGGATTTTCAAAAGAATAGGATGAAATTTACATTAATAATGATCTCACTTGTATCAGGCAGTAGAAAAATAATGAAACTCGTAATCAAAAGTCCAATAAAATGCATCAGATTTGTAATGACCCAAAATTCCGGTCCAATTTGAGCTGACCAAAACCACAAGTCCAAACCCAAATTAAACTGAAAATCAGGAAATTAATAGAAAGAAAACAGAGGGTGAGGATAGATAAGATAGAAACTTAGAATAGAAGAAGAAGAAGACAACATCAGAGTAACACAAATCTTACAGCGGAATGAATAACATATAATAGATAACATATCCTTGAACTAAAATCAGTATATGTATACAGTAACATTATCAGAGTACAACACTTACAATATAGCGGAAATAAACTATAACTATATGATCCTGAAGCCTCCTGCTCCAAGCTCTTCCAGTATATCTGTAAATCCCGACTACTTGATTGCCCGTACAAATTTAGGCACCCAAGAGTTTAGGGAAAACAAAACAAAATAAACTCCGGGTCAGTCATGGGACTAGTGTGAGTAAAACAGTTTAAAACATTTCAAGCAGGTAAATGATATCTCATAAGACCACGCCGTATAACGGAACGGGTTTTTCCCTTATGAGAATCCAAATTATCTTTATATCAGAAACCTTTTGATATTATAATAATGTCTATCAACCACGATTTAATAATCATCTAGCAAAAACGCTTTCATCTCACGTTCTACATATATAGTATACAATCAAAACCACAAGCACGTATTGGGTAATGGATTTCCAACTATGACAAGGTATGGAACCACCTTTCACTAGTGTACCTCTAGAAAGGAATACACTGGGTTCAACAAGAACATCTTACAACTCGGCCACACATGACCGACCACTCATTTCGCTTGAGTGTATCGAATGTATATCACCAACAGTTGGGATCAGCAACCGTTTCCCGAATGGGACAGCATCAACAATAGATTTTTAGAAGTAAATGAAACTCTAGATCAGGTGATTATACACCCTACTTCGGTGTGACCGACTTAGCCATGTTGCCTGCCCGATTTCTGTCATTTACCGGTTGATGAGACTAGAAGCTACGCTTTATCATCACACCAGATTCACTTTGAATGCCACATTGTCAAATCCATCAAATCACCGGTTGACATCCTCAACTATACATTATGTGTTAGCTAAAAGAAGTTTCCTTCTCCGCTTCCACTCTTGGTACGGTTGGAGAAATCAATATACGTGATCATCTGGAAATACTCTGTCATACATCTGTCCATACAAGTCATCTAGGAACAGGATGAACCGAAGGTACTATTCAGTATATCCATCTTAGATACTGTTATCTAAGACTTATACAATAGCCCTTGCACTTTACTCCGTCTTCAATTATCTTTGGCATATATGATTCGCAACGCTTATGCCAATACAGAGTGGTTCCTTGGATAATAATCCAACCGGTCTCTCCATATTAACAACGTTAAAATGGTCAAAACTTTGATAGTCTGTGATTTAACTATAAAAGAAAAACACGTGTGCAAACAACGATATTATTTCCAGATGGAAATTCTATCAATCAATCATCAATCATATATCTCCTTAGTTCATTAATTTACTTATCTCCTGTTTCCCTGTATTCAACATTTCTTATTTTCTAAATTTAGAAAATATAAGTTATTACCATTGGAAAACATTTCCATTTCTTGTTTTCTATATCAGAAAACATTTCTGGTTCTTATTTGGAAAACATTTCCAAAACTCCTTCATTAGACTTAGACATATGTTTAACAAACCATCGCGATGCCAACTCAAACCATTACGCTTATTAACTAAATTCCTTTAACCCACCTTCACTATCGAACCTTAACCATTCCTTAGTTAAAAATGAAGTCAATCAAGTTGGGGTAATACTACCTCTCAGACCTTAACTGAACAACGTTTCTAACCTTGAAATAGACAAAGTTCACCCTTTTAATTCTTTAATAACTTCCTTACGTAACTCTCTTTCGAATCATCTCTATTCGATAATTCTTTCCTTCAATAAGGTATATTCGATAACTCTATTTAATTTACTCTATTCGATTAACCCTTATCAATTAACTCTATTGGACTAACGCTATTTGTAACGACCCAGAAAATCTGAACCAATTTAAAAATTTTAAATTGGCTAAAATAATGGATTTTAAATATTTAAAATAAATATTTTAGATAATGGCGATGAAAACTGAGTTTGAATCGACAATTGAAAGCGAATATAATTAATTCTAATTTTAAATAAGGCCTGAAATGGCGCTACAGTTTTAAAAATTGAATTCAAAATTTGTCGGACTGTACCGGGTGCAAAACTAAACGGATTTGAGTGAAACCAAAAATATTTAAATCTGTTAGTGAATACCTTTCTAACGAATCTGAAAAATCGAATTTTCATAACGGAAAGCAAAAGTTATGGCCAAATGAATTTCAGAAAGGTCGCTATGGAATTTATATAACCCGTGAAATTGGCCATTTTGCATACGACCTCGGAATTCGAGGAAACCACTTTTGTTGGATCCGGGATGTGAAGTTATTGCTAGGTTTCAAATTTCATAATTTTTGAAGCTAGTATGTGAGTGTGGCAAAGGAAAACGTGTTTTGATCAATTACAGTTAAGTTGGATCGACCAGAAATGGGCCTTTTTGCAAACGGTCTCAGAATTCGACAAAACTAGTTTTGTTGGGACCGTATCGTCAAAACGTTGCTAGATTTATTTTTCTGGAATTTTTCGAATCCGTTTGTGGCCCAAGCAAATTGAAATGTACGTTCAAATTAAATATTGAATGTTTTATATTTTAATTTGAAGGAAAACTGACTGAAACATTCGAATGGGCCTTCGAAACATATCCCATTGTGTTCGGAATGGGGGTAAAATGCCAGGGACGTCAGTCGTTGGGTTTGGATTGGTGGTCGCGTCAGAAAACCCCTTATAAACTCCACCGGCCAATCAGAATTTTTATATAAAAAAAAAGAAAATCCTTTTTTTCTCTCTCCCCGCTCAGCCGATATCGATGATCACCGTCGCTCCTCCCTTCTCTCCTCCGCCACCGTCGTTACAGGCACTTCCAGCCTTCGCCGCCGCCACCACTCGAAGTGCCGCTCCCTCCTCTTCCAATCCGACCCCACCACGACCCCGACCGACGCCCCCATCGCCAGAATCGGCCCTCCAAAGCTCCGATCTTCCTGACGCCGCCGACGATAGATCCGACCACCGTACCCCCTCAAACCACCATCGATCGACAACCCTCACCTCCCTCTACGATGCTGCATCCACCGATCATCCCAGTTCTTCCCGGATTTCGCGAATTTCTCCGACCTAGTTTTGAACAGCGTATAAAGGTAATTCCTTTATATTGTTTAAACACTTTTTAGTGTTGCAAACCTTTTGAAAATCATATCTTTTTCGTTTCTTGACGAAATTCAGTGAAACAAGAGACAGTGGTCTCGTGTGGACGTCTTCTACATTCTAGAAGAGACCGCATATTTTTCTGAGCCTTCTGCTATTTTTGGTGGAGTGGAACCCAATGTGAGATTTCTAATTTATAAACGATATGGAAAACGACGATGTATAGATTATATGGTCGATGTATGAGTTATATAAGCGTTGTACACCTCTTGTATAAGCATTGTATAAGTTGTACATTCGATGTATAAGTTATATATGCATTGAAAAAATTATATATTTGTTGAAATAAAAGTGAATTGCTATATATATATATATATATATATATATATATATATACACGCCCCTCGTCCACAAACCATGGACGATATTTATTGGTTGTGATTGGTGTGAAAATTGATTGATAGCGAATGGTTGTTTGGGATTGTTTATGGTTGATATTGATTGATTGTGGTTGAAAAATACCCATTTGTGGTTGAGAAATATTTGGTTGAAACCACATAGGATTAGTTTGTGGAAATGAAATAAATATATACATGCCGCCTGCGCGCGAACTAGATGCATGATCCCCATTCTCAAAAACCGCGAGGTTTTAAGGTAGAGCGAGGAGCCGTACTAGGAACGGTCCCGGTTTTAACTACCCTGCCATTATGCTGCCGAAATTTTGAATAATATTCATGTGTTTGAATTATTTTCATTTGCTGAAACTATATTTATTCATTGAATAGAAAACCTTCATGTGTTGAATCGATATTCATTCGTTGATTAGAAATTCATGTGTTGAATGGTGTTTTTGTTTTAAAATATAAAAATCACATTTTTATCTATATATATAAACTATAGAAAACCTTCACGTGTTGAATCGATATTCATTCGTTGAATTGAAATTCATGTGTTGAATGGTATCCATATTTTAAAAGAAATTGTTTTATAATAATAATCCCATTTTTAACATCCATATGAAAAGTATAAAATAATCCTGTTTTGAAATAAATTGTTTTACAATAAAAATCCTATTTTTATCCCCTATATTAACTATAGAAATAATAGTGTTTTGAAATGAATTGTTTTACAATAAAAATCACATTTTTATTATATAAACGAATTGTTAAAAATAGTGAAGTGTTGAAATAGAAGACAGTTAGATAAAAATATCATTTTTATCAAATGTATGAAAAGAATGTAGCTTTGAAATCGAAGAACCGATATATTTATATAAATAGAATTAAAATATATCGAATAACGACGCTGCAGTTCGTATTTTGAAACCGTGATTTCAAACGATTATACCGGGAGATCCGACCATCAGATTTTCCTGAAATCGCAACCGTTGGGTTCGCTTTGGAAAAATCTTTCCAACGGCACCAACTTTGTAAAAATCCAACGGTTGGATTGTCTGGAATGTTTAAATCAAATCTGAAGAAAAACAGCGCCAGAATCGATTATATATATATATATAATTATATTTAATCGAATAACGATGCTGCAGTTCGTATTTCGAAATTGAAACTTCAAACGATTATACCGGGAGATCCGACCATCGGAATTTCCCGAAACTGGAACCGTTGGATTCATTTTGAAAAGATCTTTCTAATGATGTAAATTTTGTGAAGATCCAGCGGTTAGATTTTCAGATATGTGTAAATCAAATCTGAAGAAAAACAGCGCCACGGTCGCGTTATGGCCCGAAGCGTCGTTTTGAATATATTGGCTATTTTAAAATAAATAAAAATAGCGATAAATCATTATAAAATATTATAAACAATATGGATGTGATTTAGAAATTAACTGAAGGTTGGCTAAGTCGAATGGTTTCCTGGGTGTTGATCTGATGTTGGTTTTGGCCTTCGGGGTTAATATTTGGGAAATCGTTCTCTTACTGATGGACGGTTGGTGACTAATGAATTGAAATGATGCGTGTATATGTTAGTGTTGCACTTGTTTATTATATACGCGAGTTGCTCAGAAAGACCGGGTTTTTTCCCCATTCTGAATAACTGAATCGACGATAAGAAATCGAAGATGAAGACGGTGGTCGAAGACCAGAGATCTTCACCTCGTTTGGATGGTAACCGAGGTCCTGATTGGGAGGCATCCCGAAATATGGATAATGAGTGGTGATCGTCCAGACGTACGTGGTGGTCGATGGGTTTGCGAGGTATTTAGTGCCTCCGGTTTCGTTCAGACCCAGGACGGACTTGTAAATGGACTGTGTGTCTGACATTGGATTTTATTCTGTGTTGATTGATCTCTATCAAATTTACATCTGTTTGGCAGCGGAGAATTTATTCTTTTGCTTAACGCCCTTCTCTGAAACGCACGAGCTCAGAGGTTGTATATCGATGGACATCAGTCGCATGGCATGAATTGCTAGTGCGGCATCCCAGAGTGGCAAATGAACAGGGCTTCTGTTGAAAAGCAAAGCCTTGTGGTGATGATCAAAGCACCGCCTGTGTGGCGTAGCTTTGTGTATAACGTGAAATCGCGAGCCTCACAACCCGGTATGAACCAGAAACGGGAGAGGCACCTCAAGGAGGGCACGCGTTTCTTTCTAGCTAGGGTGGTGTCAGTGACCTACCATCCCTGACATTTATATACTTTTCACCTGTATGGTTGTTGCTGTTGCGAGGCGCCTCGGTTAGATCGGACGATCCGAGTCCGATGGAGCCATTCGTTGGCTCATTTACACCCCAAAGGGTGGGGAAACGCAGTGTTCAGGAATTTTAATCCACATCGGTGGACCGGCCCTGACGATCCAAGGGCCCACCTGAGTCTGGGTCCTGAGGGGAGGGCTAAAGCGTCTCGAATTCGGTAAGGACTATCTTTTGCCTTGGTTCATGACGGAAATCCAATTTCCAAATACGTGATTGTGCGGTTTTGATTGTATACCTATATATATGACGACATAGTGGTATGGGGCATTAATGTCGTCTATGATTGATAGTTATGATTTGAAATTGTTTTCAAAACATATAAACACTAGCAATAATATCAAATGCTTTTGTTTTATTCGTATCAAGCATATTTTGGCCGTTATAAGGTAAAAACTCTATCCTCCGGTTTGCGTTGCATTGTGTGATGGGAACTGAGTCTTATAATGGCTTCATTTTTATAAAAAGCATTGCGATGTTTAAAAGAATGATTTGTTTTAAAGCACTGGCAATCCAATGGAGTAAACCCGTTCCACGAAAGTGGCGTGGTCCTGTGATTAGCCATATTATAAATGTGTTGAGTAGATTTCTCATACCAGTCCCATGACTGACTCGTAGTTTGTTTCACTTTCAAACTCGGGTGCCCCTTTTTCTACATGGGCACCCTTGTATTCAGGTTTAGCTGGCTTCCTCTGGATAGCTGGAGCTGAAGATGGATTCTATCATTTATCTCTTTTTATGCTGTTCAGCTTCTATTGTACATATTTTGTTTGTTTCCGCTGTAGACATTTATGTATAGCTGAACTGTAATTGTACTAAGTAAGATCCTGTATACTGTGTAACTCTGATGATTACTTTTATCCAGTATATTCTTTTGTTCATTATCTGGTGTATTTATTTAATTCTGTTATGCTATTTTCTGTTTATGTGTTATATTCCGCGGATTACCCTTGCCACCGTCAGTACGTGGTTTGGGGTCGTCTCACTATTGGATTAACTCTATTGGACTAACGCTATTGGATTAACTCTATTCGATTTAACTCTAATCGATTTAACTCTAATCGATTTACTCGTTTCACTTAACTCTTTTCAAATAAACCATATTCGATAACTCCTTTAACTTTATTCGAATAACAAATATTTGATAACTCTATTTAACTATTATTCGAATAACTAATATTCGATAACTCCATTTACTTTATTCGAATCACTAATATTCGATTAAGTCAATTGATTCTATTCGAATAAACTATATTCGATTAACTCCTTTAGTTCTATTCGAATAAACTATATTTGATTACCTCCTTTAATCCTATTCGAATAAACTATATTCGATTAACTCTAACTGATTAACTCTTTTTACTTAACTCCTCTCGACTAACCCCTTTCGAATAACATATTCGATTTACTAACTTTAGAATACCATATTCGATTAACTCCCTTCAAATAACTATGTTCGATTTAACTCCTTTCGAATAACTAAATTCGATAAATCCCTTTTCGAATAAACTATTCATTTATAAAGATTTACTTTTAGTAACGGTTCTTCGCTTTACAAATGATTTCCTTTTTAGTAACGTTTTCCTTTTTATAACGTTTTCCTTTTTATAACATCCTATTCGGTTATAAACAAATTTCCTTTTTATAACTCTATTTATTTTCTAAATATTTCCTTTTTAGTTCCATTTGTAAATGGTTTTACAAATACCTCCTTTTCTATTATTCTATTTGTGCAAATATTTCCTTTTCAAATCTATTCTTTGATTTTATAATTTCCCTTTTCTAAATATCTCCTATTTATAAATATTCCAATTTATAAATATTTCTTATTTATAAATATTTTATTTTCAAATATCACTTTGAAAATATTCCCTTATCTACATTTTGGTATGTTATGGTATTCAACATATCAAATCATGATGATCAGTATCGTTCAAATGCATATAATCGACAACATATTATATATCACATTATATATCACAATATATGAAAAATAGTAAAATAACTGTTGAGGTATCCAGTCGGATTCCTCTAACCTGTCTCCCTGCATCCATAGATGTTAAACAACATAAATAACATCACTTTCATTTCAGTACGAATTATTCTGATAAACAGAATAAATATATATATATATAACGGTTTATATATATATAATTTAAACTAACTGACTAGCAGTTCAATCAACCAAATCAACACACAACAATCAACAGATGATTAACAGTTCTAACAATACGTTATAAAAATTTAACTATTCAGAGTTGGTGGGTTTTACTCACTTTGGCAGTTCATCGTTAAAGAACGATAAACTGTTGTTTGATTTGAATCAAACAATTTATTTTGCCATAAATTCAGACGATCTCCAACCCACTCCAGTCAGTTCCATTGGGTAGTGTTCGTCCATACGATCCTGTCAGATCTTGTTTTGCTGAATTTCGATAACATATGACAAAGATACGATAAGTTAAATTTATTACATCCTTATATTTGAATTTAAATTAAATTAAAATATAAGATGGGCTTTACCGATGAATTTAGGCCCAACCGAAATAAGACCACACCCATTCTCTTCTTCCTCATTTCCATCGTGAGTCCCCTGTAGCCAAACAGTGGCCATTAACGATTTTCCAAGCCTCCACCGCATCTTCATTATTCAACTGAAATTCGAATAAAAATCACCATCGTGTTTCCCTTGCCATTCTCCACAATCCCTTACCAACTACTTCGATCTCGGTTTCCTTCTTCCGGTTTGCGTCGACAGGCTTCGAGCAGCCAACACAGGGAGGTCACGACTTCAAAGTGTACCGATCCTACCCAATTTTGCACACTAGGTGCGGATTTACTTCCCAATCCCAAATCTAATATCCATTTCAACTATCAATGCTCCCAATCCCCAAAAAGACGAACCCTAATATCACTGTGGAAAAAACGCACCACCTAAACAGACGTCGAACTCCTCAATAATGATATACGAATAAAGAGAAACGAGAATGGAAGCTAAAAATACTTGTGTAATGATTTACAGGATTTAATCCTATTTGTTTTCGATTTTAGAAGGTTGCAAATTCATTTTTCTGAGGTGGAAATTTGTGGCGGCTCCAGAGAAATATATACGGGGATCATATTCAATGTGTGGCTGTAAAAGATGGGTGGGTGGCCTTCATTTTGACCAAATATAGATTAGGATATTATTTTATTATTATTTTATTTTTGTTTCTGACTTCTAAAAATTCGTGTGGTCACACATGATACCCAAAAATCACGAAACTGGACATGCAGCTACAGTTTGACATTACGGTCCCAGTGAAACTGGTTTCGTCAAATTCTGACCTCGTTTGCTTACACAGCGTATTTTAACCGTCAAAATACTGACTAGTTTTCACTTTAAAAATCCGTATGGCCACACAGTGACTCTAAAAATCACGAAACTGGAAATCTAACAATGATTTGACATTGCGGATCCAACAAAATTAGTTTCGTCGAATTCCGACTTCGTTTGTAAAAGTGGCTATTTTTAAAGTCCTGGATGACCCATTTAAATATATAATTATATTTAAATATAATTAAATTAGATACAAATAAATTTATATTATCGTATATATCCACAGTGGAATACCATACAGCTTCAGAATATTCCCATATGAATTTCTAACTCAATATTTCATCATCAGAGTTATAACGATATTCAATTTATATTGAAACTCCTTTTTTTAAATATAATTAATTCCTTTATAAATTAAAAAGGAATTCCACAGCGACTTTTCTGAAATTTGATTTGGACGTAAATCAAAATCTACACGACGAAATCCCGATTTTTCTCTTTCACTAGAAAGATATACTCCACCAGCTCCACACGTTTCTTGTTTCACAGAAATACAGCTTAAAACGAATCCTATACATTCAGTTGAAGTTCAAATCGCCAAATAGCGAACTGCCGCGCCATTACGGGCTCGATTATAATTATATTATAATTTATACGTTCAACTGTTGTTTATATAATATATCCGTTATCATAATTCAACTCTAAACTGAATTACATACTTTGAATTGTCCAGTTCACATTATATTGTCAATTCACTATTTTTTACTATTTCAGAATTAAATATATTATTTAATTTATTTTTTTAATTAAATATTCACCATTATTTAATTCCACGACCCTTAAATTCACTATATCACTATTTATATAATTAAATAAATTAATTATAATACCTCTGCCAATGTGGGTCATTACAATCTTTCCCACTTAAAATAATTTCGTCCTCGAAATTGCTAAAAGGTAGAGGACGACCCTATCGACTGGTTAGAACATATTTGTTCACTTCTTAACTTCAGTTTCAACTGAACCAATTTAATTTCAATTAAATATTAATAAATTCTTATCAACGAAAATTTTCAAAAATCCTGAAAATTTTCTAACTCCTTAACTTTTCGAAAAATTTCGCCAGCACCTCCTTTTTGCTGGTCAATACGTCAAATTCCAACTCGCCTCTCTGGGCCATCTCCATCCCAAAAGAAAATCAAACAGCCAAGCGGCTTGCCAATTCGGCTCATAAATCTTATATTCAATAGAAATATAAACCTGTACCTTTTATCGGCATATTATTATATCCTTTCCACCTGTTATCAATTCAGTGGATACAAGGGTCATCCCAATCAAATTCCAACCTGCTTTTATTCACAACACAACCATTCGCTTATATCCGAGCCAAATATCCTTTCAACTTGAGTTTCTTCTCGATTCCCAATTCTTAACTTGATTATCACATTACACTTCAAATTTGAATCTCGCAATCCAATTTGTCTTGATATCATTCTAATTCAACCTCAGTTACCACTTTACTGGCTTTACTTTAATTCAAATTTGCTTTCACAAATTTCTGTTAAATTTGTTTTTAATTCAAACAGTCTTTCCCTAGGAGTTTTCAAACAGGTTACTCTTTTCAAAAATCAAATTTTCCTTTTGAACATGTCACTGAGCCCTTAATTAATATTCCATTAGTTAAATCACTTCTCTATTTCTTTATCAATATTTGTTAACCAAATATTTTCAATAACCATATTGGCCTTTTATGTTATTTGGAAAACATTTCCGAATATCGCCTTCCTTTATTTTCTAAACTTTAGAAAACATATGCTATTTATAATTGGAAAATATTCCAATTACTTATCTCTTTTCCGATCTCGTTTATTTCTATACTTAGGAAATATTCTTTATTATATTTCCAAGCTTACACTTATTTGGGCTAAAACGGATGTTGTGTAAAACATCGTTACAACAACCCAAATACTATATTCAACTAACTCTTATTCAGCATTGATCTTCGAGCCTGAAATCTTACTATTTATTTGTTAATAATGAAATCAATCAAGTTGGGGTATAACTACCTCTCAGACCTTGACTGAATAACATTTATAACGTCAAAACAGATATGACTACTTACTCGAATAATCAATACCATACAACTACTTACTCACTTTTAAACACGTATACGCTTCCTCTTTCTGTGCTTACTAGATTTATTCTTAGTCTTCCTTTTTGATTTTGCTATTCTATTTCTAAGTTCGTTCCCTTATCGACTTCTATATATATATCGATACGTTGATTTCTAACTATCAAATTATCTTAAAAATATTCTAATTCCTTAAATTCCCGGAAAAATTCGCCATAACCTCCTTTGTACCAGGAGCGTCGGGATATTTCAAATAGCCTCCCATGGCCCTCACCAATCCAAAAGAAAACGAAAAAGCCAAGCGGCTAGCCGATACGGCGCATAATATTTCATATATGAAGTAAATACATACCTTTTCGTCGAGCATTCTATTTATATACCTTATCCATACCTATCTCATGTATATTTATACCTGCCCAATCTATTTTAACTATACCTGATCGTTTAACTCAATTCGTTAATTAATTTGTTAATTAACTCTTTAGTCTATTTCACTTTTATATTTGAACATGATATGTTCAAATATATTTTAACTTGCTTATTAACTAATTTGAATTCAAATTTCAAATCTAAGTTCTATATTCGATTTCGAATATACATTTACAAATCCAATTCACCTTTCAAAGTTCAACTTCAAATTCGAAACTCGTTTAACTAATTCCTCTTCGACTTAGTTAATTCTATTCAATTTCTATTCAAATTTTATATCACTTCTATTATTCAAATCTATATATCAAACTCTATTCAAATTCTATATATTCAAATCCCATATATTCAAATTCTATAGTTTAAATTCCATTTGAATTCTATATTCAAATTCTATATATTCAAATCCTATATTTGAAATCCTTTTGAATTTTATATTCAATTTCCATTTGAATTTCTATATTCAAATTCCATTTTACTTTCGATATTCAAATCCTATATTTGAATTCCTTTTTATTTTCTACATTCAGATTCTGTATTTGAATTCCATTTGAATTTCTATATCCAAATTCCATTTGAATTTCTATATTCAAATTCTATATCACTTCCATTGAATTTCATATATTCAAACTCCCTTTGAATTTCTATTTCAATTCCATTGAATTTCATATATTCAAACTCCCTTTGAATTTCTATATTCAATTTCTATTTCAATTCAATTGAATTTCATATATTCAAACTCCCTTTGAATTTCTATATTCAATTTTATTTGAATTCTCTTTATTCAAATTTTACATTCAATTCTATATTATAAATCCCATTTTGAAATTCAACACACTTGTCTTTCCCAAAACAAATTCAAAACAGTATCTCTGGTAGTAATTTGTCACTTACAACTCGAAAATGAATACTGGTGATGCAGCTGTCATCATCAAAATCTATTTTCCAGCGATCGAAGTGAGTTCAATACTATAAAACCATTTCTAAACATTTCCACTTTGAAATTCATTTCAAAATATAAGTCACACTGCTTGTAAAACAATTTAAAATCTCCTAAAATCTTAAATTTTCCTTATTTTTAATCCAAATCGATTTACAAACACTTATTCAATTTTCCAGAATCTTAATTCAATTCCTGGTTTAAATTTCAGATTTAACTCATCTGATTTCACGTATTTCACTTATATGAATTTCTATTGGTTATTTACATAACCATTTAATTTATAACCTTACTCGATTATAAACAACCAATATATCCAATATGTTATAATTTTGATATATATATCTTCTCTATATCAAGATATACCTTGGGTAAACTTATTTTAATTTACCCTCTTTTCAAAACATATCGTATCGACCCATCGTGTTCGAGTGTTTATAAACTCCTACCGATACAGTGGATCAAACTGATCGACCAGAACTCATAAACAACGCAAACAATGAATCTCCACAATATAAAATTATTTTTATATCATCTACAAATACGTTCACTCGTATTTATACACTCAACTCAATCTAGGGTATTAATAACCCCGTCTCTACTGAGTCACGCCATAGAGCCAAGGTAATTCACTTAACCTTAAGCTCTGATACCAATTGTAATGACCCGAAATTCTGGTCCAATTTGAGCTGACCAAAAACACAAGTCCAATCCCAAATTAAACTGAAAATCAGGAAATTAATAGAAAGAAAACAGAGGGTGAGGATAGATAAGATAGAAACTTAGAATAGAAGAAGAAGACAACATCAGAGTAACACGAATATCACAACGGAACGAATAACATATAATAGATAACATATCCTTGAAATAAAATCAGTATATGTATACAATAACATTATCAGAGTACAACACTTACAACACAACAGAAATAAACTATAGCTATATGATCCTGAAGCCTCCTGCTCCAAGCTCTTCCAGTATATCTGTAAATCCCGACTACTTGACTGCCCGTACAAATTTAGGCACCCAAGAGTTTAGGGAAAACAAAACAAAATAAACTCCGGGTCAGTCATGGGACTGGTGTGAGTAAAACAATTTCAAACAGTTCAAGCAGGTAAATGATATCTCATAAGACCATGCCTTATAACAGAACGGGTTTTTCCCTTATGAGAATCCAAATTATCTTGATATCAAAAACCTTTTGATATTATAATAATGTCTATCAACCACAATTTAATAATCATCTAGCAGAAACGCTTTCATCTCACATTCTACATACATAGTATACAATCAAAACCGCAAGCACGTATTGGGTAATGGATTTCCAACTACGACAAGGTATGGAACCACCTTTCGCTAGTGTACCTCTAGAAAGGAATACACTGAGTTCAACAAGAACATCTTGCAACCCGGCCACACATGACCGACCACTCATTTCGCTTGAGTGTATCGAATGTATATCACCAACGGTTGGGAACTGCAACCGTTTCCCGAATGGGACAACATCAACAATAGATTTTTAGAAGTAAATGAAACTCTAGATCAGGTGATTATACACCCTACTTCGGTGCGACCGACTTAGCTATACTGCCTGCCCGATTTCTGTCATTTACCGGTTGATGAGGCTAGAAGCTACGCTTTATCATCACACCAGATTCACTTTGAATGCCACATCGTCAAATCCATCAAATCACCGGTTGACATCCTCAACCATACATTATGTGTTAGCTAAAAGAAGTTTCCTTCTCCGCTTCCACTCTTGGTACGGTTGGAGAAATCAATATACGTGATCATCTGGAAATACTCTGTCATACATCCGTCCATACAAGTCATTCAGGAACAGGATGAACCGAAGGTACTATTCAGTATATCCATCTTAGATACTGTTATCTAAGACTTATACAATAGCCCTTGCACTTTACTCCGTCTTCAATTATCTTTGGCATATATGATTCGCAACGCTTATGCCAATACAGAGTGGTTCCTTGGATAATAATCCAACCGGTCTCTCCATATTAACAACGTTAAAATGGTCAAAACTTCGATAGTCTGTGATTTAACTATAAAAGAAAAACACGTGTGCAAACAACGATGTTATTTCCAGATGGAAATTCTATCAATCAATCATCAATCATATATCTCCTTAGCTCATTAATTTACTTATCTCCTATTTCCCTGTATTCAACATTTCTTATTTTCTAAATTTAGAAAATATTTGTTATTACCATTGGAAAGCATTTCCATTTCTTGTTTTCTATATCAGAAAACATATCTGGTTCTTATTTGGAAAACATTTCCAAAACTCCTTCATTGGACTTAGACAGATGTTTAACAAACCATCGCGATGCCAACTCAAACCATTACGCTTATTAACTAAATTCCTTTAACCCACCTTCATTATCGAACCTTAACCATTCCTTAGTTAAAAATGAAGTCAATCAAGTTGGGTTAATACTACCTCTCAGACCTTAACTGAACAACGTTTCTAACCTTGAAATAGACAAAGTTCACCCCTTTAATTCTTTAATAACTTCCTTACGTAACTCTCTTTCGAATCATCTCTATTCGATAATTCTTTCCTTCGATAAGGTATATTCGATAACTCTATTTAATTTACTCTATTCGATTAACCCTTATCAATTAAATCTATTGGACTAACGCTATTGGATTAACTCTATTGGACTAACGCTATTGGATTAACTCTACTCGATTTAACTCTAATCGATTTAACTCTAATCGATTTACTCATTTCACTTAACTCCTTTCGAATAAACTATACTCGATAACTCCTTTAACTTTATTCGAATAACAAATATTTGATAACTCTATTTAACTCTTATTCGAATAACTAATATTCGATAACTCTTTTTACTGTATTCAAATCACTAATATTCAATTAACTCAATTGATTCTATTCGAATAAACTATATTCGATTATCTCCTTTAATTCTATTCGAATAAACTATATTCGATTACCTCCTTTAATTCTATTCGAATAAACTATATTTGATTAACTCTAACTGATTAACTCTTTTTACTTATCTCCTCTCGATTAACCCCTTTCGAATAACATATTCGATTTACTAACTTTAGAATACCATATTCGATTAACTCCCTTCATATAACTATGTTTGATTTAACTCCTTTCGAATAACTAAATTCGATAAATCCCTTTTCGAATAAACTATTCATTTATAAAGATTTACTTTTAGTAACAGTTCTTCACTTTACAAATGATTCCCTTTTTAGTAACGTTTTCCTTTTTATAACGTTTTCCTTTTTATAACATCCTATTCGGTTATAAACAAATTTCCTTTTTATAACTCTATTTATTTTCTAAATATTTCCTTTTCAATTCCATTTGTAAATGGTTCAAATACCTCCTTTTCTATTATTCTATTTGCAAATGGTTTGCAAATATTTCCTTTTCAAATCAATTCTTTGATTTTATAATTTCCCTTTTCTAAATATCTCCTATTTATAAATATTCCAATTTATAAATATTTCTTATTTATAAATATTCCATTTATAAATATTTTATTTTCAAATATCACTTTGAAAATATTCCCTTACCAACATTTTGGTATGTTATGGTATTCAACATATCAAATCACAATGATCAGTATCGTTCAAACACATATAATCGACAACAGATTATATATCACATCATATATCACAATATATGAAAAATAGTAAAATAACAGTTGAGGAATCTAGTTGGATTCCTCCAACCTGTCTCCCAGCATCCATAGATGTTAAACAACATAAATAACATCACTTTCATTTCAGTACGAATTATTCTGATAAACAGAATAAATAGATATATATAACGGTTTATATATATATATATAATTTAAACTAACTGACTAGTAGTTCAATCAACCAAATCAACACACAACAATCAACAAATGATTAACAGTTCTAACAATACGTTATAAAAATATAACTTTTCAGAGTTGGTGAGTTTTACTCACTTTGGCTGTTCATCGTTAAGGAACGATAGACTGTTGTTTGATCTGAATCAAACAATTTATTTCGCCATAAATTCAGACGAGCTCCAACCCACTCCCAGTCAGTTCCATTGGGTAGTGTTCGTCCATACGATCATGTCGGATCTTGTTTCGCTGAATTTCGATAACATATGACAAAGATACGATAAGTTAAAGTTATTACATCCTTATATTTGAATTTAAATTAAATTAAAATACAAGATGGCCTTTACCCATGAATTTAGGCCCAACCGAAATAAGACCACACCCATTCTCTTCTTCCTCATTTCCATCATGAGTCCCCTGTAGCCAAACAGTGGCCATTAACGATTTTCCAAGCCTCCACCGCATCTTCATTATTCAACCGAAATTCGAATAAAAATTACCATCGAGTTTCCCTTGCTATTATCCACAATCACTTACCAACTACTTCAATCTCGGTTTCTTCCTTCTGGTTTGCGTCGACAGGCTTCGAGCAGCCAACGCAGGGAGGTCACGACTTCAAAGTGTACCGATCCTACCCTAGGTGCAGATTTACTTCCCAATCCCAAATCTAATATCCATTTCAACTATCAATGCTCCCAATCCCCAAAAATACTTGTGTGATGATTTATAGGATTTAATCCTATTTGTTTTCGATTTTAGAAGGTTGCGAATTCATTTTTTTGAGATGGAAATTTGTGGCGGCTCCAGAGAAATATATACGGGGATCATATTCAGTGTGTGGCTGTAAAAGATGGGTGGGTGGCCTTTATTTTGACCAAGTATAGATTAGGATATTATTTTAATATTATTTTATTTTTGTTTATGACTTCTAAAAATTCTTGTGGTCACACATGATACGCAAAAATCACGAAACTGGACATCCAACTACAGTTTGACATTACGGTCCCAATGAAACTGGTTTCGTCAAATTCCGACCTCATTTGCTCACACAGCGTATTTTAACCATCAAAATACTGACTGTTTTTCACTCTAAAAATCCATATGGCCACACAATGACTCTAAAAATCACGAAACTGGAAATCTAACAACTATTTGACATTGTGGATCCAACAAAATTAGTTTCGTCGAATTCCGACTTCGTTTGCAAAAGTGGCTATTTTTTAAGTCTTGGATGACCCATTTAAATATATAATTATATTTAAATATTATTAAATTAAATACAAATAAATTTATATTATCGTATATATCCACAGTGGAATACCATACAGCTTCAGAATATTCCCATATGAATTTCTAACTCGATATTTCATCATCAGAGTTATATCGATATTTGATTTATATTGAAATTCCTTTTTTAAAATATAATTAATTCCTTTATAAATTATAAAGGAATTCCACAGCGACTTTTCTGAAATTTGATTTGGACATAAATCAAAATCTGCACGACGAAATCCCGATTTTTCTCTTCCACTAGAAAGATATACTCCACCAGCTCCACACGTTTCTTGTTTCACAGAAATCCGGCTTAAAACGAATCCTACATTCAGTTGAAGTTCAAATCGCCAAATAGCGAACTGCCGCGCCATTACGGGCTCGGTTATAATTATATTATAATTTATACGTTCAACTGTCGTTTATTTAATATATTCGTTATTATTATTCAACTCTAAACTGAATTATATAGTTTGAATTGTCTAGTTCACATTATATTGTCAATTCACTATTTTCGACTATTTCAGAATTAAATATATTATTTAATTTATTATTTTAATTAAATATTCACCATTATTTAATTCCACGACCCTTAAATTCACTATATCACTATTTATATAATTAAATAAATTAATTACAATACCTCTGCCAATGCGGGTCATTACAAGATTATCAAGTAATCAAACTTGCAACAAATTCAGAAATAACAACAATATAAAATTTTCAGTGCTAAATGTAACAACGCTTATATGTACATCTCACTGTTAACAAATAACAGAAGATATCTCTGCCAAAAACTAACAAACTCGTGTTGAATCTTATTTTAAAGAAATTTTGTGTCACATCAAGAGCTACTGGACCACAAAGACGTGAATTTATGCTTCACATATGCGAAAAGCTCAGTTTGATCAATAGAATAATCATGAGTATCGGCCAAGAATAAACTATGATATCGGTTGAAGTCAGCCATGATGTCTAGTATGAATCCATGATTTATCTCACAATCATGATAATATTTATAATTAATTATAGCATATAACATATAACAAACCACAAAATTCAATAAAAACATTTCTTTATAGACTACGTCTATCTCATTACGTATTCAAATTGATTTAAGGGACTATATTTAAAATAATATCAAAAATGCATGTTGATATCAAAAAAACTTAGCACTCATTTCAGAACTCTACATTTACAAATGATATGTGCAATGTCTTGCATGTAGCAAGTCAAGATTAGGAATAATTAAGCCTTGTGTAGGACATCATAGGAAGACCCTTTTTCATCAAAAATCGATTAACTAAAGACATACAAAATAAGTTGCAAATATTATTTCAAGGGGTCATCCAAAAATATTAAGCTGAATGCATAATCAAATACAAATTACATCTTTAAAGTTAAACTACCTTTAATCCCATTACTATATAATATGTTAGGAAATGATTTGTAAAGACAAGATAAACAATACCAGAATGCTTAACAAATGTTCACAGGATAGAAAATTGTAGAGTACCTACATTTCATAGTCTTAACATTTTGTTTCACCATAGTTGATGTAACTTTAGGAAAATATGAAGAAAAAAGACAAGACATCAAGGCAATCTCATCTTAATTAAATTCAAGCTGAAGATGAAGTCCAAGTTAAATTTTCAGGATAACTACAATCAGAATGTAAAACTGAATAAGCAACCAATTTAATATTAAACAAAAGTACTCATGTTTTGGAAAACAACAAATATTGTCATTTTTTTTCAATAGGTTAACCGATGTTATTTTTTTATTAAAAAAATCATGCAAAGCATATATTTGTTTAAGAGCTTTAATTTTATACATTGTACAACACTCCATTAATAGTAGGTTTACAGGTTATAAATCAATCCGTCTTTAAAATATATATTGTTATGGTTTAAAACTAAAATTTAAATTTAAAATTTAAACTATTATGCATCTTTGATATCGAGTTCCATGAGTTATCTACTTTCGGAACCTAATTACCTGCAAACTTGAAGAAGTGTATCTTGCATAGATTGTTCTTCTCCTTGCTAAACTGAATCTTCCAAACTTTGCTTAACCAAAAAAACATTGTTTTTCTTCATAGCCTCCCAAGTCGAATCATCAAAAACTGAAGCCATTTTTTCTTCAAGTTAAAATGATAAAATATTTAAATGCCAATAATATGCATCTTCAGTATTTCACATAAAATATGGTGATAGGGAGATCACAACCATCTTAGAATTTTACATAATTTACATAATGGTTTCTCACTTCCTAATATATGGAGCGATCTACACTTGATATTTCAAGAGGGGATGTCTTGTGGGGTTGTAATCAATTTCTGGAGTGATTCACTAATTGATTAATAAATAGAATTATGAGTTAGTTCGGTTACAAGTGATCTTATTAAAATATAAACATACCTGATTTCATGACTCTTGCCTTTGTGTTATGCTTTTCTTCCGTCATTTAGCGAGATCTAAAAATAAATGTGGAAATTTTAATCAAATCAAATTACAAAACAAAATGAATTAGAGAATGGGAGCGAATAAATGAATTTTTTTCGTATCTTTTCTTAAAACGATTTTTTTTTCGTATCTTTCCTTTGTACTTTCTTATTAAAAGGTAAAACAAATGCATATTCTTTTTACATATACCAATTAACATACTATTGACAATTTATAACAGTTCATGCACAATTAGAAAAGTATTTCAAAACTTAATAAGGGTTTGTCATCAAAGTTGATCATATATCCATAAAAAATGGATGTAGATGTTTACTTAATAAGGGTTTGTCATTAAAGTTCCCGCAAAAATTTTGATTTCCTCTAAAAAAAATTTAACAGAACTCAGAACACAAACAAGTGCCAAAATTCAATTTGTCGATATCATTTTATACTATGGAATAACTTTTTTTTTGATATTTGACCAAATATGAACTTTTTAACGATGTTCATTTCTATAAACAGAAACTATGGATTTCTGTTGCATGTTTTCTCACTAATATTGGTATTATAAGCACTCCAAAATTTTATTCTATCATCTTTTTCTTAAATGCCAACAGTCGTGATAAGAATGTGGACCTATGTTTGAGATAATATGGCTTGGCACCAATATGCTGGTTATCATGAGTTTATGTGTTAAACAATTTTTTTATGGCATTTACAGTAAGTTATAACCTTTAAAGTTTGGATCTCAGGAAGAAAACAACAATTTCAAACTATATATTTAAGTACTTCTAAAACGAGTGGACTCCGGGGATATAACTCCCTAAACTAGGGGCTTAAAAAAATCCTTATTAATAACAAACTACTTAGTCTCTATAGCCATAGTTGTCAGTAATCTGCTTAGTCATTTCATATACATTCAATTTCAATACAAGAACTTATTTCATATTACATTATTTAGCCGCATCCGATAATATTCCTCTCATACACCTGTAATAGCGTGAACGAATTCTGACTTATTTTTACAATTTTTTATATTTATATCAAAGCTATGGATTTAAAAATAACTATAAGTATAGACTTAATGTTATGAGGGATGAACTTCAGCAACGATGAGCAGAAATGGATATGTTCATTTGTCATTATTAATATTAAAGCTTCTGTACTCATTACTTAACACATTATTAAAAAAACAATTCTATATTTTGTCAGCGTGGACATCATGCAACAATTGGCATTTGAGGAGATGTGATGAAGAGAACATAGGGAAAGACTGAAAATTGTTGAGTAGAATTTGACTTGGGTAAACACTGATCTTCCACTATTAATTATATAATTTATTTATACGAGTTATCGATATGCAATTATGCTTATTGAATTATATATTTTTTGGCCTTGCAATTATTGAAGCTTTATTTCATATAACAATTTTTGATATTCCATTCTTTCTTTTAAGATTTGAATAATTACAAATATATTCACTATTTTATCTCTTCTTACTATAGAATCTAAATTAGAAAGAAGAAGATTGCTATAAAATAAGCTATAGAGAACCATACTCTTAATGATATGTGATATATATAATAATACTATATAACTCTTAGTTATATTCCATTATTAATTTATAGAATATATTAATACACAAAAATTAGCTAAATCAAGATGGGTAATTCTTGCTTCTCTATACTATTAGAGAAAGTGATCTTTTAAATCTATTACCTTTTATTTCTCATACACTAATTGTTAGAATTGATACAAAGAAGAGAGAGTTTTAACGGTAAACAAGAGAAGACTACATTGTCGATAATTAACTTTATTTTCTTAATCAAAATACAGGAAATACAATCACTTAAATAGACTTAAAACCACCTATTTCTTGACCTACAAAATAGGAAACATGCTAGTTTATAGGAACCACTACTTAGACTTATTCTTAAACATGCGTTACTTCTAACACCCTCCCTTAAACTTGATGTGCTAACATCCAGTTTACAAAGCAATGAACTACATATTTTAATCTTCTTTCTGACTGGGCATGCTCAACTGTTCAACTCTCTCTCTCTCTCTCTCATGGTCTCTCTCTGGGACTTACTGGGCCACTCCTCTCGGGCCATCCCATGATTGTCATCTCCTTCAACAAGTAAGAACCACGGCTCTTCTTTCATACTTGTTAGAGAACATGAAACCACATCTGCTTCACCGCAGACTACGTACTGCACTCGTAGGGCATACCTATTTTCCTGATCGGTACTAAACAGCTTCCACTCTTCATATCGCCTAAATCCTCTTTGTCATATATCACACATCGTCGTCTTCTAGTATCACCATCACGTTTTGGTGCATTGTTCAAACACTCATCGTACACCTACTCCATCCGCACGGTCACTTCAGTCTCACCTTGTAAGCTCCTGCAAACACTATCATCTGCACCAAAATCTCAAACATAGCTGCTGCAACTAAAACTGAAAACCATCATCTTTCTTCCTCACCACTAGAAACTGCACACTCAAACAAACTGTACACACTACATACATATCACCATCTTATGTCTCCTTCTCAACCCCTCTCACAAAACCCACTACCTCATTCAACTTTCACTTAACACCACCTGAAGCATTACCAAACTCAAGCAACAAACCATCAAAACTGCTACACCCAACCACTCCATACCCAAACAAACTTCATGTTAAAGGAAACCCAAAGCCTACCATATCACCACCACTCTTCCAATCTTCTCAACACTTGAAATCTTCCTCCATCAATACTTTACTACCAAGTTCAACTGGAACCAAACTGCCAATTTAATCAGACTAGCACCATTCTTTTTACTACTTTCCCTGGCAGTCATCCCACACAGCCACCAAGCACTTTCCGTGCCCACAACACAAGGGCATCCTCCATCCGCAACGTCCTGTCCACTATTCTATTTTCTGCAATAACAGTCAAACCTCTCCATTTTTCCCTATGCACATCATGTTAAATTTAGTGATATAAAATCACAAGTAGATGGAAAGTAAATATTTGTTAATATGAATGCATGAATTAATTGATTGCATTTGCATGAGATGGAAAGAAATAAATGCAGGCATTAATTTTTTTTCCATCTATGCTAAAGAAACGGATTGATTTACTTCCTATGTTTTCTCATTTGTTGCTATGGTAATTTGCCTCCATTATTTTATTACCATATGTTGGTAATTTAATTGATGACTCACATAGATTTGTACTGGCTATATATTGAGGGGTTGACTTTAGTGTAAACCCATCCTGGCATGGAGCTAGTGATCCTCAATGGTGTCTCTTCTTGTTAAGTCAATTTTAGGTTTGGATATGTAAACTCTTGTTTTGTAATCTTTTGTAATTCTCTCATGTGGAATAAAATATCTCTCTCTTTTGGACTGGACATATATTATCTCGATGATAGTGGAGCCAGTATATATATTGTGTGTCTCTTTGTTTCTTCATTATAGTTATTTACTCTTTTTTTTGATGTAATAGAATAATTTCTATCAAATTAGATTGATGTTCAATTGGCAAATCTAGATCTTCTTTATCGTGCTTCCGCATTTGCGCAATCTTCTCGCACAACACATCAAGCTTACACACCTCTATCCTGCTACCTTTTCACCACCAAACTCCGATATAGTTTACTACTTTTCAACTCACTTATATGCTTTGAACTCGCGTTCACTCGCTGAACAACAAAAATCAGGAGCAGATTCATCGTCTACTTCAGCGGCCGCCACAATTTTGGTCGGTCATCTGCCAGAAGCAATCCTGTAGGACACGATGTCCCGTTTCTAGGTCTCTCTTGGCTATATCGATCCAATCATATATCAAATGATGATGTTAAAGAAAGTGATAACAAGAGAAGAATGGGAACAAAAAATGAAAGAAGTGAAAATTAAGAGAAGTGACTGATGTGAAATGCGGCGATTAGGTGGCTTTCGTTTGCAAAACACTAGGGTGCGCTGGTTTCCTTTCTTTTCTTTTTTGATTTTATTTTAAGAAAAGAAGCAAAATAAGAAAAACTCATTTGAACCCTCTATTTCTCACTCTCCCCACTCTCTAACCTAGCTCTGATACCATGTTATAATTGATACAACGAAGAGAGAGTTTTAACGGTAAACAAGAGAAGACTACATTTTCGATAATTAACTTTATTTGCTTAATCAAAATACAGGAAATACAATCACTTAAATAGACTTAAAACCACCTATTTCTTGACCTACAAAATAGGAAACATGCAAGTTTATAGGAACCACTACTTAGACTTATTCTTAAACATGCGTTACTTCTAACACTAATGACATTTTGTCTTTGAACTTTGCCTATTAGGAAAGAATATTCTGTTTATCCAACCCTTTTTCCATACATACTTATCTTTAATTTTGATATGTTTTTTGACTGTTACCATATTAGTCAATATGGGCAAATTTGATTTTTACTGTGAATCTGGATAATGCTTTGAAGGCTATATGTCAAACCCCTTAAAGTATAGGCAAATAATTAATTTGATTTATGATATATCTTTTGATTCTAACCATACTGTTATTAGTATATCTTAACTTTAATAATGCATTTACTGTGAGTTGATTATTTAGTTGAATTATTATAAAAAAAAGTTGAAATAATTCTTTGGCATGAGTGAAACATTGAAGATTATTTGTGAAATCCTCTAGATTCTTTACTTTATTCTGAAATACGTATATTTTGAATTCTAATTGTCGAGTTTTCATATTTCTATTTTGCTTTTGATGATTTAAAATGAGGTTAACATGAAGTAATAGTGAACTATGATTTTCAAGCCTACTTACAGTAGCACAAGTGATTGCATATGGACCTTGATGTTCCGATCCTTTTATGTTGACCACAATAAAAAGCTTTACCAAACAATCTTTTATTTTTCCTTCATCACCACAGTATTCTCAGATGGAAATGAAGTTTCTGCCATAATTTTCTCTGTGTGGTCCCTGTGTTACTTCTATGAATTGGGTAGTCTATACAATAATAGGTTAGCATTTCACAAATAGTAAACATAAATATAAACATATGCTATACTAGACGATGATACAGGTCATTGAAATGAATATAAAGCAAATCAAAAGAAGCATTAATGATAGCTATATTAACTTGTAGACTAGAATAACTGGGCGTATTTGCAACATTAATGGTGACATTATGTTCTTTTGTTGCATTTATGGATATAAATATAGCATCACATAATAAAAAGGAATATAATAATAAATTTCTTTTCCAGGAACGTCTTATGTATTAGTTTTTTGTCCTAATATTTTTTTTTATCTTTTTACTTTCTCATTCTTAATTATACTGCCACTATCATACATCCTGTCATGAGTGGCATGAACATGTAGCATGCGTTCTAAGTAAAATAAACGTTTTAATTAAAAATTAACTAAATCACAATTTTATACCTCTTTTGTAATTCTAGAGTTATGGATTCAAAGCGCATGGGTGCTAAAGGAAGTGGCGAATGAAGATGTTGATCGACGGTTTGATGCAACGTGGTACAAATTTGTGGCATCTTTCACATACTACGGTTCATCATTACTACAGTTTGTTTTGCTTTTGGTTAGGGGTTCTGTTATGTTAGATAAAAAGATTGCTCAAACTGATTCCATGATTTACATAAACCAAATTAAGGCAATATATCGTGTACAGTTAAAAAAAAGCAACAAACCAATATAAGGTAAAATTCATTCAAGCATCAACTTAATCCAAATGCAGGGTTTCCAAGTTAAGATATTTTGGTGTTTTACAAAAGCAGTACCATATTATTTTCGAGTTTACATACCTTCTATGTTTAATGCTAAACCGTATTTGGACAGTGAAAAGCCATGAAAAATTATAGATATTAAACTTTTACTCATTTAAACTTATTTTAATCAATGCATACTACTATTCGGACAGAAATACAGTGGGTCAAAACATGCGAATAGTGCAGTTGTAGTATATGGGGGTACCATTGTAATTTTACAAGGTATCAAAGACTGAAATCACATGAATCATGCGGTTAAAAATCATTTGCATCATCTAACAAACTTATTTTCGGTTCAATAAGCATTTCCGTTAATTAATACAAACTATATTCGGTTATCCCTATTTAGTTGTGTTATTCGCAAATATATTTTGTTTATCGAATGACACATTGTATGGTACAGGCCCGGTCCATGTTGAAACAAGGTCCTAAGCAAAAACAAAAGATAAATAATAAATATGAAGTGTAATAAACTACAATATAAAATTTGTAAGAATAAGGGATCGAATCTTGCACCTTTCACTAACCAAAAAAAACCTACCATTTAAGATAGCTTAGCGTTTGTTTAATATTTCTATTGTTGTTTTTTAAATTTAGAGGAAAGCTTGTAATTGAGCCCTTCCCACCTGTTGGGCCCTAGGTGGTCGCCCTGGCAGCCCAACCCAAGGGTCGGCCCTTGTACGGTACTATTTTTGTAGGTTTAACTTTTGGTACTGATTTGATATTATTTGTATTGCACCTTTTATGGTGAGGCCTATTGTTTTATTGCTGTAACATGTCTGCAGAGCAAATTTTGCTCTTTGTTGCATCCTACTAGAAACACATTTTAACCCCCATTGGATGATTATCTTAGCCCGCCCTTTTGGTTTCTTATGTTGCAGATATTTAATTTCTATAGTTTACACTGTTTTTTTGTGGAATTAGAGTAAACCTTTGTGACAAATAAATCACATGAATTGTTTTTGATCAATTAGCTTTTTTCATAGCTTTTCTTAGGCAAACACTCCACCTGCTCTAGTCTCTAATATATTGATAATATTGTTTGAAGTTTTTTTTTCCAAACTGACGTTAAATGTTACATCTTACCACAAAATTTTGTTCTTTTCATATACTAATTGTATAATGTTAATGTAAATTATAGGACATGGAAACAAAATTTGTTCTTTTCATACATTAAACTAGCATATGAATTCTCCTATATCCTTGGTACAAATAACTCAACTTAATGCAAAATTATTATTTTCAAAAAGTGCCAGAACATCAGGAGTGCAATTATAAGAATTATATATGTGTTTTTTAAATTTTTACCTATGTTGGACACTTTTGTTTTGCAAATTATGTACAAGCAAACACATACCGTTGGTAATTTGATGCTACATCTCCTTAACAAATGAAATGACATTGAAAATTTTCTTCAATTAAATTTATGGTTACTTGAATTTTTTTAATTACGGACATCTTCAGGTATATCTCTATTATTCTGCACATTTACATATTGCTGTAATTTTCTTTTGTTTAAAATAGGCACGCTCTAAGAACAAATTGCATGCTCTATTTTCTGTATAAAATTTAATTTTGACATACATATATCAAGCTATACAAATTCCTATCTTATAATTTGCATGCACGTTTTAACCGTTTGTTCAACGTTCTCCTCAAAATCTATCCTATGCATAATCTACAAATTTGTCCATTACATCGAGAATGCTTTAAAATATGTAAATATTGATCTATCGTGATGCATCACAAATACCTGAAAATGGTTTTAAAATCACTACGTAACTGTTGTTGAAACATAAACGCATTTTCAACAAAGAAGAATAAATTATCAATAAAGGGAATGGTTGATATATTCCACTACTTTGAAGAATTCATGACGATCTGCCATACCAAAGGTCAGAAGATTTTAATATCATTGCACAACAAAATACACTGTAATCCGTGCACATAGCACGAGTTCATACTAGTTTAAAATAAAATATGTAATAAAAGTTATGTTTTAACTTAATTATGAAATTTCAAGCATTCGAATTGGGTTGAGTCTAGGTGATTTGCATAGGTCAAATGTTGTGGGAACATTTGCTATGAAAAGAAACAAGAAATTTGAGTGGGGAAGTTGAATGAACAAGGAATGTGTTTGTAATGTCCCAGAATTTTCTGTCATTTAATTGGAATATTTAGATCTGTTTAAAATATTGATTTAGTGATAAATGGCTTTTATATCAAAATTATTTGTTTAAAATGGGATTCGAGTATATTAAATTTATAATATAATTAAAACGAGCTCAAAACACCGCGGTATTCCGTAAAAATTCGATTTGAAGTTCAATTGAATATACAAGATCCATTATAAGTCGAATTTCTACGAAACAAGAAACGTTTGAATCGATTTGATTATATTTTTCTAATAAAAGAGAAAAATTGAGATTTTATATTATAGATTGCAAGTTATGCCCAAATTAAATTTTCAAATAGTCGCTCTGGAATCATTAATAAATTATAACGATTTAATTTATAAATATAAAGGAATTTATATATATATGGATATCATTTTATACTAAATTTCTGAATATTAAGTTAAAAATATATATTGGTTATTTCGTTTAGATAAATACGATAATAATAATTTATTATTTATTTAAATATGATTTGTTTTGAATTTTAAATATATTTTATTGATATTATATAGGCCCTAAAAATGTTTTCTTTTCAAACGACCTTCATTTTCGACGAAATGAGATTTATTGGAATGCGTACAATTAATTATCGCTAGATTTTCAGTTGGAGCTAAACGGATTTGTTTTGTCGATAGACGAGATTTAATGGTGCACCGATAAATTAAAATAGCGTCATTGTGCAAACGGAGTCCGTTTTCAATGAAAATAATTTTGTTACGACTGGAATGTCAAGACCTGACAGTGTATTTGTTTTCATTATTTTTGGAGTCCGTATATAACCATAAAAATTAATGTCGATCGCATAAAAATAGGTATAATAATTTTACATTAAAACTTCCGATCCTTTCATTTTGCTGTGCGCCCCAAACAATTTCCTTATGTGTATCCCAAACAATATGTTTATTTGCCAAGCAGTCAA
The DNA here is from genome assembly GCA_030737875.1 of Allium sativum. NCBI lineage: Eukaryota > Viridiplantae > Streptophyta > Magnoliopsida > Asparagales > Amaryllidaceae > Allium > Allium sativum. The sequence goes on along the minus strand of CM060919.1, from coordinate 606,798,380 downwards.
TTTTTACTTTGCTCACCACGTTTTAAAAATCCCATCCTACCCTCGTTTTTGTTTGCAACCCTATGCCCTTTCTTTTAGATACCACATGTATTTTTCCTTGTCTGCTAATTCTCTACCTGTGCCGACCAAGGTTATGAAAACCTATATCCCCTGCAGACCTATTCCTAGAATCTAAATAATGTGTCCACCATGTCGTCTTTCTCCCCTATATAAACAGTTCCATTTTTTTCCATTGCTTCGGTAGTAGAAAAACACACAGAATTCCTCCAATAAAATAAATGTAAACCGAGTCTCATTCCAAATTTTTTGCAAATAACAAAGACTTGAAAAATATGAACCCTCTCCGCCGTTTATATTCTGACTCCTTGAACACTCGATCGACCTCCTTAATCCTTAAGCATTTACTTATCAAAACAGAAGGAGACATGGAGTATGTGGTGCTTTGGCTTTCGGGCGTGGCGCAGTTCAGGCGAGAGGAGGGCTGCACTATTTGTGTTTGAAGAAGGAGTTGTGGTTGGGAGCCCGGGTTGGTCAACATGGCACAACTGTGTTGTGGAGGGGAAAAAGAAAGTTGCGTCTGTTAAATTTTCAATGGGAAAGGCAACTTAAGGCATGCGGTTTGAAGTATGGGTTGTAATGCGTAAATATTCATTTGGAGCTGGAGAATAGGTAAAGGGAAGAAGACTAAGAGGATGAATGGGCTGTGTACAGGAAAGAGTTTTAATGGGAGGAGTCCATGGGGTTGGCAACTGAACTGGTGATGAAAGTAGTGTACACAAAGGGGAGAAAGGTGGTGAGATGGTATATGACGTGAACTGGGGGTGGGGGAGCGATGTTGGGTGCATGAGTCGTAAACAGTACATAGGGTTTTGTACTGTGGGAGAATTTCAGTGAGGTAGGAACATTTTCGGGTCAGTAGGACAGTGGCTCGCGGAAAAGAGAATGGTGGTTTCATAGTCAATAAGGAAGGGAGGCCTCATGCGTGATGGGGACGGCGTTCATATCCATTTAGTGGAGAATAGAAATGGGAATAAAACAATGAATTTGGATTAACTACAATGGGACATGGTGACGAGGTGAAGTGCGTGATGAAATTTGAGCAAGAACCGTGACTTGGTGGCAGTTGAATCCATGCTGAAAGTATAAGGTTGTTGTGTATGCGAAACGGAGAAATGGCGTTGAGTATAAGAAGTGGGGAAGTATGGTTTATATGGGAAGGAAAGATTAAAGGCGTGGGAAGAAAAGAAATCAAGGGAGAGAGTATAAGGATAAAACGCAAAGAAAAAAAGGGACAAATGAACTAGATAAAAACAGTGGAGACAAACATGTAGCATGTGGGAAGAAAAGCTGGTGTCGGCAAAAAGAAGGGGACGTGGGATATCACTAGCGTTTGGGCCTTGTTAAAAAAAAGTATGGTGAAGCTTGTTCAAGAAGAAGCGTGGGTATGGGAGATTTCAGGAGCATAAAAGTAGGTGGAAATATAGTTTTAAAGAATGTAAGAAAAGAATGCATGGGTAAAGGGAATTGGAACCATGGTTTAAGTCAAAGTGAATTGTAGAAGGATATCTCCGGTGAAGCATAACAATGGCAGGATGAAATCCAATATGGCCCAGGTAAGTTCATAATGTGCTTAACCATGTTATTTTATATGCCTAATAATAATTAAAATGTTATGAGTTTAGATAATTTCTAACAAAGGAATTAGTTAGAGTAAAATTTAGTTAAGGAATTAGTCATTATTTAATCAATAAGCGTATATTAAAACGCGTGTAACAGTTTATTGTGTAACTAGAATCAAATCATACTAGCGATACCAGAATGGCATCGACGAACCGAACATTTTGGAACTAATTTAGATGATAATGGAGACAACAAGAATTTACTGTTAAATTAAGCAACTATTTAATTTAACTGTAAACCGAAACGTTTTGACGATGAATGGAATTCGAGTTGAGTTATCTCACTTAGTTTATCCCCTTTATATTTTACATAAGCTGGGTTTTTATTTTGTGTGCAGTGTCTGCTAATGATTGATGATTGAGTGACTGTTTGCATGTGTACTGAAGAATATTTAATATTCATTGATTAAATTAAGCATTTGTTTAATTTAATCGGATTAAATCGTTATTTTAACAATTAAATTCCAAACGAGGAAACTTACCTTGTTGGTTACATTTATAATAATATAAACGTATTAAATAAATAATTGGGTGCTTGATTGGTTGTTGTTAGTGGCTTGTTGATTTTTATTACATTGTTGTTTGTGTTTACCGAAATAAATATACTGTTGTATTGAATTTGAAGTAACCCATTTTGATGCAGGGAAGGACAAGTTGAAGGGATCCAACCAGATTCCTCAAATATGTTGTTTACTTATATGAACTGTTTAATCAGTCCGATTAATTGTTGATTGTTAAACCCAAATTCATCACGTGTTAGATATTAACCAATGGGCAATATTGGTTGAGTAACTATCAGCAGACGACCTATAAATGAATCATTTTTCAGAGGTCAGGTAAATCAATAGAAATGAAGTTATAAAATTTGTTTTTATAACTAAAGGTAAGTTTTGAAATCTATTTTATATAGATTTTTTTAAATGAAGTTATTAAAGGAAATAAAGATATTATTTAATTTAATTGGATTGTTAAATAAAAAATAGAATTATTTAAATAAATTTTATTCATTAATTTAAAAGCAATAACTAAGTGGAAATGGTTAACAAAGTAATCTTGTTTGAGATGACCAAGTCAACTACTTGTACGAGAATTGATTATTTGAAAACCATTATTGGATTACTATTTATCATTGAAGTTAAATCTCATTTTCAAATAACCTTATAAGAAAGACTAATTATTTTATTTATAATTGATAACGAAGTAAACTATTTGATGTAAAGGATATTAGACAATTAACAAGGAGTTGACATGTAAGTGGGATTTTAAAAGTACAGTATGAATATAAATTCATAAATTGACTCGATAGACAAGATTTGAATATATAATAATATTACAAATGAAACCAAGTTATTTTGACATATCGAATCCAGAATTGTATAATAAGAATAATATAAACTTTTAAAAATGAATAATGTTTGAAAGAAACCAGATTGAAATGGAAATGGTGAAAAAGGAAATCAGTGGAGTAAAACCTTGTTCATAATTAAAAAGGATTTTTAATATGTTTTACTCATATTTATATAAGTTAGAGTTTTGATTTATTTCCCAGAAAGGAATTATATAAAAGGGAAGTTTTAACAAGGTTGATGTGAGTTGAAATCAAACGGAAACCTTAGTGGATTGAACTTGGTTATAAAACTGAGAATCTAACAATAAAGATCTAGAGATGAATATTTCTAATATGGAAAAAGTTTATTTGAATAAAGATATGTGGTTATTTAAAAAGGATTTTAAAATAAATAGAAGTGCTGAGATATTATTAGAAGAAGATTTCGTTAATAAACTTTTATCTATTCCGAAGATTAGAATGTTGTCGACTCAAGGTCTGAGAGGTAAATAAAATACCTAACCTTGAACGACTTCATGATTAACTAAGGACTGACATGAGTTTAAAGACGAAGGTAGTTGATCAGGCGAGTTAAACTAATATTTCTACGAAGGATATTATAAACTACAATTTGAAAAGTTGAATAAATTGTTTTGAAAATAAAAAGTGAAAGAGCGGTATTCCAAATGCTGAAAGATTTAGAAATTTAATTAACAACTGTTTTACTTAAAAGGCCAAGTGATGCTAGATACTGAACCAATGAATCCACTTTGTTTTTCTATAGATGATGGTTGTTTATTTTGATAGTTAAATCACCGACTATCAAAATCTGTCCAAATCGATTGTTGGTATGGAAAGATCAGGATCAAATTTATATTCGAAAACCATTCCGACCAATAAATACGTAAACATTGAAGATATAAGAAGATGATCGAGATGGATCAACGAAGACTGTGGATCTTCATGAATGGAAGAACTACTCGTTGGATTTCTAAGGGTAGCTCCTGAAGATATTTTGACTTGTGATTATGTCGTGATTGAAATCTTTGGATTACAAGGACTTTTCACTACTGATCCTTAGGGTGATTCCTAGGATGCAGTAGGAGGGTGCCTTTAGGTCATCCTGTTCCTGGATAACTTGTATGAACGATGTGAATGGTGACCAGATGTTCCAAAAGTCGATTATAACCTCAAGCCTCATCAACCGGGAAATGACAAAAATTGGGCAGGAAGCATGGCTATGTGGGTCGCCCCCATTAGGGTGTATAATCACCTATCTAGAGAAAATCCATTTCATTCTTTAATCTATTTCGATGTTGTCTATACATTTTATACACTCAAGCGAAATGAGTGGTCGGTCATGTGTGGATCAGGTTGCAAGACGTTCTTGTTGAACCCAGTGTATTATCCTCTAGAGATTCACTATCAGCAGGTGGTTCCATACCTTGTCATAGTCGAAATTCAATTTCCAATAAGTTCCCGCGGTTTTGATTGTATACTATATATGAGGAGCGTGAGATGCAAGCGTTCCGCTAGATTGTTATTTATTTGTATTTAGACACTATTATAATATCAGCATAAGATATGATTTCAAAAATGTTTTGGGTTATAGTAAGGTAAAAACCGTCTGTGTTTATGTGTGAGCTAGTCGTACTATTATCCTTTTCTTTCAAAAGGATTTTGAACCTTGAAATCAATATGGATGTTATATAAACATAGTGAATTTCTCACTCTGGTTCACTAGACTGACCCGGTGTTTTGAAATGCTCGGGTTAGACCGGGTTGTACAGGACCACGTTATCGGATGCTGTGAAGTTCAGAAATGGCCTGAACGTGTTCGGACGTATGATATCTAGTATTTATTCCACTGTGTGATGTATATAAGGACAGGTTGTTATAACTGTCCAGATGTATTGATGTGCTTTGATAATTGTAAGTATTTTTTTTAAGTTTTCAATAAAGATTTATTTCCATATTATATTTTATTCCGCTGCGATGTGAGACTCTGTATGATGTTTCTTCTTCTTCTTATTCTTCTATTCTAATATTTCTTTCTTTCTTATCTCACTCTCTAATTTCTTTCTAATGACTACCTGGTGTGTTCGATACTGGGATTTTGGCAAGTAATATGGGATTTCAGAAAGTCGCTATGGAATCGCATGTGGACCATAACGGTTTAGTTAATATAACTAAAGACTGGTTACAAATTTGGATAAGGTTCTTATGAGGCATAGTTATAATTTAATTTTTAGAATTTTACTGTAATTTTTAATTAATTAAATACGTAACTTTTTATTTGGAGTATTCTGCACCCTATATAAATATTTTGGGGTTTCATAATATAAGTTATACTACCGATATTATTATATTTTTGGGATCATGGTACCTCGCCGGACACGACCGTACTCTCATTTCTGTCTGTAGCAGTTCAGACATGAAAGAAAACCTATATAAACATATATTTGAAGGGCATGGTACTCAAGTACTGAGTTCATTGATTTTGTTAAAGTGGTTTACAGCACTATAAAAGTGAAGAAGATACATATGATTATCAAACCTCCATCGAAAAGAAAATACAAGGGAACAAACAGATATGCCAACGTAATTCTTCACCAAACAAAGAAAACAAAATACTAGTTTCAATTGAATTGAAAATTTGCTTCAAAAACACATTTTTAAGGTCAAGTCCCAGTTCTAGCTTACAGTGAAAGCTACATGTAACGTGCTCTCCACGCAACAAAATTCCGTGTTCCCCAAACAAATTTCCACTTTTCCTGCAAAGGCAATTCGTTTCGTGTGTGCCAATCCATCCAGTTCCGTGTGTCCCAATCCATCCAGTTCCGTGTGTCCCAAGCTGGTTCCCTTTTAAATATTGTTGTTCTTTTTTTTCTCAGATCTAAAAACCAAACCAACATGAGGAAACAATACAATCGCTCTTCTTCTTCTTCCTAAAAATCAAACGAAATCCTCTAAAATCAAAACTTAGATCTCAGAAAAACTCCATAACCAGTTCGTCATTTCTGCATCCATTTTGGAAGGTGCGATTCCAATTTTGCTGAAATCAATTCAAGAAAATAATCTAGAGTTGGCCTGCGATTTAAAGTACTGTGTTTCCTTTTGGGTAGCACTGAACGGCGGTGGCGATCGAGGCAGCCGATGGCTGGAGGCTGTCAGGTCTTTTGTGAGTGGCACAGTGTGGTCATAATGGTCGGACGAGGGAGTTTGGGTCTTTTTTGTTGCGGTTCAAAGATTAAGGACGAGGTTTATTTTGTTAATGACATGGTTAGGTGGTGATTTTGTTTAATCCCGTGGAAGAAAAGTTTCAGGCCTAGGGATTTGAAGTGGTTGCTAACTGGTTTTGTTGTAGCATGCACTGCATGGGCTTGGATGTGAGGAAATTTTGCTATGTGGGTTTGTTGTGGAAGAGAATGAAATACCGTTAGGTTGAGGGGTGGTTCAGAATTTGGGGTGATGACTGTGCGTTAGTAGTGAAGAAGGGAGGGAATAGGTTTTGAATGCTGTTGGGTTCCTGGAAATGCATAATGCGATGGAGCATGTGTTATTGATGGGATTAATGAGATTATAACAGCATAAACGTGGTTTAATTGGTGATTTTTCTTATGATCAATATCTTTCTGTATGTGGCTGTGGAGCAGTTCGAATCAAGATAAGGGTGGCGTGAGTTGATTCAGATGTGGAGGGAATTATAGTGCTCGCATGGAAGAAGGAAATGGTGGCGACGGCGATTGAAATGGTCGGGAAATGAAGAACGAGATGATATAGGGTGCGGCCATTTGTTGGAGCCATTTGGAAACTGTTGATTGAAGAAAGTAATGAGCAAACGATTAGCGGCTTAATCACGCGATTATTTGGGTAATTAGTTTAAGTACATAATTAAGTAAATTTAATTATTTTAAAATGACCGTAATCTTAATATAATCATAACTAATTCATACATGAACGGAATCAGTTGAAACTGCATTGGAATCTAACAACAAATTTTACACTATAGCACTGACAAAGTGGAGAACAGAGCTACTGAAATTTCATGATAAAATCAAACTCTTGTTTGATTGTAAATGAAAAAAAAGAACCGTCAACTGTGAACCAAGGTGAGTAAACTCACTAACTCTGGCTCATTTATATTTTTATATAAACGAGTTTTAATTTATTTCTAGCAATTTTATACTGTGTGATGGTTGTTTGAATGAATGGTTGATAAAATTGGTTGAATGGTTGATATGGTTATATTGTTGATCGATAATTATTTCTGTTATTAATTAATGTTGATTAACATCTGTGGTTGCAGGGAAACAGGTTGGAGGGATCCAACTGGATTCCTCAACATTTTATTTACTGTTTTAATTATTTATTTATGACATATGATCGTGATTGATTTTATTATGGTTGAATTACACTGGCTCGATAAATTTTGGTATTTAAATACCGTAAAATATTTTAGAACGTTGAAAAGAGATTTGAGTTTTAAAAAGGAAATTATTTCCAAAATCGAAATTAGATTTCAAATGGAATGGAAATAGAAACTTGTTTAAGTGAATCAAAACAAGAAGATGTTTATAATGATGTTTATAAATTAAAAAAAATATCATAGAATAAAGTAAAATATAAATTCAAGTTGAATTTATATAAGTAAAGTGGTAATTGGTGTTATACCCGATATTTGAAGTGGGATTTGAATGCAATAGTAGTTAAAGAGATTTGAGTGGGAAAATTGGTTTTGAAAGAAATGATGGGTTATATTGCAAAGATTGGAAAATAAAAATTAATTGAGATAAATTTGATGAAATTTCAAATAGGAATTCGGCTATGTTGAATTTTACAAATGATTTATGTCTCGGAAGAATATTTAAATTTTATTTAACATGAACCTATTTAAATACATTAAGAGGTCAACATTCAATTAATTCTGTAGTTTGCAATAATATATCTAAAAAGGGATTTATAGAAATCAAATTGAGTTCATTTCAGAAGTTAAAGAATGTATAGCTTGTAAATACATTTAAAGGAGAACTTGAATTGTTTAAAATAAACAGAGTTTATAAATGAACAACGGAGGCGTGTGCGTCGCACACGGTACTTTATTTAAAACAGCGATTATAACGCTATTGTTATAATATTTGTTTTGTAAGTCTAAACAGCGATTATAGCGCTGTTGTTAAAATATTTGTTTTGTAAATCTAAATAGCGATTATAACGCTGTTGTTATAATATATGCTTTGTAAATCTGAACAACGATTTTAGCGCTGTCGCTATAATAAATGTCTGTAAATCTATACAGCAATTTTAATGTTGTCGTTAAAACAAATGACTTATAAATCAAATATTTGGAGACAGCGATTTTAACGCTACCGTTATAATCAATGTTTTTCCGTAAAGGAAGTGGATTCTTAGATTAAATCCGGGAGTCGAGTAAGCGATGTTTTGTTTGAAATTGTGAGCTTTGACTGTTTCAAATTTGAGAATGTTGTTCAGTTAAGGTCTGAGAGGTAATTATACCCCAACTTGATTGACTTCATAATTAACTAAGGAATGGTTAGGGTTCGGTAGTGAAGATTGATTAGGGATTCGATTAGTAAATGAATAATTAATGAATTGAGTTACAGCAACGATGTTTATTATGTAACATGGATTTGACTAAATGAAAAGGTCTTGGAAACATTTTCCAAAGTAAATCAGAGGTAGTTCTAAGTATAGAAAATAATGATAACTAGAAGTAAGGAATCATAATTGGAAAGATTTTTCCAATGTTAATAAAGTATATTTTCTAAAATATAGAAATAAGAATATATGAATATAAAGAAATGTTTTCAAATTGGAATAAGAGATATCTTCTCGAATATAGGAATGATGACGTTAGAAATGTCTTCCAAGAATCGATATTGAGATTTGAAAGAATATGGAAGCTTGAAAAATGGATTTTTGAAACGATAATATAATAAGGAATTAATATAAAAAGGGGTTTGTCTTGGTTGATGCTTGATTGGTATAATTTCCAATTGGAAATAGGACCTTGATTGTATGGATGTTTCTTTGATAGTTGAATCACCGACTATCAAAGTTAAGATTTATTTTATACCTCCGTTATCAATATGGAGAGACCGGGATCGGATTTAATATCTGAAAACCACTCCATATTGGTATAAGCGTTATGAATCAACTTATGTTGAAGATAATTGAAGACAGAGTAAAATGCAAGGGCTGTTCTGTTAACCCTAGGTAGAAATTGCGCAAGATGGATTAATAGAACGGTGCCTTCAGTTTGTCCAGACCCAGGACAACTTGTATGGACGAGTATCTGACAGAGTATTTCCAAAGGGATTACGTACGTTGATTCCTTCAAATGTACGAAGTTGGTGGCAAAGAAGGGAAACTTCTTTAGCCTAACAACCTGAGTATTTTTGTGGATATCAATTAGTGATTTCCGATGGATCTGACGATGTGGCACTCAAAGTGAATGGTGGCCAGATGTTCAGAAAGATAATTCAAACCTCAAGCCTCACAACTGGGAATTGACAAAAATCGGGCAGGCAACATGGCTATGTGGGTCACTCCCATTAGGATGTATAATCACCTATCAAGAGAAATTCCATTTTCTTCATTAATCTATCGATGTTATCCCATCGGGAAACGATTGCTGATCCCAACCGTTGGTGATATACATTCGATACACTCAAGCGAAATGAGTGGTCGGTCATGTATGGGCCGGGTTGCAAGATGTTCTTGTTGAACCCCAGTGTATCCCCTCTAGAGTACACTGATCGGAAGGTGGTTCCATACCTTGTCATGTTGAAAATCCAATCTCCAATAAGAGCGCTGCGGTTGTTGATTAAATATTATATCTGGAGTGTGAGATGCAAGCGTTCCACTAGATTCTATTTATTTGATTTAGACACTATTATAATATCACCAGATTTTGATGTCAAAATATTTTGGGTTATCGTAAGATAAAAACCATCAGTGTTTATGTGTGGATCGGTCTTACGATTATTATTTCTTTCGAAAGGATTTTGAAAGCTAAACAAATGGCTGGAGTTTACTCACACCAGTCCCAGGACTGACCCAGAGTTTATTTTATTTGTTTTCCCTAAACTCTTGGGTGCCCAAATTTGTACAAGCAGTCATGTAGTCGGGATTTTTCAGATTCACTTGGAGGTGTTCAAAGAAGGAGGCTTCACCAATTGGCTATAGACAATCATATTTTCCGCTGTGTACTATGTTGTATCTGGAAACAAGTGTTTATAACTGTTCCAGGGAAAACTGTTGTGCTCTGACGATGGTATGTATATACAGCTACTGATTTGTATTTCAAAAGTTATGTTATAAAATATATTTTATTTGTTCCGCTGTGAGTTTGTGATCTTCATTTTTCTTCTATTCTGATATTTCTTTCTTTCTATTTCTCATCCTCTAACTTCTTTCTAATAATGATTCGTATTTCTGTGCAATCTGGGTTGGATGTGTGGTGTTATTAGTCGACTCAAAGGGTACAGATTTGCGGGCCATTACACTTATATTATGGATATGCCTTCGAATGATGAGTTTTTGGCAATTAAAGACATAGCTACTCTCGCAAAGAAAATGGTTGAAAGAAAAAGATATTTAATTTACCTATTTGTGTACAAACTTATTGTCTTGGCATTGACTTTACCTGTAGCAACTGCAACTGTTGAATGAGCTTTCTCTGCTATGAAAATTATCTAGAATCGATTGCGTAGTCGTATGGAAGACGATTGGCTTAACGCTTGTTTGGTTACATATATTAAGAAGGATATTTTCAAAGAAATTGACAATGAAGCCATTATGCAAAGATTTCAATCAATGAAATCTCGATGGGAACAATTGTAGATGAAAAATTATATGAAGTAACTATTTATATTTTGGTATGAAAAAAAATTGTACATCAATATATAACTTTTTTATGGATGATTGTTGTTGCCACTTCTCATATATATTTCTGTATTCGCCTCTGACTATTATAACATGTGTGTGCAGCAGCCTCCGTCATTTGGATGAAGCTAACAAGCATGGATTTGGATGAAGCTGATAAGCATGGATTTAGTCATCGGTTTTCTCTGCTTTGAGTACTAGTTGTTGGCTTTTGGATGAAGCTATTAAGCTTGGTTCTACCAATGGCTCCAGTTTGGTTTAAGTTTACCTTGGTATTGTTTTCTGTGGGTTCTTTGCTAGTTTATGATCTTTTGACGGTTTTAAAGGATGTTCATCTTGAAGGATCAAAGTGGTCGATTGTCGAAGTTGAAAAGCGGAGAGTGGTTGATCCCTGAAGTTTACCTTCTTTATTGTAATGTAATTATGAAATGGTACGTATCTTCTTTATTGTAATGTAAAATTATGTATCTTCTTTAATGTAATGAACATCGTGTATAATGTAATCAAATAGCATATATCATTATATATTGTAATGTAATGAATTATTTCATACAATTGTTTTGTTTACTGATACAATTGTGAATTATTGTATCCTTGCTATATATGCTTGGTGTTACAATAATATGTGCTGTAGTTTCTGCTTATACACACACACACATGCGTATAAGATACGGCTTATAGCCGTATCTACTTATGCTTTAGATTTGACCAATAGCCATATGTTATCACAATGGGATACGATTTTGAGCCGTATCTAAAAATTTAACACGCCATTTTTTGATATGGCTATTTATCATGCTTATATGCTTTAGTACGGCTAAAAACACAACCTAATTAGCATATATTGTGTAGTGATTACCTTGTTCATAGCCATGTTAAATATTGAATATGGACATCGGTTTTTTAAAGCAGAAAATGTAAATTTATAGTAATAAACATCGGTTTTCTTATTCATAGCCATGTAAAATATGGGATATAGACATTAGTTTTTTTTGTAGATTGATGTGATGTACTTGATATCAGTCTTGTTTTATTAGCCGATGTTTTAGGTGCTTTTGGACACCAATTTTTTTAGTTTTTCCTGATGTCTATAGTTTTTTTGTACATCACACTATACCAAAACAACAAATTTGTAACTCTCATATCCGCCAAAATTTGATACAGTCTATAGCCGTATCAAATTTGATTTCATTCGTAGCCGTATCTAAATATTTAGATAAGGCTTTGAATCTAATTTAAATTTGATACGGACATAGATCGTTTCAAAATCGTGCATGTTCTAGTGTAAAACTTTTACCCGAAAACACACACCTTTCCCTACTTGATTTTACTTCTCTAACGCTCTCTCCCTCCCTTTCTTTAATTTCCCTCAGAGAATATTTCATTTCATGCACTATTTCCATTTCTCAAATCTGTAACGGCCCGCAAATCCGTACTATCTGAGTTGACTAATAATACCACACGTCCAACCCAAATTGCACAGAAATACGAATCATTATTAGAAAGAAGTTAGAGGATGAGAAATAGAAATAAATAAATATTAGAATAGAAGAAAACGAAGATCACATACTCACAGTGGAACGAATAAAATATATTAGGTAACATAAACTTTGAAATACAATTCAGTAACTTTATGTACATACCATTATTAGAGCATAACAGCTATTTCTGGAACAGCTATAAACACCTGTTTCCAGATACAAACATGGTACACAGTAGAATATATGATAGTCAATAGCTAACTGGTGAAACCTCCTGCTTCCAGCTTTTCTAAGTGAATCTGAAAAATCCCGACTACTTGACCGCCCGTACAAATTTGGGCACCTAAAAGTTTAAGGAAAACAAACAAAATAAACTCTAGGTAAGTCATGGGACTGGTGTGAGTATACTCCAACCATTTGTTTAACTTTCAAAATCCTGTCGAAAGAAAGGATAATAGTAAGACCAGCCCACACATAAACATGGATGGTTTTTGCCTAACTATAACCCAAAACACTTTGATATGAAAATCCAGTGATATTATAATAGTGTCTAAAAATAACAATCTAGCGGAACGCTTGCATCTCACGCTCCATATATAATATAAAATTAAAAACCACAGTGCCCTTATTGAAGATTGGATTCCGACTATGATAAGGTATGGAACCTTCTTCCGATAGCGTATCACTAGAGGGGAATACACTAGGTTCAACAAGAACATCTTGCAACCCGGCCCACACATGACCGACCACTCATTTCGCTTGAGTGTACCGAATGTATATCACCAACGGTTGGGATCAGCAACCGTTTCCCGAATGGGACAGCATCGAATAGAATAAGGAATTAAATGAAATTTCTCTAGATAGGTGATTATACAACCTAATAGGAGCGACCCACATAGCCATGTTGCCTGCCCGATTTTTGTCATTTCCCGATTGTTGAGGCCTGAGGCTACGATTACTTATCATTCCCTTATAACACAATCACTTTGAATGCCACATTGTCAGATCCGTTAATCACTAATTGATTTGCACAAATACATTTTGGATATTATGCTAAGAGAATAAATTCTCCACCAACATATATATTTATACAGACCAACATATGCGATCATTGGAAATACTCTGTCAGACATTCGTGCATACACTTCGTTCTGGGACTGAACAAAACCGAAGGCACAATTTCTACTGATAGAAAAAGTCCTTGCACTTTACTCCGTCTTTGATTATCTTCATATAATCTGATTCGTAATGCTACTGCCAATACGGAGTGGTTCTCGGATAATAATCCAATCGGTCTCTCCATTTTGTCAACGATATTACAAATACTTCAATAGTCAGTTATTTAACTATCGAAGAAAAACAAACATCCATTCAAAGCATCAAACAATCGCTGGGCCCCTTAATTAATATTTCATTAATTAAAACACTTCTCCATTTCTTTATCCATATTCGTTAACACGATATTTTCGATAACCATATTGGCCTATTACGCTATTTGGAAAACATTTCCATATATCGCCTTCTTTTATTTTCTGTACTTAGAAAATATCCTTTACTTATAATTGTAAACATTCCAATTACTTATCTCTTCCACGACCATTCATTTATTTCTATACTCAGGAACTATTTATTATTATATTTCCAAATTTCTACTTACTTTGGTTAAAACAAATGTTGTGTATAACATCGTTACAACAACCCAAAATACTGCATTCAACTAACTTTATTCAAACATTTCTCTTCGAGACTGGATCTTGCTATTTATTGGTTAAAAATGAAATCAATCAAGTTGGGGTATAACTACCTCTCAGATCTTGACTAAAAACATGCTTAACTTCTAAACGGACAAGACCACTTATCTCGAATCATCAACACCATAAAGACCAGTTAATCATTTTTAAACCCGTATATGTTCTTCTTTCTAATTTGACCAGATTTAATTATAGATTTTATTTTTGTTCACAGTATTCTATTTTTGAGTTCATTTCCTTATCGAATTCTATATATATCGATACATTGATTTCTAACTATCCAATTTTCTTAAAAATATTCTAACTCCTTAAATTTTTGGAAAATTTCGCCATAACCTCCTTTGTACCGGTCAATAGTTCAAACCTCAACTCGCCTCTCTAGGCCCTTTCCCTTCAAAAAGAAAGTCAAAAAGCCAAGTGGCTTGCCGATTCGGCGCATAAAACCTCATATGGAATTTAAACATGTACCTTTTTGTCGGGTACTAAATTATAATCTTCATATACTTCATTCCATACCCGTCTAACACATATTCACCTGTTTTCAATTCAACTCAATCCAATCGTTTGAATTTAGTTTCTCCCATTTATTCTTTGATTATCTTCTTAGTCTATTTCACTTTTTTATTTTAACATATCATGTTCATATGTATTTTAGTTTGCTTATAAATCAATTAAATCCCATTTTCATTTCAGGTTTCATATTTGATTTCGAATATGAAATTCACAAGTCTCATTTACTTATCAAAAGAAATATCTCAATCTAAAATTCGGTTAACAAATTATTCTTCCACTTAGTTTATTCTATCCAAAAATAAATAACTAATTTTGTTTCAAAAATCAATCCATTTACTCCACTCGAGGTCATATTTATTTTATAACTCAAGTCCAGATTTTTCGAATGGAAATTCAGATTTTATTTGCTTAAAAATCCTTACATTTATTTATATAAACCTTTATGGTTTTTAAACGATTTTGGCGCTGCTTTTCTGAAAATTTGATTTTGACATAACTCAAAATTTATTCAACGAAATCTTAATTTTTCTCTTCCATTAGAAAACTATTATCAAATCGGTCTTGACGATTTTTGTTTCAAAGAATTCCGACTTAAATTGAGTTCTATATACTTAATTGAAGTTCGAAACGACAATTTACGAACTACCGCATTGCGGCGACTTCGTTTTAATTATATTTAAATATAAACGTTTAAACTTCAATTATAATATATTTCAGCACTATTCTAATATATTTTTAATATATATTAAATCCAGTTTTAAAATCCAACTTAATATTTCCGATTATCTCAAATCGTCAATTTTTCATTACCTGGTTATAAATTTGTTTATAACTCAATTTGCTATATTAAATTCCAATTCCTTTTATAAATAAATTATTTAAAAAATTATATATAATCGAATTTCAATTTAAATCCCATGGATTTGTGTAACGGCAAGGAATTTCACTCGATTTGAATCAATCGTTAAACCGATCTAGACCGTTCGAAACCCCTGATCGTTTTTAAGAACATGACAAATTGGAACGCAAATAGAAGAACATTTCATTGCTTATTACAACAATTCCATCAGAATACAAGAATATACAAAGTATGAATAAATTACATTTGATAAATATCAGAGATTACAATAAATTACATAGCAGCGGAAAATAATATAAAACACAACTGAAAGTAATGCACGGATACAGAGCTTTCCGAGCATCGTTCCAGCTGTAAATTAGGATCCTGCGAATATAAATCTACAAAACCAAAACTACTAGCTGCCCGTGTCGAAAGTAGGGGAACCCAGAGTTTAGGTTAAAACAATAAACTCCAGGTCAGTCATGTGAATGGTGTAAGAACTAAAACAGTTATTTAAAACTTTACTTTAAAAGAGAGTAATTCAAGGGACCACGCCGTATAACACAGAACGGGTTTCCTCCGAAGAATATTAGTGCATAGAATAAACAGCGCAATGCTTTTTCAAAAAATGAAGCTATTATAAGACCCAGGTCCCATCACACAATGCAACGCAAGCCGGAGGATAGGGTTTTCCCTTATAATAGCCAAACATGCTTGGTACGTTTAAAACAAATCATTTGATACTATAATAAGTGTATAATGTCAAAACAATTTCAATCATAAATATCAATCCTAGGCGGCATGGGTACCATCTATCATGTCGCCATACTAGGCTCTACAAACAAAACCGAAATATCTCGTACTGGAAATTGGATTTCCGTCATGTGTCGAGGCAAGGGGCAAGCTCCTCTCCGCTTCGAGACACTCTAGCAAATGCTCAGGACTACACACTCTGGGCAGCAGCTTGGATAGGTTGGGCCGGTCCTCTCTTACGTTTGAGGATTAGTTATTCCTGAACACACGTTTCCCGGTCCTTACAGACCTAATATCGAGGCGCCTCATTCGCAAAGGTGAAAAGTATATAAATGTCAGGGCTGGTAAGTCACTGACACCCCCAAAGCTAGAAAGAAACATCGTGTTCTCCCAACGGTCCGTATCCCATTTTTGACTCATACCGAGGTGTGAGGCTCGCGAATCCACGCTATACACAAAGCTGCGCCACAAAGGCCGTGCTTTGATCATCAACCACAAGACTTTGCTTTTCAACAAAAGCTTTATATAGATTCGATTTTTATCTCTTTTCAATATTCATTATAAAAACGAATATAATCGATATAAATATTGTTAGCGAAAAAATAGCGCATCTCTAATCAACACGGCTTTATATATTTCAATAATTCCGTTATTCTATTCAACAAATGAATATTTATCCTATTCAATACATGAATCTATATTTTTGTCAACACATGACTAATCTCAACGAATGAATACTGTCCACGTGTGAATATTTTTGTTATTTAATATATTTTATAAAATTTATGGTATCTATCGTTTGATTTTAAATCAGACTCCAACCGTAGATTAGTAAGAGAACGATTCCCTAAATATTAACCCCGAAGGACGAAACCAACATCAGATCAATACCCAGAAAACCACTCATCTTATCTATTTTCCAATTAGTTTCTAATTTTATATATGATAAAGATGTAAATTTTATTGTTAAAATATTTCGTTCAACACATGACTAACCTCAACGGATGAGTACTATCAACACATGAACCTTTATTTTATAATGATAAAGATAAAAATTTTATTGATAAAATATTTCGTTCAACACATGACTAATCTCAACGGATGAGTACGGTCAACACATGAACCTTTATTTTATAATATTCTTTATTTTCTAAATTGGAATGAGGCCCAATCAATTACCATATAAAGTTAATTATATGGATTCCATACAACACATGTATATAATAGCAACGATAAATAATCAACCATCATCCAAAGTGCACTACACTGTATAAGCATCAAATATAGATATCTAACCTTATAACAGCCTGTCGATCCATCGATCGACATACAACTAATTATTGGGATTAGTGTACGCCGTATTTTATCCCAATACCCGTGTGGGGTTTCAAATCAACAATCATAGATTTTTATTTGTGCAGTTGTGCGATGTGTAAAATTTATCGTCCCAATCAATGTCAGTCAAATCAGTGTGCATAAATAAATCGTTCGATTTGTAAATGAATATTTATTTGTTCACGTTCACGTTAAAAATTACATTTTTAACGACCAAATTATTCTATTCAACCTACGAACATTCTATTCGGTTCATTTATTAAATAAAATGATATCTTTATTTTTCTAACTTATTTTAGAAAATTTCGGCGGCATAACAGCACGATACTAGAAACGGAACAAGGCCTAGCCTTATCCCCGGTCTAATAATGGCCCACGCCATACATATATCAATCAAACCAATTTCAATTCACCAAACAACCAAATTTAGATCAAATAATCTAACCAACTACACAACCAAACAAACAAGTCCATGGTCTGTGGACAATGGTGTCGGGTGCTACTAAACACCGTTTGCATCCTAGTATATATTTATAACTAGAAAAGGAAATTTAAAGTGAGAAGTTCTCACCGACTAGCTAAACCAAACGCCACGACTCTTCTTATGTAGAAATCTTCGTCGTGCTCGCCTTTTTGCCAATTTCACTACCCGTAGTCACTACATATATAAAAATCATATTTCTATATTGTTGCTGTGTATATAAAAATCACAATTTTATTCTACTACTATATAGATAAAAATTCTATTTTTATACCGCTGTTCATATAGTAAAGATCAAATCTTTACTATCTATATAATATAAAATTCGTATTTTTATTATCTCTACTATATAAAAAATCATATTTTTATTCTTCCTATAATATAAAAATCATATTTTTATTCTACTTCATTCGTCAAAAACCATAGAAGCTTTAAAGCGGAGAAAACTCACTTTTTTCTAACGCCCGGATTCGCTGTTCGGGCTCCAGAATTTGCAAACGAGCTTCAATCTTCACACCATTTTTTTTCTAGCTTAAACGCGTCATTCCGGACAACCTTCTCCTAAGGGTCTTTTTGCCGAAAATGCTCCAATTCGCCAGAATTCGCGAAAGTACACGAATTTTACCGCTTTTGAACAACAGACTTCGAACGCGTTTTCTGAGCATCTCCGAACTCCAAAACACGACTTCCATATAGCCAAATCGAATAGAATTTCATGCTCTACAACTTTGGTTTAGAGGGACTTTGGCCAGAAACGCACCGTTTGAGAGTTATTAGCGAAATACGGTCAGGGGCTTATTTGCAAAACGGGTAACTAAAGTAAAATGGGTTTTTGGTGACCGGGGGGGCCCACAGCCGGAATTGAGGGGGGCGAAGGTGGCGCCGAACCTGATATGGCATGGGAAGGCGGCTAGGGGGCGGTGGCGGTGGTGGTGATGGCCGTCGTGGTGGTGGTGGTCATTTGGGGGTTTAGGGTTTTGATTTTGGAAGAGAGAAAGGAGGAGGAGGAAGAGGAGGAGGAGGGGAGGAGGAGGAAGGGGGTGCGGCACCCGGAGGGAGGCCGGCAGTGGCTGAGGGGGGAGGCAGTGGCAAGGAGGAGGCGGTGGCCATTAAAGAGGAAAATGAAGAAAAGAGGAAGGAGGAAATAATGAATTAGAAAAGGAGAAAAAGAGATTATATGCTAGTTTCTCCCGTATCGCCTGAACGCTAATGATTTCCAACCGCCATGGATTTCGGACATGAGATAGTAGACGTGAAGACGAGTCCAACAAAATAAGTTTCGTCGAATTCCGAGTTTGTTTGACAGTCCGTTAAAATTCTCAAAAATGCTCAGATAAGCTCTAAAAATGCGATTTTGGCGCACCATTTCTTCTTGCACGCTCACATGTTAACTTCAAAAATCATGCCCTTTTGGATTTAACAATTTTTAGATGATACGAATCCAGAAAAATAAACGAAATCGAATTCTGAGGTCGTCTCAATATTGTTTCTTTGTAAAATGACTGCCTGCTTTACCCTGAACTGTTTCAGCTCGCACGGCCACATACTAACTCCGTTCGACGCGCCATTTGGAACTCCACAATGATTTGTAATTATAAATTCAGAAAAATTTATCTCGTCGAATTCTGAGCTCGTATGCAAAATTTTACTTTTTAAGGGCTATGTGTTGTTAACCGAACAGCTCCTGCCTATTGTCACTATTTTGGATATCGGACTATATCGAAGCTTATACTTTTCGGAGTTCTAAACGGCATTTTGAACTCAATGGAAGTGGTTTCGAGTCCAAATTCATCCGCATGAAAAATTTGACTTTTTGGGCCATGTATAATTACATAGCGACTATTCTGAATTTTCAACTGGGCATAACTTTTGATTCCCGCTATGAAATTTTGATTTTTCAGATTCGTTGGAAAGATATTTTCAACTAGATTCTAATATTTTTGGTTTCGCCAAAATCCGGTTTATTTTGCACTCAGTATGTTCAATTGAAATTTGAAATCGAATTATCGAACTATCACGCCATTTTCAATTCCTTTTATAATTTAAAATAAATATTTATATTCTAACGACGATGTATACAATTATATACGTTCGAATTATATTCAAAATAAATTTATCGTTGTTATTATTTAAAATAATTCATTTTAAATATTCAAAATTCATTAAAATTGCCAAAATAAAAATTTTAAACTGGCTCAGAATTTCCGGGTTGTTACAATCTCCCCCACTTAAAACTTTTCGTCCCCGAAAATAAAAACCAACTCAACGTTCATTCTGGCTTCCATTCTCCAACTTTTCAGTTTCTGAGAATTTTCAAATTCTACAAAAATTTGGCTAACACCCGGAATTTTCGAAAAATTTCGCCATAACCTCCTTTGTACGGGGAGGGGTTTGGAAATTTATTGGGCCGTATTAGGTACCCAATAAATCCTAATAAGCATACACATATTTATAGTGATATATTCTGGTGTTTACAAGGGAGCGTGTATTGATAATAACTCCAGAGAATAAATTCTCGTCACCCTGTCAAAGTCTGAGGGAGTGTGTATTTTAATTGCTCCAGAGAATAAATTCTCGTTACCTCGTCCCGTGTGGGAAATAAATAATCCATGTGCCGTATCTAATGACTAGAGAGATGTGATTATTGTCAACTCTAGACCCGTATGGGGTTTTTATTAATCTGGCAATTTTACCGTTACAATTTTATATTGTCCATATCAGTCATCAATTCAACCTGTAATATATATAGTCATCGCCATACTAGCCTCTCGCTCGTATGGTAAATCTGCCACCTCGTCACACAAGCTCCAAATGCTTGTGTGGTATATGATGAAGTATGCGATATTAAGAAGTATGTCATCTTCAGGAAGTATGCCATGCACTGTAGTTCAAAATTAATTGTTACTATCCTATGGCGACATTTATTAATTACACACAGAATTACCAGCACTCCGCATCCAATAGCACTCACAGGAGTTGATATAATAATAAAGGTGCACACCCAACTCATTAAGGTTTACCTATTTGTCGGGCACGCAAATAAATTCTTTACTCAACAGCTAATCCATTTACCTGTTCAAACATATATATGTATATGGATGCATTTGCAAATAATTTACAATAGAATTTAATATTTGGTTCAATTAAGCCTAAATTCACCATTCATTCACATAATGGTTTATTTAAATAATCATACAACACAACCATCAATCAATTAGTGAATTAGCTTTTCAAATTCATAATTTGATATATATACAGAAAATCATGTTTTTGATGCCAAATCACAACAATAAACCTATCTAGTTTTGGTTCTCACACCAGTCTAATGGAAAATATAGATATCACACCTTTGTCACTCGAAAATAAATACTGGTGATGGTATACTTCATCATCAGGACCATATCCGGGCGACTAGAGTGTGACTCTATATCTATCTAATATATTAAAACTTCGAATATACGTTCATGACGTGTATATGCAAAACCTTTATATCCAAGATTGTCCAAATCAATATAAATAAATTATTCAAATACGTATAAAACGATTTAAATTTCAAAACAAAATTGTTTTCATTTGAAAAATATACTCTTCACACTCGTTCTAGGATACTACTGATCCTATCTCTAACAGTCATTTTAATTGGATATTACTAATCCAATATCTGATGAATTCTTTCGTATGGTTCTAATGTGTCTTGTTCTCGAGCTCTGTAAACCAAAGCTCTGATACCAAATGTAACGGCAAGGAATTTTGCTCGATCCGAATCAATCATTAAACCGATATAGACCGTTCGAAACCCCTGATCATTTTTGAGAACATGACAAAGTGGAACGCAAACAGAAGAACATTTCATTGCTTATTACAACAATTCCATCAGAATACAAGAATATACAGAGTATGAATAAATTACATTCGATAAATATCAGAGATTACAATAAATTACATAGCAGCGGAAAATAATATAAAACACAACTGAAAGTAATGCACGGATACAGAGCTTTCCGAGCATCGTTCCAGCTGTAAATCAGGATCCTGTGAATATAAATCTGCAAAACCAAAACTACTAGCTGCCCATGTCGAAAGTAGGGGCACCCAGAATTTAGGTTAAAATAATAAACTCCAGGTCAGTCATGTGACTGGTGTGAGAACTAAAACAGTTATTTAAAACTTTACTTTAAAAGAGAGTAATTCAAGGGACCACGCCGTATAACACAGAACGGGTTTCCTCCTAAGAATACCAGTGCATAGAATAAACAGCGCAATGCTTTTTCGAAAAATGAAGCTACTATAAGACCCAGGTCCCATCACACAATGCAACGCAAGCCGGAGGATAGGGTTTTCCCTTATAATAGCCAAACATGCTTGGTACGTTTAAAACAAATCATTTGATACTATAATAAGTGTATAGTGTCAAAACAATTTCAATCATAAATATCAATCCTAGGCGGCATGGGTACCATCTATCATGTCGCCATACTAGGCTCTACAAATAAAACCGAAATATCTCGTATTGGAAATTGGATTTCCATCACGGGTCGAGGCAAGGGGCAAGCTCCTCTCCGCTTCGAGACACTCTAGCAAATGCTCAGGACTACACACTCTGGGCAACCACTTGGATCGGTTGGGCCGGTCTTCTCTTATGTTTGAGGATTAGTTATTCTTGAACACACGTTTCATATCGAGGCGCCTCATTCGCAAAGGTGAAAAGTATATAAATGTCAGGGCTGGTAAGTCACTGACACCACCAAAGCTAGAAAGAAACGTCGTGTTCTCCCAACGGTCCGTATCCCGTTTTTGACTCATACCGAGGTGTGAGGCTCGCGAATCCACGCTATACACAAAGCTGCGCCACAAAGGCCGTGCTTTGATCATCAACCACAAGACTTTGCTTTTCAACAAAAGCCTTGATCCCTGCAACTCAGCGTGCCACACAGGCAATTCATGCCATGCGATTGATATCTATCAATACATAACCTCTAAGCTCGTACGTCTCGGAGAAGGGCGTTAAGCAAGAGAATAAATTCTCCGCCGCCAAACAGATATATATTTAATAGAAATCAATCAACAGAGAATAAAATCCAATGTCAGACACACAATCCATTTACAAGTTCGTTCTCGGTCTGAACAAAACCGGAGGCACTTTCCTCGCATATCCATCGATCTCCAAATACGTCAGGACGACCACCAACTATTTCCATCCTCTTGTGTGTACAACCCAATCAGGATCATCAGTAATTATCCAAACGATGTGAAGACTTCCGGTCCTCGACCACCGTCATCATCTTCGACTTATCGTCGAATCGGTTATTCAGAATGGGTATAAACCCGGCCTTTCCGAACAACCCGCGTATATTAAAAACAAATGTTACACAAACTCAACATACGCCTCATTCCAATTCAGCCGCCACTAACCGTAAATCAGCAAGAGAGCAATTCCCCAAGTATTAACCCCGAAGGCCGAAACCAACATCAGATCAATACCCAGGAAACCATTCTTCTTAACTAACCTACAACTAGTTTCTAAATTTCACATCCTTAGGGAAAGGTTCCCATTAATTTTATCAAAGATAAATTCTTTAAATTTATTCTTTAATTTTCCTTTGGATGTCATTTCAAACCAAATTATGGTTTTCCAAACTAGTCGGGATTAGCGAACCACACCGAAGTAATTATTTATTTTATTTCCCAATCCCAACCTATTCATCCCATGAAGCAAAATTGGTAATACTCCATATCTAACCACGGTGTTATCGGTAAAATTAATTACCATTTCACGTTCAAATCTAATTAAAAATTTAACTATCGCCTGGAGCAAAACTGGTGATACTCCATTCTCGCTCATTTTCCAAATTTTATAATTTAAATTATCAATTCACATTTCAATCTAATTACAGATTCATTAAAACTCCTTTTACTGGGTCAAAGAACTAATGTCATTTAAAACACAGTTCACGATAAACCCAAATCACATTCTATTTATTATCGGGTTAAAGAACTAGTGTTATTTAAAACACCGTTCACGATAAACCCACAAATCAATTCTAATTCAATTCCAATAAAATATATTTGAAATTCCGATTATTTAAAACCCAATTTAAATCTAATTTATTTATTTAAAAATAATTGGGTTTTAAATTTAGTTCAAAACTAGTTCATTTCGATAAAAATCCATTTTTATCTTTACAAATGTGGGATTTTTCATCCTAGTTCTTCACAAATCATTTCTTATTATTTTACACAAATTATTGATATTTTTAATAATTTTATCAAGGTCTGTACAGCCGAGTTCCAACAACGGCCATCGAGCTGCACTTTCAACGACCTTTTCAAAATTTGATTTGGACGTATCTCCAAATCCAACCGTTAGATTTCAAACCTCTAATATTCGTTAGAAAGCTCTTTTCGATACGAACCCAACGGTTCCGGTTTTAGGAGAATCTGACGGTCAGATCTCCCGCAATGTCCGTTCGAAATCAATGGTCGAAATTCACGAACTGCCGCGGTGCGGCGCGTTCTATTCAGGCCATTATATTATATATATAATAGATATAATAGATATTTCGTCGATTTCTATTTAAAACGAATTTTATAAATAGTTTTAAATTCGTTTCAAAAACATTTCAACTTCCATTTCCAATTCACAATTCATTCTATATTCAATTCAATTCGAATTTGGTTTATATTCAATTCAATTTGAAATTGGTTTATATTCAATTCAATTCGAATTTGCTTTATATAGATTCGATTTTTATCTCTTTTCAATATTCATTATAAAAACGAATATAATCGATATAAATATCGTTCGCGACAAAATAGCGCATCTCTAATCAACACGGCTTTATATATTTCAATAATTCCGCTATTCTATTCAACAAATGAATATTTATCCTATTCAATACATGAATTTATATTTTTTTCAATACATGACTAATCTCAACGAATGAGTACTGCCCACATGTGAATATTTTTGTTATTTAATATATTTTATAAAATTTATGGTATCTATCGTTTGATTTCAAATCAGACTCCAACCGTAGATTAGTAAGAGAACGATTCCCTAAATATTAACCCCGAAGGCCGAAACCAACATCAGATCAATACCCATAAAACCACTCATCTTATCTATTTTCCAATTAGTTTCTAATTTTATATATGATAAAGATGTAAATTTTATTGTTAAAATATTTCGTTCAACACACGACTAATCTCAATGGATGAGTACTGTCAACATATGAACCTTTATTTTATAATGATAAAGATATAAATTTTATTGTTAAAATATTTCGTTCAACACATGACTAATCTCAACGGATGAGTACGGTCAACACATGAACCTTTATTTTATAATATTCTTTATTTTCTAAATTGGAATGAGGCCCAATCAATTACCATATAAAGTTAATTATATGGATTCCATACAACACATGTATATAATAGCAACGATAAATAATCAATCATCATCCAAAGTGCACTACACTGTATAAGCATCAAATATAGATATCTAACCCTTATAACAACCTGTCGATCCATCGATTGACATACAACTAATTATTGGGATTAGTGTATGCCGTATTTTATCCCAATACCCGTGTGGGGTTTCAAATCAACAAACATAGATTTTTATTTGTGCAGTTGGGCGATGTGTAAAATTTATCATCCCAATCAATGTCAGTCAAATCAGTGTACATAAACAAATCGTTCGATTTGTAAATGAATATTTATTTGTTCACGTTCACGTTAAAAATTACATTTTTAACGACCAAATTATTCTATTCAACCTACGAATATTCTATTCGATTCATTTATTAAATAAAATGATATCTTTATTTTTCTAACTTATTTTAGAAAATTTCGGCGGCATAACGACACGATATTAGAAACGGAACAAGGCCTAGCCTTATCCCCGGTCTAATAATGGCCCACGCCATACACATATCAATCAAACCAATTTCAATTCAACAAACAACCAAATTTAGATCAAATAATCTAACCAACTACACAACCAAACAAACAAGTCCATGGTCTGTGGACAATGGTGTCGGGTGCTACTAAACACCGTCTGCATCCTAGTATATATTTATAACTAGAAAAGGAAATATAAAGTGAGAAGTTCTCACCGACTAGCTAAACCAAATGCCACGACTCTTCTTATGTAGAAATCTTCGTCGTGCTCGCATTTTTGCCAATTTCACTGCCCGTAGTCACTACATATATAAAAATCACATTTTTATACTGTTGCTATGTATATAAAAATCACATTTTTATTCTACTAATATATAGATAAAAATTCTATTTTTATACCAATGTTCATATAGTAAAGATCAAATCTTTACTATCTATATAATATAAAAATCATATTTTTATTATCTCTACTATATAAAAATCATATTTTTATTCTACTTCATTCGTCAAAAACCATAGAAGCTTTAAAGTGGAGAAAACTCACTTTTTTTCTAATGCCCGGATTCGCTGTTCGGGTTCCAGAATTTGCAAACGAGCTTCAATCTTCACACCATCCTTTTTCTAGCTTAAACGCGCCATTCCGGGCAACTTTCGCCTAAGGGTCTTTTTGCCGAAAATACTCCAATTCGCCAGAATTCGCGAAAGTACACGAATTTTACCGCTTTTGAACAGCAGACTTCGAACGCGTTTTCCGAGCAGCTCCGAACTCCAAAACACGACTTCCATATAGCCAAATCGAAGAGAATTTCCTTCTCTACAACTTTGGTTTAGAGGGACATAGGCCAGAAACGCACCGTTTGGGAGCTATTGTCGAAATACGGTCAGGGGCTTATTTGCAAAACGGGTGATTAGTGTAAAATGGGTTTTTGGTGACCGGGGGGGCCCACGGCCGGAATTGAGGGGGGCGAAGGGGGCGCCGGACCTGAAATGGCGTGTGAAGGCGGTTAGGGGTCAGTGGCGGTGGTGGTGATGGCCGTGGTGGTGGTGGTGGTGATTTGGGGGTTTAGGGTTTTGATTTTGGAAGAGAGAAAGGAGGAGGAGGAGGAAGAGGAGGAGGAGGGGAGGAGGAGGAAGGGGGTGCGGCACCCGGAGGGAAGCTGGCGGTGGCTGAAGGGGGGGGGGGCAGCGGCAAGGAGGAGGCGGTGGCCATTAAAGAGGAAAATGAAGAAAAGAGGAAGGAGGAAATAATGAATTAGAAAAGGAGAAAAAGTGATTATATGCTAGTTTCTCCCGAATCTCCTGAACGCTAATGATTTCCAACCGCCACGGATTTTGGACATGAGATAGTAGACGTGAAGACGAGTCCAAAGAAACAAGTTTCGTCGAATTCCGAGTTCGTTTGACAATCCGTTAAAATTTTCAAAAATGCTCAGATAAGCTCTTAAAATGCGATTTTGGCGCACCATTTCTTCTCGCACGCTCACATGTTAACTTCAAAAATCATGCCCTTTTGGATTTAACCATTTTTAGACAATACGAATCCAGAAAAATAAACGAAATCGAATTCTGAGGTCGTCTCAATAATGTTTCTTTGTAAAATGACTGCCTGCTTTACCCTGAACTGTTTCAGCTCGCACGGCCACATACTAACTCCGTTCGAAGCACCATTTGGAACTCCACAATGATTTGTCATTATGAATTCAGAAAAATTTATCTCGTCGAATTCTGAGCTCGTATGCAAAATTTCACTTTTTAAGGGCTATGTATTGTTAACCGAACAGCTCCTGCCTATTGTCACTATTTCGGATATCGGAATATATCGAAGCTTATGCTTTTCGGAGTTCTAAACGGCATTTTGAACTCAATGGAAGTGGTTTCGAGTCCAAATTCATCCGTATGCAAAATTTGACTTTTTGGGCCATGTATAATTTACATAGCGACTATTCTGAATTTTCAACTGGGCATAACTTTTGATTCCCGCTATGAAATTTCGATTTTTCAGATTCGTTGGAAAGATATTTTCAACTAGATTCTAATATTTTTGGTTTCGTCAAAATCCGGTTTATTTTGCACTCAGTATGTTCAATTGAAATTTGAAATCGAATTATCGAACTACCACGCCATTTTCAATTCCTTTTATAATTTAAAATAAATATTTATATTCTAACGACGATGTATATAAATATATACGTTCGAATTATATTCAAAATAAATTTCTCGTTGTTATTATTTAAAATAATTCATTTTAAATATTCAAAATTCATTAAAATTGCCAAAATAAAAATTTTAAACTGGCTCAGAATTTCCGGGTTGTTACAATTTGACTTAATTCAGTTTATATTCCGAATATCGAAATAGAACCCATCGTTCCCTTTCTGAAACAATTTCCAATTCATGGTTAAATTCATATTTGAATTTAAATTTCTATGTTATCAAATGATAACTTATTTTCCTTCATTTAAAAACGTTGTTTATAAATTTAACTTTCTTGTTTTATAAAAACAAGTTTCCATTTCGATTCCATTTCAAATTCATACTTAAATTTAAACCTCTAAATTATCTAATGATAATTTATTTCACTAGATTTTTAAGTAACATTTATAAATCCAACTACCTTGTTTTATAAAATAAAATAAGTTTCATTTCAAATTCTATTTGAAAACCCAAAATCTTATTTTGGAATATTCTAATTATTATAACTATTCTATATATAACATATAATCTATTTAAATATTTAATTTAAATATTAGTCTCTAATTAATTCAATTCTAATATTCCTTCTTGATATAATTTATTTTATAAATTCAGTATAATCTAACTTAATTATCCAATTAAATTTCCATTCCGAACATTGGAATAGATTTCATTGTTTTCTACTTAAAATGATTTCCAATTCATATCTTTAAATTCACATTAGAATTTAAAATATTCATATCATCCAATGATAATTTATTTCCCTTCATTTATAAACATCGTTTATAAATTCAATTCAGTTCCCTGATTATCCAATCAAAATCACTCCATTTTATTTAAAACACTGTTTATAAATTTACTTCAATTCCCTGGTTATTTAATTTATAAAAATCGTTTATAAATGCAATACTTGTTTTTTTAATTTATTTTCTAAACAAGTAAATATCTTTAGCCCATTCTAAATTCAAATTCTATTTTAGAAAAACAGAATTTTCCTTTTTAAATTTCAAAACCCTATTTACAATATTTCTATAAATTACCATTTAGGCCTAGTGATATTTCAAACATCCAAAATACCAAATTATCAAATCACGGGTTTTTCTAACACATCATGTAAGATAACATATATTAAACCAAACAAATGATAATATTTTTGAGGAATCCAGTTGGATTCCTCCAACCTGTTTTCCTGCATCCATAGACGTTAGTCACATAAATAATACCCATCCTGCTTTGAGGAAGGATATTGCGGTATAGAAGGTCGTCCACTATCATAGCGTGGGGTGTATAGGGTTATCCGCTAATGGTACGACGAGAAATATCCAACCACCAATATATATATATATATATATATATATATTAATAGCCACAAACACCAATCCTATATAACTAATAAATATATAGAATAGCCATTACATGCATCCAATCAACAAACAAACAGTATAAATATTAAATTAAATAATCGAAAGAGTGAGTTTACTCACTATGATTTTTAATTTCCACTTGTACCCATTTCAATTTCTTTTCATCGATTTCCGAGTCTTCGAATTCCACACGGATGATTCCATTTGATTTATCCTAACATAAGAAAAATTCGAATTTCTAAATAAGTTATTGAATTTTCTTTATAGGGTTTTATTTAAAAATATACTAAAGTTTAATTTTTTTTCTTCTTTTTAAACTTCCTAGTTTTGACCGACATAACAAATTTCAAATTTAACTTTTACCACTCATTATTCAACAATATTATATATATATATATATGTATATATATATACGTATATATAAAATCAATGAATTTAAGC
This sequence comes from Allium sativum, assembly GCA_030737875.1. NCBI lineage: Eukaryota > Viridiplantae > Streptophyta > Magnoliopsida > Asparagales > Amaryllidaceae > Allium > Allium sativum. The sequence goes on along the minus strand of CM060919.1, from coordinate 606,768,411 downwards.
ATAAGGATTATTTAAATCTATTACCTAAATTGCCTATTCTACTATGTAAAAATTTAAATTAGTAAAGATTGAATTCTTTTACCTTATTAACAAAATAAGCTCTTAATCCTTCTTCCCTCCTCTGTTGAAAATAAGGCCACGCCTGTACAAAATCCAAAACCATGGCCGTGAATTCAAGTTCTCTCTTCCACTCTCGACTCCTCACGAAATCGAACAATACAAACACTGATTCAATCTCGTTTTCGAACTCCTATCATGTGGCTAACGCTTATACAAATCCAAGTAAATTAATTTTACTCGAATCTGTTCATTTATGGAAGGGAAAATAAATAAATTTAAATACATTTATAAAATTAAACGTCACTGTCTATTTAAATAAATTACCTAATTAAGCTTAATCACATGCCTAAGCTTCTGGTCCACTGCACCAACATTCTCCAGTGCCTCCATATCTAATTGAATGCTTTCTTCCTTCATCGTGAATCCGTACCTCACACACACCTTTTCAGAACCCCCATGTTGATGCGAGCCATTTTCCCCTTCAATTACAGTGGCTCCAGGAACAACCCGAACCCATATACCGATGAGCTCAACATCACTTATTCCGTTTGTTTATCACCTCAAAATCCCGTTCGATTTCCACTTGATGTCCCCCCCATGACTCTGAAAACCCTAGTACAGTCATATGTGACTGTATTCATGACCGCGCTACACCACGACCTCTCCATTACTTCCAAATTCAGATTGATTCCATTTCCCCCATCATAACTTCACGCATCTCCAAAATTGATGCTTCCTAACTCTAAGACGATACTCCACAAATTTAACAACCCAAAGCTATTAGCTTTTAAATTCCGATGGTTTTTGATTCGCGATTTTGTGAGTAGCGAGAGAGCGTTACTGAGGAGATCGAAGTGAAGAGGAGGTTTTCAATTTTGATTTGGGCTCAAAGGCCATTTTTAATTAAACTAAAGCTGTCGATGGAGTTGCGAAAATATGAAGAAAGGGGGTAGCTGCTATTTTGATTTGTTTGTATTTTAATTTGTAGGGAGCGATCCATTTTAATTTCCTTGAGGCCTATGAAATTTTGATTTTGAAGTGTGTTTCTTTACTGAATGAAAATAACGAACGGAAGGAAAATAAAAGAGAGAGGAGAGGCTTTGATTTTATAGACGAGAGATAGCTTCATGATTAAGGAAATGAAGACATGTATTTTACTGGGTAAGGTTTATTAGAGGTAGGCTTTTAGTGCATTTAGCTTAGGAAGGAAGGTATTATAATTTTTAATTATTTTTATTTAAAACCGATATGCTTTAATTAAAATACCCTGTGATTCTGACTTCTTTTTGAACCCAACAACCGATATTTTTAGGGTTATATCACTATTCTGAACACATTGGAACAGGTTCTGAAGCTCAATTCGATCAAATGGAGAAGATATAAATTTAAATCGATATAAATTGAATTAAAACAATTAATTCTTCGATAATAAATTAATATTATTATTCTAACTCAAACAGAAGTTTATATTGATTTTCTATTAAGTTTTGACTTCGAATTCAAATAAATTCAATTTCATATTTCGACTATTATATATATTCGAAAATAAATCATATTATGATTATTCATTTGACAACTCAATATAAATATCCATTTATATTATTAATTCAATATTTAAACAATATTAAATATTTAAAATTAATCGACAAAAACCTTGGTCATTACATTCTTCCCCACTTAAAAGAATTTCGTCCCCGAAATTACTAAGGTAGGAAAAATGCCTTAAATCCATTTATTTTCAAACTCACTTATGTTGAAACTCAACACTTTATACTTCTGAAACTTTAGTTCTACCAAAACTTTTGTTCTTCATTCATATGCATTCAAATTATTTCCAATTGATTTTAATCAATTTATTCACTTTGATTAACTTTCTTAAGTCAAATTTAATTTTCATAATTCAAATTCCCGGGATTTTATTTCAAATCCATTTGAAATCACATAAATATATACTTATATTTATTTCCATTTCAAATTCAAAAACATTTGAATTTTCAAATCAACTTGTCCTCTTTCAAACAAATTCCCATCAAAAACCTTACTAAGGTAGCAATTCATCACTTAGAAACTTGAAGATGAACATTGATGATGCTGCAGTCATCATCAGAATTAATTTCCAGCCACTGAAGTGAGTTCAGTGCTTTAACAATTTCAAAATCCGTCTAAAATGATTTTTATTCAAAAATCCCTTTCATAAGCTATGTTATTTTAATATACTTCAAAAATATTTTTCAAATCTCCCAGGGTTTAAATTCTTAATTCAAATTCTGAATCCAATTTTAATTCATTTCATTTGTATATTTCATTCATATACCAATTCTATTTTGGTTATATGTAACCATTCCAATTTTTATAATCTAATTTGATTATAATATTAACAACCAACTCATCCATATATGATAATAATTTCAGAAAATTATTCTTTCTATAGCAAAAATATAAATCTAGGGTAAAACTATTTCATTTACCCACTTAAAAACCATATTGTGTCGTATCTTCTATCAAGTGTTAAGAAATTTATATCGACTTCATGGTGTCCCACGATTCGAATAGAATTCATAACCCACTTAACAGACAAGCCAACATAATATAAAACAATTTTTATATCAATTAACAATAAATACGCTCTCTCGTATATATACACTCAACTCATTCTAGGGTACTACTGACCCAATCTCTAATGAGCACAACCGCACCAAAGCCTAGGTGTTCGCTCAACCTAAGCTCTGATACCAACTGTAACGACCCGCAAATCCGTACTATCTGAGTTGACTAATAACACCACACGTCCAACCCAAATTATACATAAATACGAACCATTATTAGAAAGAAGTTAGAGGATGATAAATAGAAATAAAGAAATATTAGAATAGAAGAAAACGAAGATCACAAACTCACAGCGGAACGAATAAAATATATTAGGTAACCTAAACTTTGAATTACAATTCAGTAACTTTATGTACATACCATCATCAGAGCACAACAACTATTTCTGGAAAAGGTATAAACACCTGTTTCCAGATACAAACATGGTACACAGCAGAATATATGATAGTCTATAGCTAAGTGGTGAAACCTCCTGCTTCCAGCTCTTCTAAGTGAATTCGAAAATCCCGACTACTTGACTGCCCGTACAAATTTGGGCACCCAAGAGTTTAGGGAAAATAAACAAAATAAACTCTGGGTTAGTCATGCGACTGGTGTGAGTAAACTCCAACCATTTGTTTAACTTTCAAAATCCTTTCGAAAGAAAGGATAATAGTAAGACCAGCCCACACATAAACATGGATGGTTTTTACCTTACTATAACCCAAAACACTTTGATACGAAAATTCAGTGATTTTATAATAGTGTCTAAATCAAATAAATAACAATCTAGCGGAACGCTTGCATCTCACGCTCCATATATAATATAAAATTAAAAAATGCACGACGCTTATTGGAGATTGGATTCCGACTATGACAAGGTATGTAACCACCTTCCGATAGTGCATCTCTAGAGGGGAATACACTGGGTTCAACAAGAACATCTTCCAACCCGGCCCACACACAACCGACCACTCATTTCGCTTGAGTGTATCGAATGTATATCACCAACGATTGGAATCAGCAACCGTTTCCCGAATGGGACAACATCAAATAGAATAAGGAATTAAATGAAATTTCTCTAGATAGGTGATTATACACCCTAATGGGAGCGACCCACATAGCCATGTTGCCTTCTCGATTTTTGTCATTTCCCGCTTGTTGAGGCCTGAGGCTACGATTTCTTATCATTCCTTGACACCACAATCACTTTGAATGCCACATTGTCAGATCCGTTAATCACTAATTGATTTGTACAAATACATTTTGGATATTATGCTAAGAGAATAAATTCTCCGCCACCATATATGTTTATACAGACCAACATATGCAATCATTGGAAATACTCTGTCAGACATTCGTCCATACACTTTGTTCTGGGACTGAACGAAACCGAAGGCACAATTTCTACTGATAGAAAAAGTCCTTACACTTTACTCCATCTTTGATTATCTTCATATAATCTGATTCGTAACGCTACTGCCAATACGGAGTGGTTCTCGGATAATAATCCCACCGGTCTCTCCATATTGACAACGATATTGGCAAATACTTCAATAGTCAGTTATTTAACTATCGAAGAAAAACAAACATCCATTCAAAGCATCAAACAATCACTAGGCCCTTTAATTAATATTTCGTTAATTAAAACACTTCTCCATTTCTTTATCCATATTTGTTAACACGATATTTTCGATAATCATATTGGCCTATTATGCTATTTGGAAAACATTTCCATATATTGCCTTCTTTTATTTTCTATAGAAAATATCCTTTACTTATAATTGGAAACATTCCAATTACTTATCTCTTCCACGACCATTCATTTATTTCTATACTCAGGAAATATTTATTATTATATTTCCAAATTTCCACTTACTTGGGTTAAAACGAATGTTGTGCAAAACATCGGTACAACAACCCAAAATACTGCATTCAACTAACTCTTATTCAAACATTTCTCTTCGAGACCGGATCTTGCTATTTATCGGTTAAAAATGAAATCAATCAAGTTGGGGTATAACTACCTCTCAGACCTTGACTGAAAACATGCTTAACTTCTAAAAGGACAAGACCACTTATCTCAAATCATCAACACCATAAAAACCAGTTATTCATTTTTAAACCCGTATATGTTCTTCTTCCTAATTTGACCAGATTTAATTATAGATTTTCTTTTTATTTATAGTATTCTATTTTCGAGTTCATTTCCTTATCGAATTCTATATATATTGATACATTGATTTCTAATTATCCAGTTTTCTTAAAAAGTTTCTAACTCCTTAAATTTTCGGAAAACTTTGCCATAACCTCCTTTATACCGGTCGATAGTTCAATCCTCAACTCTCCTCTCTAGGCCCTTTCCATTCAAAAAGAAAATCAAAAGGCCAAGTGGCTTGCCGATTCAGCGCATAAAACCTCATATGGAATTTAAACATGTACTTTTTTGTCGGGAACTAAATTATAATCATCATATACTTCATTCCATACCTGTCTAACACAAGTTCACCAATTTTCAATTAAATTCAACTCAATCCAATCGCTTGAATTCAGTTTCGCCCGTTTATTCTTTAATTAGCTTCTTAGTCTATTTCACTTGTTATTTGAACATATCATGTTTGTATGTAATTTAGTTTGCTTATAAATAAATTTAATCCCATTTTCATTTCAGGTTTCATATTTGATTTCAAATATGAAATTACCAAGTCTCATTTACTTATCAAAAGAAATATATCGATCTAAAATTTGATTAACAAGTTATTATTCCACTTAGTTAATTCTATTCAAAAATAAATAACCGATTTTGTTTCAAAAATCAATCCATTTACTCCACTCGAGGTCATATTTATTTTATAACTCAAGTCCATATTTTTCAAACGGAAATTCGGATTTTATTTGCTTAAAAATCCTTATATTTATTTATATAAACCATTATGGTTTTTAAAAGATTTTGGCACTGCATTTTTGAAAATTTGATTTTGACATAACTCAAAATTTATTCGATGAAACCTAGATTTTTCTCTTCTATTAGATAACTACTATCAAATCGGTCCTGATGATTTTTGTTTCAAGGAATTCCGACTTAAATTGAGTTCAATATACTTAATTGAAGTTCGAAACGACAATTTACGAACTACCGTGCTGCGGCGAGCTCATTTTAATTATATTTAAATATAAACGTTTAAACTTCGTTTATAATAAATTTCAACTTTGTTCTAATATATTTTTAATATATATTAAATCCAGTTTTCAAATCCAGCTTAATATTTCCGATTATCTCAAATCGTCGATTTTTCATTACCTGGTTATAAATTTGTTTATAACTCAATTTGCTATATTAAATTCCAAATCCTTTTATAAATAAATTATTTATAAAATTCGATATAATTGAATTTCAATTTAAATCCCTTGGATTTGACTTAATTCAATTTATATTCTGAATATCAAAATTAAACCCGTCGTTCCCTTTCTGAAACAATTTCCAATTCATAGTTAAATTCATATTTGAATTTAAATTTCTAAGTTATCAAATGATAACTTATTTTCCTTAATTTATAAACATTGTTTATAAATTTAACTTTCTTGTTTTATAAAAACAAGTTTCCATTTCGATTCCATTTCAAATTCTACTTTTCAAATTCATACTTGAATCTAAACCTCTAAATTATCTAATGATAATTTATTTCACAAGATTTATAAATAACGTTTATAAATCGAACTTCCCTGTTTTATAAAATAAAACAAGTTTCATTTCAAATTCTGTTTGAAAACCCAAAATCTTATTTTGGAATATTCTAATTATTATAACTAATCTATATATAACATATAATCTATTTAAATTTTTAATTTAAATATTAGTTTCTAATTAATTTAATTCTAATATTCCTTCTTGATATAATTTATTTTATAAATTCAGTATAATCTAACTTAATTATCCAATTAAATTTCCATTCCAAACATTGGAATAGATTTCACTGTTTTCTACTTAAAACGATTTCCAATTCATATCTTTAAATTCACATTAGAATTTAAAATATTCATATCTTCCAATGATAATTTATTTCCCTTCATTTATAAACATCGTTTATAAATTCAATTCAGTTCCCTGATTAACCAATCAAAATCACTTCATTTTATTTATAAACACTGTTTATAAATTTACTTCAATTCCCTGGTTATTTAATTTATAAACATCGTTTATAAATGCAATACTTGTTTATTTATTTATTTTCAAAACAAGTAAATTTCTTTAGCCCATTCTAAATTCAAATTATATTTTAGAAAAATAGAATTTTCCTTTTTAAATTTCAAACCCCTATTTACGATATTTCTATAGATTACCATTTAGGCCCAGTGATATTTCAAACATCCAAAATACCAAATCACTGGTTTTTCTAACATATCATATAAGATAACATATATTAAACCAAACAAATAATAATATTTTTGAGGAATCCAGTTGGATTCCTCCAACCTGTTTTTCTGCATCCATAGACGTTAGTCACATAAATAATACCCACCCTGCTTCGAGGTAGGATATCGCAGTATAGATGGTCATCCACTATCATAGCGTGGGGCGTATAGGGTCATCCGCTAATGATACTACGAGCATCCGCTAATGGTACTGCGGGAAATATCCAACCACCAATATATATATATATATATATATATTTATATATATATATATACATATATATAGTAACCACAAACACAATCCTATATAACTAATAAATATATAGAATAGCCATTAAACGCATCCAATCAACAAACAAAAAGTATAACTATTAAATTAAATAATCGAAAGAGTGAGTTTACTCACCATGATTTTTAATTTGCACTTGTACCCTTTTCAATTTCTTTTCATCAATTTCCGAGTCTTCGAATTCCACATGGATGATTCCATTTGATTTATCCTAACATAAGAGAAATTCGAATTTTATAAATAAGTTATTGAATTTTCTTTATAAGGTTTTATTTAAAAATATACTAAAGCTTAATTTTTTTTCTTTCTTTTTAAACTTCCTAGTTTTGACCGACTTAACAAATTTCAAATTTAAATTTTACCACTCATTAGTCAACAATATTATACATACATATATATATGTATATATATATACATATATATAAAATCAATGAATTTAAGCATAAGGATTATTTAAATCTATTACCTAAATTGCCTATTCTACTATGTAAAATTTTAAATTACCAAAGATTGAATTCTTTTACCTTATTAACAAAATAAGCTCTTGATCCTCCTCTCCTTTGTTGAAAATAAGGCCACGCCTGTAGAGAATCCAAAACCATGGCCATGAATTCAAGTTCTCTCTTCCACTCTCGACTCTTCACGAAATAGATCACTACAAACACAGATTCAATCTCCTTTTCGAACTACTATCATGTGGCTAACGCTTATACAAATCCAAGTAAATTAATTTTACTCGAATCTATTCATTTATGGAAGGGAAAAATAAATAAATAAATTTAAATACACTTATAAAATTAAACGTCGCTGTCTATTTAAATAAATTACCTAATTAAGCTTAATCACATGCCTAAGCTTCTGGTCCACTGCACTGACATTCTCTAGTGCCTCCATATCTAATCGACTGCTTTCTCCTTCATCGTGAATCAATACCTCACACGCACCTTTTCAGAACCCACACGTTGATGCAAGCAATTTTCCCCTTCAATTACAGTGGCTCCAGAAACAACCCGAACCCATATACTGATGAGCTTAACATCACTTATTTTGTTTGTTTATCACCTCAAAATCCCATTCGATTTCCACTTGATGTCGCCTCCGCGACTCTAAAAGCCCTAGTACAGTCATATGCGACTGCATTCATGACCGCATTACACCATGACCTCTCCATTACTTCCAAATTAGGATTGATTCCATTTCCCCCATCATAACTTCACGCATCTCCAAAATCGATGCTTCCTAACTCTAAGACGATACTCCACAAATTTAACAACCCAAAGCTATTAGCTTTTAAATTCCGACGGTTTCTGATTCGCGATTTTGTGATCAGCGAGAGAGCGTTACTGAGGAGATCAAAGTGAAGAGGAGGTTTTCGATTTTGATTTGGACTCAAAGGCCATTTTTAATTAAACTAAAGCTGTTGATGGAGTTGCGAAAATATGAAGAAAGGGGGGTAGCTGCGGTTTAGATTTGTTTGTATTTTAATTTGTAGGGAGCGATCCATTTTAATTTCCTTAAGGTCTATGAAATTTTTATTTTGAAGTGTGTTTCTTTACTGAATGAAAATAACGAACGAAAGGAAAATAAAAGAGAGAGGAGAGGCTTTGATTTTATAGACGAGAGATAGCTTCATGATTAAGGAAATGAAGACATGTATTTTACTGGGTAAGGTTTATCAGAGGTAGGCTTTTAGTGCATTTAGCTTAGGAAGGAAGGTACTAAAATTTTAATTTATTTTTATTTAAAACCGGTATCCTTTAATTAAAATACCCTGTGATTCTGACTTCTTTCTGAACCCAACAACCGACATTTTCAGGGTTACATCACTTTCTGAACACATTGGAACAGGTTCAAAAGCTCAATTCGATCAAATGGAGAAGATATAAATTTAAATCGATATAAATTGAATTAAAACAATTAATTATTCGATAATAAATTAACATTATTATTCTAATTCAAACAGAAGTTTATATTGATTTTCTGAACTTTTTTCTATTCAGCTTTGACTTTGAATTCAAATAAATTCAATTTCGTATTTCGACTATTATATATATTCGAAAATAAATCATATTATGATTATTCAATTTATAACTCAATATAAATATCCATTTATATTATTGATTCAATATTTAAATAATATTAAATAATTAAAATTAATCGACAAAAATCTAGGTCGTTACAAAATCACTCCCAAAATAGTTTACAAACCCGAAAGTTGTATGCTCAAATCAATTCAAATCGGCTTGTTCGTCATCATCTGCAAATCGTGTGTCTCAATTTCTAGTAAAATTTTGATTTGATTCGATTTTTTGTAATCGTTACTATTTTTGCTTTTGGTTCAACATGCTCTAAGTCGGGAACTATTTAGAGATTTTTACACAAGGGCGGTTGCAAAGCAAGATTGAACGTTGAACAAAGAAAGGTTTTCGCAGGTGATCATATTTCACCATGGTTAGTGTACACGTAATTTGATCTATTTCCTTGCATTAGTCATATTGGAGATGTAGAATTTGAACCTGATTTTTGTTTTTGTTAACCTGTCATACTCATTCCAATAAAAAAACTAGTTTTAGGTTAACTAGTTGATTCATGTGCTGAACCATACAAAGAATTAGCTAGTTTTATTTAATTTTCATGTTCCGAACCTAAATAATTGTACTGAAACTAATTTTATTTATTGATTTCAATAAATAGTTCATGTACTAAAATAATACCAGTGATAGTTTATAAACTATAAATGTCTGAAGTAAATGAACTCGCTAAGGCCTGAAAACTCCTTTGATGTTTTAACTGGAACAATCAATCTATTGTTTTCCTTTGCATATGCATTGATTTGCAAGTTGGGGCACAATGATAAACATGCATAAACAATGTTAACTTCTTGTCAATACGGATAGACAATAGCCATCAGATGTCTTCCTCCATATGAAATTTGAAGCATTCTTTATGTCACTAGTTAAATCCAAGCAATTTTATTGTGTACGGAGAAAGATACAGGCATGTGTGAAGGCGGGTGGGCCCATTTGTGATCCAGTGGTAGATGGAGAAATAAAAACTAACTTGCCAACAAAAACATACAGTTAAAGAAAGAAGCAGGCATGTGTGAAAGAGAGTAGGCTCATTTGTTCGATGTGATTATATAAATATTAACATTATTATGTACATAGTAGCAAACTTTGAATTATATCAACATTTTATAAATTATAGCAATTTTTGAATAGGAGGGCAACATGCCATTCAATATAGATAAAAGGTTGATTAATGAATCTGATCAAAGATCTACATACTATATAGGCGGGCGGGGTAAAGAATTCTATTAGTTTTATTGAGGAAAACGGCGGTACAAAATGAGTGTATTTATTCCCTTGCACTTGGTGCCAAAATATGAAGACGTTCAAATTAGATGGCATTCATTTTCATTTTCTTAGGTGGGTTTTATCCCATTATATAACGTGTAGTATTTTCATAGGGAAAAAGGGTAGAGATGGAAAAACAACACCAATTAGTAATGGAACAAGTACTAACGAGGCTGAACATATTAAGATGGAAGATCTATTCATTGATGATGTAGATTGATTTCATGATTTTCAATCCAAAAATTTGTTTTCTGATCATGCTAATGTTGGAGAGCAGTCTACGGTTGATGGCGATTGGCAGGCCAATGAAAGTAAGAAGTGTAAACCACTTTTTGATAACGCAAAAGAGCCATTGTATCCTTCATGTTCAAAAGGGATAAAAAAGCTGTATGCCATTGTGAAACTGAATAGCTTGAAGACCCAATAAGGCTTTTCAGATACTGTTGTGACTGCACTTATCAAACTAATAAAAAAGTTCATTAAGCAAGTTGGGATGAATTACAAAACTTATGATGCATGCTTCAATGATTGCATGTTGAACTAGAAAGATGATGCAAACATAATTTCTTGTTCAAATTGCAATGAACCAAGATATATGACATTAATCAACGAAGAAAGAAAAGGCACCAAAGTACCTCGAAAGACAATAAGACATTTTTCCTTTAATTTCTAGATAGAAGAGACTGTATAATGTACCATAGATAGAAAATGAAATGACCTGGCATGATCATGCCAAGTCTGAGCCAAACATAATGTGTCATCCATGTGAAACTTCTCAATGGAAAGTCGTGCATTCTTTTGACCAAACGTTCACTGTCGAGCCATGAGATGTCACATTCGAAATAACAATAGATGATTTCTGTCCACATGCTTCTCTATCTAACCCTTACAATTGTTGCCCAGTAATTGTAGTACCATATAATCTTCCGCCGTCTATGTGCGTGAAATGGGAGTTTTCAACGTTAACACTATTGATTTCCGGGCCAAAACTGTTGGATCTAGACTAACCCTAGAGGGGGGTGAATAGAGTTTATTACACTTTATTGCTGAGTTGTTAAAGTTAACGGGATATTAAAAATAATCATAGATCACAGAATATAGCAGAAATAAAAATGCAGAAAATAAATGACACAAGATATACCCAGCTTTGGCAAAACCCTTCCTACTGCTGCATTCCTAAGGTTTCTACTAGGTAAAAGAACATATCCCGCATTCAAGACCATGTAAACTCGCGAACCCCTCACTCATGTTATAATCCTATGCTCAAAAACCTAGACTGATCTAATCCCCTAGATCAGATTTCCCCTTATTACAACTCCGTAACCTGTAGCCCTAGTTTTTACAGACTCTAGTAAACTGCCAGTTAACACCCTAACTGGTTTCGTAGATTTTACAGACATAGAAACTGATCAGACGGTTTACAAAACAAAGTAAAACAACTCAAATTAAAAATATGAACTAAAAACCCTTGGATTTAAAAAGGAAGGGTCATCCCCTTATCCATTAAAACATTGACCGACCACTTTGTAATTTGTTGAGTCCGTTCTCCCTTTTTCTGGAATTCAAAATTGCAGCGGCTCCTAGGGTTTTAGCGCTCTCTCCAAATGGATGACGTATGTTCAAATAAAATTAGATTTTCTAATGCTCAAACCTTCGAAGGCTTATTTATCTTGCTCGATCGATTTGGGATTTGATTCCTTGTCATCAATTTTTCGATCGAAACTCTCTGTGGAAAATTGTGAGTATTATATTTCCTTTTGTTCTTGAATCTATGATGCTTGGTTTCGATTTTCGATGATGTGTTGCCAGTGATGAATGGTGTTATTATATAGGGTAATAGAAAACCCTAATACACTCTAATTTCACGTGAATGACTTCATCTGATTTTGTGTGTTGCTTTCCCCTTTTGGTTGCCTCGGCTTTGATTGAAATTAAAATACTTTCCCTGGGCTTAAGAGTTGCATGAATGATGGCATGATTGTTTTGAGCACATCTGGAAATGTTTTTTAAAAAATTGCCGAACTAAATTTGTTTATTCCTCGAAACAAAAGAAATTATTCTTGCCATGAATATTCCCTGATTGTTTGCTTGATTCTTAGATTGACACTGGAGTTGAATTGTTGATATGTTGCCTAGAATGTGAACTTGATTTCCTCGACATTGATTGAATAAAACAATTTTGGGAATTGCTTAATTTCTGTCCCCTTTAGAAAATTCCCAAAAACTGTTTGAACATTTCTGGAAATATATTTCTTCTTGCCAAAAACTTTTGTCCCAAATTAAAAACGATTTCTTGAAACTGATCTAAAAAATAACTTCCGTATATTTGTGAATGAATTCAGGAAATAGAAACTATTCCCTTGCTCGAAATAGAATCCATGACTCAATGGTTTTTTGGAAACATTTTTGACCTTGCCATAAAAGAAATTTTATTGTGTAATTCTCTGATTTTGAAATGTGCATATGTTATGATCATCACCAATGCTTTACCATTTATACACTGACATGAACCATTTCTTGCTGCATATTTAGCACTTGACACACATGCTGTTCTGTTGCATTTGGCACATCTGTATGTTGCTTTTGTTCACAGTTGTGTACATATATTATGAGGCTTTCATCATATCTGAATTGCTTGGCCATGATTCACATACCCTTCTTTGACTTGAATATACTGTTTTGTGTGTACCTGCCTTGTGCTTGACCCTATATCCATACATATGTACATACTGTCAAGCTGAGCTGAGATTTTGTTTTCTTGCTGGAAATATGCTATGTGCTATTTGTATGAATATTTCTTATTGCTCTACGACTTTAAACTGCCTCGACCACTAGAAAAAAAACTATCATACCTTATGTTGCACATACAGCTTCATATGCAATTTCAGCTTAGTGCTTGAACATATCTCCATATTACCCATGTTGCTTGTTTGTCCATACAGCTCCATGTATACTTGTGTAAGCTTGTTCATGCTGCTGCACTTTTTGGTGCCATGTTTGACCTTTATGTGTTGTAGTCAACACTTAGATAGTACACTGTTTTTTTAGCTATACTCCTTGTATGCTTGTGCATGTCCATTTGATCATCTCTATGCTGCTAGAAACCATGTTAATTGTAACAACTCGTGCATTCTATAATAGTGAAATTCACAAATTAAAGTATAATTAATTTTAAATCAAAGAATTAAGGGAAACAGGATATGTCATTGCGTTCGTCTCGGAATTCTGCTTGGGATAGAGTCCGAGTTTGCGTAAAACGGACTCCGTATGAAGAAGATATGACCTTCGGAAGTTTCAGAATTCAGTTTAAAATTCAAAACAGCTCAGAAAAACCAATTCAAAATTCAAAATCGGGCCGGATTGGCCAGGGCGGGAATTTTCCCGCCCAAGGCAGTTAGGTCGACTGGGTAGTCGACCTGGAGCTACCCAGGTCGACTAGGTAGTCGACCTGGGTCACCCGTGTTGACTGTCAAGTCAACACGGTGTCGACCGGCGTGTCGACCTGGCCCCTGAGCCAGGTCGAACCCAGCCCCCCTGGCTGGCCTAGTCTGTGTTTGGTCGAATTTCTGAGCCTTGCCTTGTCACTAGGGCTAGGTGTCAGCTCCTGATTGGTCTCTCCTTCAAACGAACGGCTAATATTAATCCAAGCTCCATCGACGGTTCTAATCAATTCACAAACTCTATAAAAAGTACCTTAGACTCCACCTAATACATACAAACGAAAATAAGAATGAGACCGTCATGCTGCTGAGGAAGGACTAGAAATAGCCATCAAATTTGAGAGACGATTAGGAGACAATTCAAAAGCTTAAAGCAACGACAACTAAATCAAAACAACGCCTACAACAAAGGATAGCATCTCCAAATTCAGAATTCGGATTCCTGAATTGAAGATTCGTCATACGTTGTAAGTACAGTGCTATTCCGATGTGAATAAATAATTGTGTTTTGATTTGTGTAAAATGAGAAATAGAATTGTACTTGATTTGTGGTGATAATAATTCATATTTGTATGTTGCTATGATTCTAAGCAATTTGGGATGTTGTGGTATAACGATTGGATATTTGCAAGTATGTGATTCATGTTGAAAGTTAACAACTACATGTTTGTGGTAGTTTATTACAACACCTATTGGATAATTGCACGTATATGGTTCATGTTGAAAGAAATGACTATATGTTTGTGGTAGTTTATTTGAGATTCATGCAAGTATATGATTCACTATTATGCCAACATAATATATATTATAATCACTTTTAGTGTAGTTGGATCCATTTGGGTATTATGACTTATATGAATTTATGTTTGAATTGGCATCATGATTCAAGTGTAAAACCATACTTTTGTATTAGAGACAAAAGTAAGCATCTTTGTGAACTTGTGTTGACTCTATGAACATGATTAAACTATGTTTGGTGTTATGCCTAATTGAAAAACATGTTTTAGGCCTATGTTGTTATCAAAATCATATGATAATATATGTGACACATAATTGAGTTAGATTTACATTCCAATTGCAAGTTTGCATGAATAGATTAAAAACCATGATTTCATGTTTAGGTATGTTTATGCCATGATTATATGAATAGATCAAAAACCATGATTTCATGTTTAGGTATGTTTATGCCATGATTATATGAATAGATCAAAAACCATGATTTCATGTTTAGGTATGTTTATGCCATGATAATATGCTATTACAATGCAAGTTCACAAGTGCCAAATTTATGTTAATTAGTTCGCTATGTTGCAAGTTCATGCGTTCACACTCCCCTTTTTATGTTACTTAGAATATATAAACACCATGTTCTAAGCCTCCCCTTTTTCACGTGGCTAAGTTGGGTTTAAATGTTAAACCCAACATATGTTATATTGTAGCGAACGTATAAAACGGGGGTAATGACGTTTGGGTTAAAATATAAAACATATGTGTTGGCATGTTTGACGCATGCCAACGTCCTTGAAAAACAATTAAGTGGTGTAAATTAATTTTACCCAATAAAGATGAATTTGAATAATGGGCCACAAATATTTACATATAAAAAGAAAAGAGACAAAATATGTAAATTTAAAAAATACGATGTGTTTAACCCGAGGTTGGATTGAGTTGTGATGTAAACCTGCCTGGAATCGCCCGGCTGTCCAGTAGTCACAACAATACCTATCCAATGTGGGTGGTTAAACACGGAGCCCAATAAGGACCCGAGGTTAGACTGAGTTGTGGCGTAAGACTGCCAGGACCCAACTGGCAACAGGCAGCCACAACAATATATGTCTAATGTGAGAGGTCGAGGCTTTAATAAGACAATTAAGGCTGAGTCAGGATTGGGAGGATTAAGTAAATTGAATTAATACTTAATCAAAAATGGAACATTCTAAACTATACAGACTGATTTGGGGTTAGGCTTACAAAACACTTAACCAACTTAGCATGTTGGCTAGAAATAGAAAACCTAGTAGCGGGGGACCCTTTTCAGCAGTAACCCTACAAGGTGTATCAGGATACCCTGAACTAGGCAGGGTGGGGCACGATTACTGGGCTGACTGTAAGAGGTCAAATCGACGGTGGTGGTGCAACAGTGTAGGTTCTAACGGGGTGCGGGCGTGCACACACTCCGGCACAGAAAAATAAGGCACTGGGCACCAGTAGTATACCTGTGCGTTCTAGGATTGTGTCGGGTCGCCACCATAGGACTTGATACACCCCATGGTGGGACCATCATAGGTAACTACAACAACGGGGACCGTAAGACACATATAACTATGCGAGTAGGAGCCGATCATCAGAAATGGATCACTTCACCTTGATTATGGGGTGCCTGTTGGGAACTAGTTTATATGGGTACAGAGATTAATATGGGGTACGATAGTATATTCGACTCTAGACAACTTAACTTAGTTTATGGTGCTTTCCCATTTCCAGTTTATACTTATCATACCCAATTCTTCATTCATAGACTGAATAGTCCTAGACTTACTCAGGCTTTATGTCTGACTCTACTTTTCTTTCGTCCCCCCCGGTCCACAGGGAGGGAATACCGCAGCTTGACCAGTTTTCACATCCAGCTTGAAGAGAAAGAATGTATTGCTTGGATCTTTTTCGTTTTGGACTATGGCTTTGGACAGCAATTATGGGACTTATGCAGTTTACTTATGTTTTTATGCTTCTTTAAATAATGTAATCAAGACAGTTATGAAGATGTTATGTTTTTGGAAGTATTGTAAGACAAATTATGGCATGGTTTGTGTAACACGTATTTTAATGAAATAAAAGTTGTTGTTGTTTTCCGCTGTTCAAAAATATGTGTTTTTATAAACCTCCACCAAAATTAGGGCATTCCCTTTGAGAGTGACCCTAACGGAGGTGGGGTGTTTCATTAATGCTACACCACTTTTCCATTCATTGAGTTCCTGAGATCATTGATTCATTTATTGTTCCTTGACACCCTACTTTGCTGTGTCATGAACCATGAGCATGCACCACCTTGGCACTTGTATTTGCAAAACATTCACATGCTTGCTACAGCCTCCACCTGTGTTGACCTGTATGTGTACATATATGTATATATACATGTATATATGTACGTGTGTGTGTGTGTATATGTGTATGTGTGTATATTCGAATATATATCAGCAGGCCGCTACACTGTGTTGTGTCTGTTCAGAATCAAATGGTTCTTATCAGCAAACCAGTGTGGTGTGTTGAGGCTGATCAGTTAGCAATAGAGATGATGTCCATATAAATCAGATCAAGTCATGAAAAATGATGAGAAACACACTGAAATTCTGAGGCAAATAAATTTTTTAAAATAAAAGTTATATTCGCTAGAATTTAAAATATTATTTCTGTTCTACAAACTATGTGTGTGTTTCTGTATATGACAACTAAGAAGATGACTGGACTGACAATGAGCAGTAAAGACAGAATACTGAAGACTGAAGTCAAAAGACAGTGAATGAGTGTAACATAGCCTGTATATAAGTGAAAATGAATTGTATGTATATATGTATTGTATAGACAGTGTTGTAGTGAGGAGCTGTTTGACAAATGAATTGTATATAAATGAATTGTATTTCAGTGAATTACAGTGTTGAGCAAATAGTGGAGTTGTTAATCTGTACTGTTAAATATTGAAACAAAATATTATATTTAAATAAAATACTATTGAATATTTGAACTCGTGTATTGTCGTATTCTATTTAAACATAAATATTATATTCCTATCTATGATGTATATATTGAAACAGTACAGTAACAAACACACATTATAATATTTGAATTCGTGTATTATCGTACTCTATTTAAACATAAATATTATATTCCTATCTGTGATAACCCTAAACTTCCGTAGTTCGAAAGCAAGGATAATCATAGGAGCATAACATAATTACAACAATAGCATAACTCATAGATCATTGCAGCGGAAATAAGAATGTCATCAACATCATAACATCAAAGACATCATAGTACGCAGTTACAGGATACACTTAGCAAATAGAAGTCTCAACAAAAAGAGAAATAAGTCTCCAGTTCATCAAATACATCAAAGATAAATAATGTCCAGATGTCTCAAGTGGCAATAAAAAGACAAAAAGGAAAATTTTCTTCATCTTCTTCCTTAAGCAAGCTCCAATCCAGAATGTATCCATACCTAAACCTGTCGCTTGGCTGCCCATGTGAAAAGATGGCACCCGAGTTTGCAAAGTGAAGCAAACTTCGAGTCAGTGATGGGACTGGCATGAGAAATCTTTCTTAACTAACAATATGGCTAATCACAGGACCACGCCGCTGAAGCAGAACAGTTTTGCTCCATTGGATTTCCAGTGCATATGTTTAATAAATTTTTATTCAAAAACAACGCAATGCGTTTTAGAAAATGAAATCATTATAAGACCCAAGTCCTATCACACAATGCAACGCAAACCAGATGATAGAGTTTTGCCTTATAATGATCAAACATGCTTGATACATAGAAAATAATATTTTAATATTATTATTAGTGTCTAATCAATTTTAAAAATACTTTAAAGTAAATGTATCAATCCTTGACGACATAGCTACCATATACTATGTTGCCATACATAGGTTTACAATCAAAACCATAATGTCGTATTGAAAATTGGGTTTCCATCATGAGTCAAGGCTAGGGATCATCTCCTACCGATTCAAGACACTTTAGCAATGTCTCAGGATTCGTATGTTGGCAAACCCTTGGATCTTGCAGGGCCGGTCCACAAATACTTTATTGGATTGGCAATTCCTGAACACACGCTTTCCGGTCCTATTGAACCTATAAAATGGTCACAATCAACCAATAAATCTGAGGCGCCTCATTCCATCAACCACATAAGTAAAATGTCAGGGCTTGCAAAACCCTGATACCACTTCTAGCTAGAAAGAAACGTGTGCACTCCATACGTTCCCTTGTCCTGTTTCAGACTCTTACCGGGGTGTGAGGCTCGCGAGGTAACATTACATACAAAGCTATGCCGAGATAGGCTATGCTTTGATCATCATCCACAGGGCTCTGCTTTTCAACAAAAGCCTCGATCAATTGCATCTTGGCATGTCATATTGACAATTCACGCCATGCGATCAATAACTACCAGTATATAACCTCTTAGCTCATGCGTCTCAGAGAAGGGTGTTAAGCAAGAGAATGAATTCTCCGCCACCAACAGATATATATTAAATAGAAACCAATTTACATGCAATGAAATCCAATGTCGGACACAGATCCATTTACAAGTCCGTTCTGGATCTGAACGAAACCGGAGTCACCTTATTCCTCGTCCCGTATGTTCAATACGGAAGAGAGGTGTTCGCTTATCCCTGCAATCAACAAGTACGTCTGGACAACTACCACTTTAACCCTTTACTGGGAGCTAACCAATACCGGACATCAGTAGTTATCCTTTCGATGTGAAGATCGCCGGTCTTCAATTGCCGTATTCAATATCTTCGATTTAAATCATCATATAATCATTTGAAATGAGATTGATCTCGGTCTTTTCAGATGATTCTCTCATATATATAATTTAAAACCATTTCATATCATTAACAGTTTTTAATAACGATTTATCGCTCTTTATATACATATATATATATATATATAGCTAAATTAGTTTAACGACGCTTCGGGACAATGGGCGGCCCAGGCGCTGTTTTTATCAAAATTTGATTTACACTCATATTGGAATCTATTCGTAGGATTTTAACAAAGTTTATATCGTTGGAAAGATCTTCCCAAAGTGGTCCTAAGGGTTCCAGTTTTGGGAAAATCCGACGATCAGATCTTTTGGTATAATCGTTTAAATTTACAATTCTGAAACGCGAACTGCCATGCGCGATTCATTCAATTTTAAATTTATATTTATATATATAATTATATAAATATAAACCATTTGACAGTTCCACTAACGTGTTTAACATGCCAAACAAAAGAATGTTTTTATTGGTATATCGTATCCACATATTCACAATGTCATACAAATATATTCCCTTTACATGATAATTTAACCAATGACAAATAAAAAGCTACTTTTTATTTGTATTACTATTTTTTAACTTTAACAAATAAAAAGAAATAAATGTATTATTTGTGAATGTTTTTACAATAAAAATAATTCGTATATATTCTAACATACGTATTGTCATTAAAATGATATTTTAATCCTACATATAAATTCTAGTATATGCACTATTAATAAAAGTGTAATCTCAACTATGCATATAAATTCTAATATAAGCAATGTAAATATAAATGTAATTATAGCAATGCATATAAATTCTAATATATGCAATGTAAATATAAATGAATTTTAACTATGCATACATATTCTACTATATGCAATGCAAATATAAATGCAATTTTAACAATGCATATATAAATGCAATTTTAACAATGCATATAAATTCTAATATATGCAATGTAAATATAAATGCAATTTAAATGCAATTTTAACAATGCATATAATTTCTAATATATGCAATGTAAATATAAATGAAATTTTAACAATGCATATATAAATGCAATTTTAACAATGCATATAAATTCTAATATATACAATGTAAATATAAATGCAGTTTTAACAATGTATATATAAATGCAATTTTAACAATGCATATAAATTCTAATATATGCAATGTAAATATAAATGTAATTATTAATGTTGCAACATTTTTATTCAAACAGTCAATATTCCCAATAAATCAAACTTTACATTAAAAATTATGATTTTAATGTTTCAACACTTTTATTCAAATATGAACGATTTTCATTTGAATCATTCTTTTATAAAAGTGATGTTTTTAATGTCAACATGCCTTTGGTTTAAAAATGAACATTTTATAGTGATTCATTCCTTTCATTAAAAACAAAGTTTTTAATGTAAACATGTTTTATTTTAAACACGTATATTTTTCCAACTTCTATTATTACATTAAAAAGTGTATTTTTAATGTAAAACATGTTTTATTTTAAAACATGAATATTTATCTAATTTCTATTATTACATTAAAAGTGAATTTTTATTGTATGACATGTTTTCATTTTAAAACATGAATCTTTTTCTACATTTTATTAATACATTAAAAGTGAGTTTTTAATATAAAAACATGTTTTCATTTTAAAACATGAACATTTGTCTAAATTTTATTGTAGTCAATAAAAATTTGAATTTCTAATAAAATCATGTTTTTATTTAAAACATGAACATGTTCTTAATTCCTATTTTAATTCAACAAAATGTACAAGAGTTGATGTTTCATTATTTTTGGTGAATCTTCTTATTCAACAAAATGATAAATTTGATATCTCATTTTTGTTGAAAACTCTAGTTCCACAAAATGACAAAAATTGGTGTCTTTTATTTGTTAAAAATTCTAATTCAACAAATAGATAAAATGGGTGTTTTCAAATTTGTTGAAAATTCTAATTCAACATATAGACAAAATTGGTGTTTTCATTTTTGTTGAATATTCTAATTCAACAATTAAATAAAATGTTATTTAAACAAAATGCTCAATTTTGTATTGACCAATTTAATTTAAACAATATGACAATTCTAATTCAACTATTCAAATCTTGACAACAGTGATGATTTTTTTTCCAATAGTTTCAATATGACAAAAATGACAAGTTTTGTCCAATTATTCCAAATAACAAGGTGATAATTATTTTAATCAACTATTCAAATAAACCATAATTCTTAGTTCACTATTTTAACTAATAAAATTATAAATCTTATCCAATGATTCTAATTTGATCATTTTATCTAAACAAAAAATTATATATTTTTGTTTTACTCAATTTATTACTACCAATCGATCTATATGTTTCCAACAAATTTTATCACAATAGATCAATATGTTTTAACAATTATATCACCACACAATATCACCAAACAACTAGATCACAATACTACATCCATCACGGAACAAATCATGAATCATAACAAACAGGAATTAACTATAGATTGGTGATAAAAAAATCAGAATTTATTTCTAATTATAAAAAATGAAATAAACAGATTTCTCACGGTCGTTTAAATTTGAATGGTTCAGATCTGAAAATTTGGCCAAAATTCGATCTGCTCAGAATTGGTTATAGTCTGTTCTGGAGTGTAGATCTCGGACTCACGATCGTAACACTTCAGAAATCGATCAATTCTGAGTTCATATGAATAAGATATGATTTGTTTTATGTTAATACATTTTAAAATAAATAAATTAAATAATATATTTTAAAAAAAACCCTTCTTCCTCTTATTAGACAAAGGCCATGACCTTTCAGAATTGTTCAGACTTAGGTTTAAGGTTTTCTCCAAATCCGATCAGCCTGGGCACGATCCAACCAGACCACGGTGTAGAGCTAGGAGGGCGCCTCCAATGAGTGTGGTGGGGCCCAACTCGATAGTGAATGGGAGGCAGGGCGGCAGTCGCAATGGGTCGGGTTTGGATGCAAGGTTCTCCTTCAATTCGCGGCTATACGGGGTGTTGTCCATACCGATGTGGAGAGGGAAAGGAGAGCTAGAAAATCCTCAAAAGGATAGGAGGATTTTATTGAGTGGATTGCTTGAATTTAACGGGGGAAGGATGGAGCGTTATCGGCCATGGAAATACGACGATGGTGGATGTGTATTTCTGTATTAGGGTTAGAGTATTCCACCGTATTTTATACCGTATATTTTATATTAATTAATTAATTATTTAATAAAAGAATAGCACGTTAATCTATACGAATTCCAAATCCATTCGACCTAATTGCCCCTGTTCCGGAACAATTAGGCTAGGTCCTGTCAGCCCAAAAGATTGTTTTTGGCCTAATTTCTTTAATTTAAAATTTAAATCTTTTATTTAATTAATTCGATCGTACATTTAAATTCACCGGGGCCACATACGGACTTCGAAAATTCCCGAAAAATAAATCTAGCTATGTTTTGACGATACGGTCCTAACAAAATTAATTTCGTCGAATTTGGAGACCGTTTGAAAAATGCCCCTTTAAACGGTCGATTGGATTCAACAGAAATTATCAAATCATTTTAATTTACTACGCTCATAAATAAATTCCAAAAATTCTGGAAAATTGAACTTAGCAATAATTTGACATTCCAGATTCGACAAAAGTGGTTTCGTCGAAAACGAAGGTCGTTTGTATATGGCCATTTATATGGGCTATAAATTATACTATATTCCATAGAGACTTTTTGAGTATTCAACTGGCCATAACTTTTTATTCCCGCTATGAAATTTCGATTTTTCGGCTTCGTTGGAAAGATATTTTTAAACAGATTTTGATATTTTTGGTTTCACTAGAATCCGTTTTGTTTTGAATCCTGTACATTCAGTCAAAATTCAGATTCAACTTTTCAAACTACCGTCCTATTTCTAATTCCTTTTAAAAATATTTGTTCTAACTTCGATTTAAATAAATTTTTCATCATTATTATTTAAAATAATTTATTTTAACTAACCAAAATCCACTGAAATAGCCAAAATAAAAATTTTAAATTGGTTCTGATTTTCCGGGTTGTTACAATCTCCCCCACTTAAATGATTTTTGTCCTTGAAAAGGAAACAATAGTAAAGCAGGAAACAAAACGGCAAATGTAACATATTGTAAACGTACCCTAACACAAGAGTTACTCGGAGATGTCCACTATGCACTTGGGATAAGCCTGTTTGTTGCTATCCTCAGTCTCCCATGTACAGTCTCTAGGATCCCCAGTCTACTGCACATTGACTAAGTGGATCCTCTTTTTCCTCAGAACTCATGTCTCTTTGCCAACAATTTTCACTAGCTCACTGCTAAACTCGGGGTAATCTCCAAATCTTGTTGTGCTCCTTCCTCCACAACTAAGTCTGGATCATGAACATGCTTCCGCAGTTGAGACATATGGAATACATCATGAACCCCTGGCAACCAGTCAGGCAACTACATCCTATAAGCTAGAGTTCCAATCCTTTCAAGAATAGGGAATGGATCAACGAATCTCAACTTCAATTTCCCAGTCTTCAAAAATCGAATTACACCTCTCAGTGGGGAAACCCTCAAGTACACAAGATCACCAACAGAGGATTCTAAATCCCTTCTTCATGAGTCTGCATAGCTCTTCTGTTGGCTTTGAGCAGCCAGCAATCGCTTCTTAATAAAATCAACTTTACCTGATGCTTCACGAATCATGTTAGGACCCTATACTAATCGATTGTCGGGTTCCACCCAACATGCGGGAGATCTGCATGGCCTGCCATATAATGCTTCAAATGGCGACATCTGCAAGTTTGCTTGGTAACTTTTATTATAAGAGAATTCAACCAAGTGTAAATGATCCTCCCACGACCCGCCAAAATCAAGGATGCATGCTCGCAACAAGTCTTCTAATATGCGGTTCACCCTCTCAGTTTGGCCATCTGTCTGGGGATGATAAGCGGTGCTCATATTCAATTTGGTCCCAAGCTCTTCTTGAAATGCTTCCCAGAATTTGCTAGCAAATATTGGATCGCAATCACTAATGATGCTACTGGTAACTCCAAGTAGTCTGACAATCTCTCTGAAATAAAGCTGTACCAGACTTCGAGCTGTTCTATTAGATTTGACAGGGATAAAATGGGCAGTCTTTGTGAAACGATCTACAATCACCCATATACTGTCATTCCCTTTTCTAGTTTGGGGCAAGCCATCAATAAAATCCATAGAAATTTGGTCCCACTTCCAACCTAGACCCTCTAGCGGTTGCAATAATCCTGCTAGCTTCTGTTGATCGCTTTTGATTTGCTGGCAGGTGGGACATCTAGCAACATATATAGAAATGTCTCTCTTCATAGATCTCCACCAAAATGTGCGCTTGAGGTCATGATACATCTTGCTCACCCCTAGATGAATACTGAGCTTAGATTTGTGACATTCATCCATTACTTCCTTTCTGAGCTCAGGAAGGTTTGGAACACAAATTCGGCCTAATAGCCTCAGAACTCCTTTGTCGTCAATTTGGAAACTTGTGGGTTTGCCTTCGCTAACTTTTTTGCTAATTCTCTGAATAAATTCATCATTCTTCTGAAGATCAGAGATGTCATCAATCAAGGAAGGTGTAATAATGAGGTTGGTGAGGATAAGATTGGTGCTAGCCGTATTCTTACTGCTGAGTGCATCAGCTACAACATTGGCTTTCCCTATAGTATATAAGATGTCCAGGTCATAGGCCGCAAGAAATTCAACCCAACGTTGCTGCATCAAGTTCAGATCTCTTTGGTTGAACAGATACTTCAAGGATTTGTGATCAGTATTGTGACGGCCCGCCCCGCACCAACCGACATTTACCCCAAAAGTGCGTTGTACGCATGTCCAGTTAGCACGGAACGGGTCGTGTGAAGGAAAGGGAAGAAGGAAATGAACTAATCAAGAACCTGTAGAATGTCTCACAGCGCATAGAATAAAATATAATAATAACATACTTGACATAAAACAGGAGAGACAGTGCATAAGCTGAAAATCAGAACTAAACATCATAGCAGCGGAAATTCAGAATACAGCTTATTACAACTTTCAAACTGTCTCAAAGGAAAAGTAAGATAAATGAGGTACACTACTAATGCCCAAGTAGCGACCACCAACGACATAGGGAGAATGTGTGTATATATATATATATATCATACGTGGAAGCCTCCTGCCCGCCTCCGAATCAGCTACTCACGCATCACCAGCTAACCTGTCTCTAGTCTGCTCGTGTGAGCACCCAGAGTAATAAGAGGAGACATAAAACTCTGGGTCATACATAAAGCCTGGTATGAGCGATAAGCATCTAAAGTGAACAATAACAGGTAGACTAAAACATACCTGAACCTGGACCTGCAACCAAAGAGTTAGCAGTACATACTGTACAACACTCTAAGGTACCATATCAAACAGTGTAAAGATACGGAGGTGGGGGAGGTGTGCATGTCATAATGATAGCAAACAATCAAGCATAGCATCCATCCTCACATCTCTCACTCAGTGCATAAAGCATACGATATTCACCACTCCGATCACCCAACATTCCTTGCTACGATCACTTTGCCCCATGAAGTCATAAATGGCTTCACTGCACTGATAACGTAGACACAAATCCTTCGCTATGTCCACTTTGCCCCATGGAGTCACAAGAACCCCACTGCACTGGCTCATAGCCTTATCAATCCTTACTATGTCCACTCTGCCCCATGGAGTCACAAGAACCCCACTGCACTGGCTCATAGTCTTACTACGCATCACCGTGCCCCTCGGGTCGTAATGACCATACTGCACTAATAACGTAGTCTTGCTACCATCACTTTGCCCCTCAGTTCATAATGACCCTACTGCACTGATAAATAGCCCATCATTCCTTTTTAGTGGTGAATCGAAGTTATGAACGTCGACAACTCCTTAGCACACGTCCCGCAGCAAAGCCCAACTCATGAAGTGAACTCATTGGTTCCCAACTGGTTCCGGGATCCTGAGCTCTAACTTCCATTTGGACTACCTTTGCATCTCGGGTTATTGGTCATCACCATCGAATCGGATCGTAGCCTTCAGATTCTTCATCGGATCGGATTGGCCTTGGTCATTCGGGTCGGGTCGCGCCTCCTACGTCGGATCGGGTTGTGGTCCTCCAGCTCATGGCTCCTCCTCCTGGTTCGGATCGGTTTCACCACTTCGGGTCGGATCGGGTTGCTTCATCCGGCTCGGATCGGGTTGCTTCATCCGGGTCGGGTCGCGCCTTCTGATCGGGTCGGTTCGTCGCGCCCTAGTACCCATCGACTCGTGAGCTCCTCCTCCTGCTTCGGATCGTGAATACTCGTTGGTTCGGGTCGTGCTTCTACTACCGGATCGTGCCACTTAGCTAAGTCGTGACTTGCTCCCTCAAACGGGTCGTGACGCCCATGCTGGAACGGGTCGAGTCGCGCTCCCCTCCACCGATCCGATCCGGATTCTGGGTCATTTCCAGCATGCTTTCCTGCGACTGTTTCTACACCATTCGACGGCGTTTTCGACCAATCTAACACTTCTAAACAATCACAAAGCATACCATATAGTCATAGCAACATATAGTATCGATCCCAAACATCAAAACATAAATCATAGCATGTAAAATGGATCAAACATACCTGAAATCCCATATTTTCCCCTTAAGCATGTTTAGGTGAAACTAATGATATGATTAGCTAAACTTAACCAAATTAACCCAAATTCATATCAGAGGTCTAAAACATCATTCCGAATTTTATAAACATTTTTCCAGAAATTTATCATGCTTAAATCCGCTAATTAACACTAATCACCCCTAATTAGCCATAATTAGTGCAAAACTATGCAAATCACTCACCTTAGCCACAAAATAAACTAAGATCTGAAATAATTCTCTGATTTGATGTGAATCTCAATGCCAAACAGCAGCACCTATGTTGATTTGGTGTAGATCTTCCTTGATTAGGGGTTGCTAAGCTTAATCGTTGACCAAAAGATGATTTGGAGGTGATTTAGAGGTTGGAGGCCATTTTTAGGGTTCCTTGGTGATAAGTGGAGGCTAGAAAACTGAAATGGAATGATTCTCCATCTCATTTCAGCCCTCCCATAACCCTAATCCCAAAATGGGTTATGGGTCTACTCACTAATCACCCGATTTGGCCCGGTTATGCAGTTTTTCACCCTCCAAACCTTATTTCAGCCATATCTCCCAAACGGTAAGTCCGTTTGGCTATTATTATCACTTTAAGGAAAGTAAACCATCAAACGAATCTAATGGAAGTGGTTTCAGGTCAAAATTCCTTTCCAATCAAAAGTTATGGCCAAAATAGTACCAACTAGGGGCAAAATGGTCATTTAAAAATTGACAAAAATCATGAACATGGGAAATGACTCTAATAGATGTTTCCCAGAGTTACATGACCATACAACTTCATACGGGAAAGAAATAAATATTCTACGATCCTATGATGTGTAGAATACGGGTCATTACACTCTCCCCCCCTTAAGAAATTTCGCCCCCGAAATTCCCTAATCCAAACACACACAAGGGTCCCGCATGCCTTTCAATCATAAAACAACAACCAAACAAGCAAAGCAAGTCTATCCTAGCATGCGGAAAACTAAATTGCAAAGTAAATCTTACCAGGCAAAGAGTCCTGGATATGCCTTCCTAATGCTCTCCTCTGTCTCCCAAGTACAATCATTCTCGTTCTCGCCCCACTGAACCTTGACTAGCTTCACCGCCTTCCTTCGAAGTTGCTTCGTATCATGCCCCACAATACGAATCGGCTTGCGGTTCCCAACCGCCTCGGGTTCTACTTCGAACTCCTCTAACTGATCAGGTGAAATAGTCACATTTGAGTCGTGGACGAACTTCCTTATTTGGGAAACATGAAATACATTGTGAACTCCCGCCATCTTCTCTGGTAAGCCAACTTTATATGCCAAATTCCTGACTAATTCAAGAACAGGGAACGGGCCAACAAATCATGGTGCCAACTTGCCTCTCCTGCCAAATCATATCACGCTCTTCAACGGAGAGATCTTGACAAACACCAAGTCACCAACGGAGAATTTTAAGTCTCTTCTCCTCTTATCAGCATAACTCTTTTGCCTATCCTGAGCAGCTTTCATTCGTTGCTGAATGATCTTAATCTTATCTGAAGTTTCCCTCACCACATCTGGCCCAAGCACAAACTTCTCGCCAGTCTCTATCCAACATGATGGTGAGTTGCACGGTCTTCCGTACAAAGCTTCATATGGAGCCATACCGATACTGGATTGGTAGCTATTATTATATGCAAACTCTACTAGATGCAAATGGTCATCCCATGATCCACCAAAATCCAATACACAAGCTCTCAAGAGATCTTCCAATATACGATTCACCCTCTCCGTCTGACCATCGGTCTGAGGATGATATGCGGTACTGAGATGTAATCTTGACCCTAGAGCCTCTTGTAAGCTTTTCCAAAACCCACTAGTGAACAACGGGTCTCGGTCACTCACAATGCTTTTGGGTACTCCATGAAATCTCACTACCCACTTCATATACAATTCTGCCAACTTGGCTGTCGTTTTGGTCGATTTGACTGGTATAAATCTTGCGCTCTTAGTCAATCGATCTACAATTACCCAAATGCTATCATATCCCGATCTAGTCCTTGGTAGGCCATCGATGAAATCCATCGAGACTTGCTCCCATTTCCATTCGGGAATTTCTAATGGTTGCAACAAACCACTAGGCTTCTTTTGCTCGGCTTTAACTAGCTGGCAATTCATGCATTTGGATATAAACTTCCCAATGTCTCTTTTCATCCCTTCCCAGTAGTAAGTCTGTCTCATGTCTCGATACATCTTATTACCACCAGGATGTATAGTTAGTTTTGAGTGATGACATTCTCTAAGCACTTCACCTCTCAAACCATTCACGTTGGGCACAACTGATCTCCCATTCTTTCGAAGCCATCCATCCCGATCAAGCCCATACACCTTCATCTCCTCATCGATACCCATCTCTAGCTTGGAGATGATTTCCAATAGATTAGGATCGTCCCTCTGGCTAGAACCAATCCGCTCTATCAAAGTGGGTCTGATCGTCAAACTAGCTAGCATAACTGGATCCAATGCGCACTTTGGTCTGAAATCAAACCCCGCGATATACTCCAGTTGCTTCCATTCAAAAAACATTGCCCCTAAGCTGGCATTTCTCCTACTCAAGGCATCGACTACCGCATTACCCTTCCCAGGTGTGTATGCGATATTAAAATCATACGAAGCCAAGAACTCTAACCATCTCTGCTGACGGAGATTCAGATCTTTCTGGGAGAAGAGATACTTCAACGATTTATGATCGGTAAACAACTCAAATCTTTCTCCCAAGAGATAGTGTCTCCACATCTTCAGCGCAAACACAATCGCTGCTAATTCCAAATCATGGGTAGGATACTTCTTCTCATGCGGCTTTAGCTGTCGACTAGCATAAGCTACAACCCTACCTCCTTGCATCAATACTGCACCCAGTCCGGTACCACAAGCATCCGTGTATACCGTCATCTCTTCATTCCCTTTGGGAATGACTAACACTGGCGCACGTGTCAACCTCTACTTTAGACTCTTGAAGGCATCCTCACACACTTCGTCCCAGACGAAGGACTGATTCTTCTTAGTCAACTGAGTCAACGGTGCTGCTATCTTGGAGAAGTCCTGGATAAACTTACGATAATATCCAGCTAATCCCAAGAAACTTCTTACATCTGTAGCATTCTTGGGTGTAGCCAATCCTGTACCGTAGCCACCTTTGCAGGATCCACGGCAATACCACTCTCAGAAACAACATGACCCAAGAATCTTACTTCCCTTCTCCAAAAATAACACTTAGAGAATTTCGCTTTCAATTGGTGTTTCCTCAACACCTCCATCACTATCCTCAAGTGTCCCTTGTGTTCCTCCTCTGTCCTTGAAAAAACAAGGATATCATCCACGAACACAAAAACAAACTTATTCAACTGATCTCTGAATACTCGATTCATAAGATCCACAAAGTAGGCTGGTGCATTGGTCAACCCAAATGGCATGACCAACCACTCATAAAATCCAGACGGCATCCTAAATGCCGTTTTCGGAACACTCTCATCTGCTACTCGTAGCTGATGAAATCATGTCGCAAGGTCCAACTGGGAGAACACTCTAGCTCCTTCCAGCTGATCAAACAAATCATCTATCCGCGGTAGAGGATACTTATTCTTCCTCGTCACCTTATTCAACTCGCGATAGTCCGCACACAAACGAAGGGAACCATCTGCCTTAGTGGCAAACACAACTGGTGCTCCCCACTCGGAGACACTCCTTCTAATAAATCCCTTCTTCAAAAGATTGCTGACTTGCACCCCGAGCTATCGCTGCTCCCTTGGTGCCATACGACGAAGTGGCATCACTATAGGTCTGGCATCTTTCACTAAATCAATACGGAACTCAATCTCTCGGTGTGGTGGAAGCCCGGTCACCTCCTCGAAGACGTCCGGATACTGGCCAACCACGGGCACATCTGACAACTCATCCTGCAGGACGTCGAGGGAATTTACAAAACTAGCCATAACCCCATCACTAGGTAGGCTACCAAACACTACCCTCCGCACATCGTCCGCTCTCACTGTCACCAAAAAGCTCTCACAGTCTACCACCACGCCGTATCTTTGGAGCCAATCGACTCCCAATATAATGCCATACCCAGTAAAGTCCAAAACAAAGCAATCACATACAAACATACATCCATGACTCGATAAGACCAAATTCCTGCAAATCATACTAAGGCTAGTCGAACCACCAATCGGGTTCATCACAATCAATGGTCTATCGACTATCTCGGGTTCCAGTCCCAACCTATCTACCAGGTCACTAGATATGAAGGAACGGGAAGCCCCAGTATCAAAAAAAACTCGAACTGGTACATCATAAATAGAAAGCATACCTTGAATAACAACATTCTTTCCTTTCTCCGCCGCAGTTGGGGCATTCGACGAAGAAGGAACATCATCAATAGCATATGCTTTCACAATCTGCTTCTCCTTAAGAGGTTGCAGACACTTATCCTTATGATGTCCCACTTGGCCACAGTTGTAGCATTTCCTTTCCGCTGGCTTGGCCCGACATTCTTTAGCATAATGGCCCTTCTTTCCATAGCTGAAGCACTCAACATCCTTCTTGCTCTTTTTCTGGCCACCTTTTGATTGGTCCTGCTTCCTCTTGTTCTGAGAGTTATTCTTGCCTCCACCGCCTGCTTGCGGCTTTGGCCCTTCTGCAGATGCAGCCTCAGTCTTTGACTTGGGGTAAAGACTCTCGGATATCAAAGCTTTCCCCACAATCGATTCAAAAGTCTCATCGATGTGGTTGATAAGTCTTTCCCCCAAGTATCCATCCAAACCAGTAATGAACTTCTCATTCTTCTTTTCAGGAGTGTCGATAAGAGACAGTCCATACTTTGACAAAGTGTCGAACTCAGCAATATAATCAGAAACTGCCCTTCCGCTCTGCTTGAGTTCCAAGAACCTCTTAAACAATACTGACTTCTGGGCAGCCGGAATAAACTTCTCGCTAAAGCGAGCCTTGAACTGATCCCAAGTAACCTGATCCTTTGGAGTAGCTGTTCTAATGGCATTCCACCAATTCATCGCTCGCCCTTGCAGCTGACGAGATGCTAGCCTTCTCTTCATCGCATCCTCAAGACCCAAGTCATCGAAGATACGGTCACAGCTATCCATCCAGTCTTGAACATCTGTTGCCGACTCCGTTCCGTGGAACGGCTTCCCACCAAGGTTAGTGTAATCTTTGCACAACTTGGCGAAATCGACCCTAGGCGCCTGCATTACTGGGCCAACACCAACTCCGGGATTGGGAATTGCCCCTTGCACTTCTCTAAGCATGTCTCTCATGAGGTTAGTAAACATTGCCCTCATGTCAGCGGCATTCCCTTGGTTTGTCCCTCTACCAGCACCCCTCGTGTCTCGGCTCATCGTCAATCTGAAAAAGGGAAACGATTAACGACCCCATAGTAGTGCTAGTGCAGTGCGACTTCATTCTTATACCACTAATAGTATATCTATATATAGTTTTTGAAAACCAAAGTGATCACAAATACGCGCTCTCATATACGTACTAACTCTCCCTAGTGTCTTTCCCTAGGTTATCTACGCAACCTAGAGCTCTGATACCAAGCGTGACGGCCCGCCCCGCACCAACCGACATTTACCCCAAAAGTGCGCTGTACACATGTCCAGTTAGCACGGAACGGGTCGTGTGAAGGAAAGGGAAGAAGGAAATGAACTAATCAAGAACCTGTAGAATGTCTCACAGCGCATAGAATAAAATATAATAATAACATACTTGACATAAAACAGGAGAGACAATGCATAAGCTGAAAATCAGAACTAAACATCATAGCAGCGGAAATTCAGAATACAGCTTATTACAACTTTCAAATTGTCTCAAAGCAAAAGTAAGATAAATGAGGTACACTACTAATGCCCAAGTAGCGACCACCAACGACACAGGGAGAATGTGTGTGTGTGTGTATATATATATATATATATATATATATATATATATATATATATATCATACGTGGAAGCCTCCTGCCCGCCTCCGAATCAGCTACTCGCGCATCACCAGCTAACCTGTCTCTAGTCTGCTCGTGTGAGCACCCAGAGTAATAAGAGGAGACATAAAACTCTGGGTCAGACATAAAGCCTGGTATGAGCGATAAGCATCTAAAGTGAACAATAACAGGTAGACTAAAACATACCTGAACCTGGACCTGCAACCAAAGAGTTAGCACTACATACTGTACAACACTCTAAGGTACCATATCAAACAGTGTAAAGATACGGAGGTGGGGGAGGTGTGCATGTCATAATGATAGCAAACAATCAAGCATAGC
Source organism: Allium sativum (assembly GCA_030737875.1). Lineage (NCBI taxonomy): Eukaryota > Viridiplantae > Streptophyta > Magnoliopsida > Asparagales > Amaryllidaceae > Allium > Allium sativum. The sequence continues at coordinate 606,734,780 of CM060919.1, read as the reverse complement.
ATCCATCCTCACATCTCTCACTCAGTGCATAAAGCATACAATATTCACCACTTCGATCACCCAACATTCCTTGCTACGATCACTTTGCCCCATGAAGTCATAAATGGCTTCACTGCACTGATAACATAGCCACAAATCCTTCGCTATGTCCACTTTGCCCCATGGAGTCACAAGAACCCCACTGCACTGGCTCATAGCCTTACCAATCCTTACTATGTCCACTCTGCTCCATGGAGTCACAAGAACCCCACTGCACTGGCTCATAGTCTTACTACGCATCACCTTGCCCCTCGGGTCGTAATGACCCTACTGCACTGATAACGTAGTCTTGCTACCATTACTTTGCCCCTCAGGTCATAATGACCCTACTGCATTGATAAGTAGCCCATCATTCCTTTTTAGTGGTGAATCGAAGTTATGAACGTCGACAACTCCTTAGCACACGTCCCGCAGCAAAGCCCAACTCATGAAGTGAACTCATTGGTTCCCAACTGGTTCCGGGATCCTGAGCTCTAACTTCCATTTGGACTACCATTGCATCTCGGGTTATTGGTCATCACCATCGAATCGGATCGTAGCCTTCAGATTTTTCATCGGATCGGATCGGCCTTGGTCATTCGGGTTGGGTCGCGCCTCCTGCGTCGGATCGGTTCGTGGTCCTCCAGCTCATGGCTCCTCCTCCTATTTCGGATCGGCGTCACCACTTTGGGTCGGATCGGGTTGCTTCATCCGGGTCGGGTCGCGCCTTCTGATCGGGTCGGTTCGTCGCGCCCTAGTACCCATCGACTCGTGAGCTCCTCCTCCTGGTTCGGATCGTGAATACTCGTTGGTTCGGGTCGTGCTTCTACTACCGGATCGTGCCACTTAGCTAAGTCGTGACTTGCTCCCTCAAACGGATCGTGACGCCCACGCTGGAACGGGTCGAGTCGCGCTCCCCTCCACCGATCCGATCCGGATTCTGGGTCATTTCCTGCATGCTTTCATGCGACTGTTTCTACGCGATTCGACGGCGTTTTCGACCAATCTAACACTTCTAAACAATCACAAAGCATACCATACAGTCATAGCAACATATAGTATCGATCCCAAACATCAAAACATAAATCATAGCTTGTAAAATGGATCAAACATGCCCGAAATCCCATATTTTCCCCTTAAGCATGTTTAGGTGAAACTAATGGTATGATTAGCAAAACTTAACCAAATTAACCCAAATTCATATCAGAGGTCTAAAACATCATTCCGAATTTTATAAACATTTTTCCAGAAATTTATCATGCTTAAATTCGCTAATTAACGCTAATCACCCCTAATTAGCCATAATTAGTGCAAAACTATGCAAATCACTCACCTTAGCCACAAAATAAACTAAGATCTGAAATAATTCTCAGATTTGATGTGAATCTCAATGCCAAACAGCAGCTCCTATGTTGATTTGGTGTAGATCTTCCTTGATTAGGGGTTGCTAAGCTTAATCCTTGACCAAAAGATGATTTGGAGGTGATTTAGAGGTTGGAGGCCATTTTTAGGGTTCCTTGGTGATAAGTGGAGGGTAGAAAACTGAAATGGAATGATTCTCCATCTCATTTCAGCCCTCCCATAACCCTAGTCCCGAAATGGGTTGTGGGCCTACTCACTAATCACCCGATTTGGCCCGGTTAAGTAGTTTTTCACCCTCCAAACCTTATTTCAGCCATATCTCCCAAACGGTAAGTCCGTTTGGCTATTATGACCACTCTACGGAAAGGTAAACCATCAAACGAATCTAATGGAAGTGGTTTCAGGTCAAAATTCCTTTCCAATCAAAAGTTACGGCCAAAACAGTACCAACTAGGGGCAAAATGGTAATTTAAAAATTGGCAAAAATCATGAACATGGGAAATGACTCTAATAGATATTTCCCAGAGTTACATGACCATACAACTTCATACGGGAAAGAAATAAATATTCTACGATCCTATGATGTGTAGAATACGGGTCATTACAAGTATACAGTTCGAACTTCTCACCCAAGAGATAGTGCTTCCATATTTTTAGAGCAAATACGATGGCAATCAACTCAAGATCATGAGTGGGATATTTCTTCTCATGTGGTTTCAACTAGTGGCTAGCATATGCAACCACTTTTTCCCTTTGCATTAGCACCGCACCAATACCTTAAACAGATAAAAAGGATAACATGTTAAAATGAGATTTGTCATTAAAAATGTCATCTCTGACATGTTTGTTTAGATAAAAGGAATAAATTCAATGGAAGCGTCTGTCCATACTTTCAAATCCTGATTGCCACCAATAATGGTCAACACAGGAGTAGTGGTCAACCTCCATTTCAGCTCTTGGAAAGAAGCCTCACATTCGGGTGTCCAAACGAACTTTGTATGCTTCTTAGTCAGCTTTGTCAATGGACAAGATAATTTCAAAAAATCGTTAATGAATTTCCGATAATAGCCAGCCAATCCTAAGAAACTTCTGACTTCTGTAGGAGTGCTAGGCTGCTTCCAATATTGGATGGTTGAGATCTTTCCTGGGTCTACTGAAATGCCTTTCTTTGATACAACATGGCCGAGGAATTTCTCCTCTTCTTGCCATAATATACATTTAGGGAATTTGGCTTTTAACACATCTCTTCGCAAAATCTCCAAGACTTCTTTCAGATGCTTTTCGTGTTCAGCAGTGGATTTAGAAAAGATTAGGATGTCATCGATGAACACCACCACGAATTTATTTAAAACATCTCGGAATACTCTGTTCATCTGATCGACAAAGTATGCTGAGCGTTACATAAACTGAAGGGCATTGCTAGCCATTCATAGAATAAGTCTGGCCTTCTGAAAGCTGTCAAGGGAACACATTCTTCGGCAATGCGTAATTGGTGGAAACCTGTAGCTAGATCCATCCAAGAGAAAACTTGCGCTCCATTCAAGCGGTCCAATAGATCATCAATGCGTGGAAGTGGATATTTATTTTTCAGCGTTTGCTTATTTTGGTCACGGTAGTCCACACATAGTCTAAGGGTACCATCTGACTTTGGGACAAACACCACTGCTGCACCCCAGTTTGAGAGGCTAGGCCTGATCAGACCCTTCCACAAAAGTTGTTTAGTTTGATTGCTCAGCTCCTCTTTTTCTTTCAGTTTCATTCTCCGAATATGATGCACAACGGGTCTTGGATTAGGAACCAAGTTAATTCTCAAGTCGATTTCTCTGCGGGGAGGTAAGCTATCAACTTTTTCAAACACATCCGCATAATCTCTGACAATAGGTATATTCTCAATAGAAGTAGGAGTGACTTCTAGAGAAGACCAAAATTCTTTCCTGTCTGTTGCTAAGCCGTGACATGGTATAATAATATCTCCGAGCTTCGTTTTAACTATGATAATTCTTTCGGCACATTTAACCTCGGCCTCGTGTTTTGTTAACCAGTCCAGCCCAAGAATGATATCGAACTCAGAAAAATTCATCACGATCAGATTAAAAGGGAATCGGAAGTAAGAAAGGCACTCTACAATACCGATCGAGCATAAGTGAACCTCCTATCGGACTACGGGCCCTTATCGACTCTTTAAGTTTTCTTGGTTTCAGTTTTAACTTTTTTATTATGTCACTAGATATGAAATTTCTTGATGCACCAGTGTCAAACAAAACTGTAATAGGAATGTTCTTAATATTAAGAGTACCTCCTAAAACATCAGGTTTACCTGCTCCTTCGGAAGAAGCTGGTGCAGTCGCTCCATCATGGACAATTTTTGATCAGATGCCCTGACTTGTGGAAAGTAAAGCATTCCTTAGGGCCACAAGAATTCTGTCCACTATTCTGATCGGGTCCAGACTCATTCCTTCTTGGTCTCTTCGGGGCTCGGCATTCGTAGTCGAAGTGCCCCATCTTCTGGAAATTGAAGCATTTCACCTTGGATTTGTCTCTTTACTTTCCTTGAGGTTTGGTGGTTGAAGAGCTGCTCGCCTTTGGTTTCTTGTCAGCTTGATTTCTTTTGTTATTATTCTGATTCTTTTCACAAACCTGCTATGCATTTCTATCAATATCCTCATAGCGGCAAGCCATGTCGATCACTTCATTAAAGGGGAGCTTGATGTGAGCTGTGAGTTTGTTCAGATATTTCTTGGAGAGGCCATTGATGAATCTTTTGTTCTTCTACATTGATTCCTGAACTAACTCTGGAGCATAGCATGAGAGTTCCTCGAACTTCCGCCCATATTCTGAAATAGTCATATCTCCCTGCTGCAGACTGGCAAATTGATCATGGAGCCTCTCCACTTCCTGCGGAGGGATAAACTTATCATTGAAGAGTTCTTTGAATCTGGCCCAAGACATGTCGGCCACATTGTTGCCAATTTTGACTGTATCCCACCAATTTTCAACTTCGTCTTTCAATAGCCATGTTGCCAAAAAGCGCTTGCGGTGGTCTTCCAATTCCAGCCCTCCAAAGATTTTCTCGCAGTTCTTTAGCCGTATGGGTGCCTCAATCACTGTCTCTCACCTGGTAAAGGATACGCCCCCTAAATTTCTGAACTTCTTGGATATTTTAACCAAGTCAAACGACTGTGGGGGTGGAGGTGGTGTTACAGCCTCGGGAGTGGGATGCCCCTGAGCTATGGGAGTCTCATCTCTTACTGGTCCTCTAGCCCTACCTCTGCCTCGGGCTCTAGCTCTCACTCTAGTGCTCATTATTTAGTTAGTTCTGTACCATCAAGGAAAGAGACAGACTAACAGAAATGATAATTAAAAAAAAGGTTAAAAGTGGAGACATATGATAAGATGATAATGATGTAATGACTGATTAATATGTGCTATTCTGCTGTGCTCATTCTAGGACTTTACTAATCCTATCTCTAACGAGCTACTCGCCCTAGAATACTGCTGATTCTATCTAGACAAATTGTTTTAAAAATGTTATACTCCGAAGCTCAGGTTAACCTTTTGCTCTAATACCAACTGTGATGACCCTAAACTTCCGTAATTCAAAAGCAAGGATAATCATAGGAGCTTAACATAATTACAACAATAGCAGATCTCAGATAATAACATAACACATAAATCATTGCAGTAGAAATAAGAATGTCATCAACATCATAACATCAAAGACATCAGAGTACGCAGTTATACGATACACTTAGCAAATAGAAGTCTCAACAAAATGAGAAATAAGTCTCCACTCCATCAAATACCTCAAAGATCAATAATGTCCAAATGTCTCAAGTAGCAATAAAAAGATAAAAAGGAAAATGTTCTTCATCTTCTTCCTTAAGCAAGCTCCAATCCAGAATGTATCCATACCTAAACCTATCACTTGGCTGCCCGTGTGAAAGGAGGGCACCCGAGTTCGCAAAGTGAAACAAACTATGACTCAGTCATGGGACTGGTATGAGAAATCTTTCTTAACTAACAATATGGCTAATCACAGGATCCCACCGCTAACGCGGAACGGGTTTGCTCCATTGGATTGCCAGTGCATCTATTTAATAAATTTTTATTCAAAAACAGTGCATTGCTTTTAGAAAATGAAATCATTATAAGACTCAAGTCCCATCACACAATGCAACGCAAACCGGAGGATAGAGTTTTACTTTATAATAATCAAACATGCTGGATATATAGAAAATAAAATTTAATATTATTATTAGTGTCTAAGCAGTTTTAAAAACACTTCAAAGTAAATGTATCAATCCAAGATGGCATAGCTACAATATACTATGTCGCCGTACATAGGTTTACAATCAAAACCGTAATGTCGAATTGGAAATTGGGTTTCCATCATGAGTCAAGACTAGGGACGATCTCCTACCGATTCGAGACACTCTAGCAATATCTCAGGATTAAGACGCTGGTGAACCCTTAGATCCTGCAGGGCCGGTCCACAAATACTTTAGTGGATTGGAAATTCTTGAACACACGCTTCTCGGTCCTATTGAACCTATAAAAGTGTCACAATCGACCAATAAATCCAAGGCGCCTCATTCCATCAACCACATAAGTAAAATGTCAGGGCTTGCAAAACCTTAATACCACTTCTAGCTAGAAAGAAATACGTGCACTCCCTGCGTTATCTTGTCCCGTTTCAGACTCTTACCGGGGTGTGAGGCTCGCGAGGTAACGTTATTACAAAAAAGCTATGCCGAAATAGGCTATGCTTTGATCATCATCCATAAGGCTCTGCTTTTTAACAAAAGCCTCGATCAATTGCATCTTGGCATGTCACATTGACAATTCACGCCCTGCGATCGATAACTACCAATATATAACCTCTGAGCTCATGCATCTCAGAGAAGGGTGTTAAGCAAGAGAAAGAATTCTTCGCTTCTAACAGATATATATTAAATAGAAATCAATTTACATAGAATGAAATCCAATGTTGGACACACATCCATTTACAAGTCCGTTTTGGGTTTGAACGAAACTGGAGTCACCTTATTCCTCGTCCCGTATGTCCAATACGAAAGAGAGGTGCTCGCTTATCCGGACAATCAATAAGTACGTTTGGACAACTACCACTTTAACACTACATTGGGAGCTAACCAATGCCGGGCCATCGGTAGTTATCCTTTCAATGTGAAGATCGCGGGTCTTCAATCGAAGTCTTCAATATCTTCGATTTAAATCGTCGTATAATCATTTGAAATGAGATTAATCTCGGTCTTTTCAAATGATTCTCGCATATATATAATTTAAAACCATTTCGTATCGTTAATAGTTTTTAATAATGATTTATCGCTATTTATATATATATATATTAATAACTAAATTAATTTAACGATGCTACGGGCCAATGGGCGGCCCTGGCGTTGTTTTTATCAAAATTTGATTTACACTTATCTCTAAATCTAACCGTTGGATTTTAACAAAGTTTATATCGTTGGAAAGATCTTCCCAAAGCGTCCTAATGGTTCCAGTTTTGGGAAAATCCGATGGTCGGATCTTTCGGTATAATCGTTTAAAGTTACGATTCCGAAACGCGCACTACCATGCGCGATTCGTTTAATTTTAAATTTATATTTATATATATAATTATATAAATATAAACCGTTCAACGATTCCACTAACATGCTTAACATGCCAAACAAAAGAAAGTTTTTATTGGTATATTGTATCCACATATTCACAATGTCATACAAATATATTTCCTTTACATGATAATTTAAACAATGACAAATAAAAAGCTACTTTTTATTTGTATAACTATTTTTTAACTTTAACAAATAAAAAGGAAGAAATGTATTATTTGTGAATGTTTTTATAATAAAAATAATTCGTACAGATTCAAACGTACGTATTGTCATTAAAATGATATTTTAATCTTGCATTTAAATTCTAGTATATGCATTATTAATAAAAGTGTAATCTCAACTATGCATATAAATTCTAATATATGCAATGTAAATATAAATGTAATTATAACAATGCATATAAATTCTAATATATGCAATGTAAATATAAATGCAATTTTAACAATGCATATATAAATGCAATTTTAACAATGCATATAAATTCTAATATATGCAATGTAAATATAAATGCAATTTTAACAATGCATATATAAATGCACTTTTAACAATGCATATAAATTCTAATATATGCAATGTAAATATAAATGCAATTTTAACAGTGCATATAAATTCTAATATATGCAATGTAAATATAAATGTAATTTTTAATGTTGCAACATTTTTATTCAAATAGTCAATATTCCCAATAAATCAAACTTTACATTAAAAATTATGATTTTAATGTTTCAACAATTTTATTCAAATATGAACGATTTTCATATGAATCATTCTTTTATAAAACTGATGTTTTTAATGTCAACATGCCTTCGGTTTAAAAATGAACATTTTATAGTGATTCATTCCTTTCATTAAAAACAAAGTTTTTAATGTAAACATGTTTTATTTTAAAACATGCATGTTTGTCCAACTTCTTTTATTACATTAACATTTGACTTTTTAATGTAAAGCATGTTTTATTTTAAAACATGAATATTTATCTAATTTCTATTATTATATTAAAAGTGAATTTTTAATGTATGACATGTTTTCATTTTAAAACATGAATCTTTTTCTACATTTTATTAATACATTAAAAGTGGGTTTTTAATATAAAAACATGTTTTCATTTTAAAACATGAACATTTGTCTACATTTTATTCTAGTCAATAAAAATGTGAATTTCTAATACAACCATGATTTAATTTAAAACATGAACATGCTCTTAATTCCTATTTTAATTCAACAAAATGTACAAGAGTTGATGTTTCAATTTTTTTTGGGTGAATCTTCTTGCTCAAAAAAATGATAAATTTGATATCTCATTTTTGTTGAAAACTCTAGTTCAACAAAATGACAAAAATTGATGTCTTCTATTTGTTGAAAATTCTAATTCAACAAATAGATAAAATTGGTGTTTTCAAATTTATTGAAAATTCTAATTCGACAAATAGACAAAATTAGTGTTTTCATATTTGTTGAAAATTCTAATTCAACAAACAGATAAAATTTTATTTAAACAAAATGTTCATTTTTGTTTTGACCAATATAATTTAAACAAAAATGAAAATTCTAATACAACTATTCTAATCTTGACAACAATGATGATTTTTGTCCAATAGTTCCAATCGGACAAAAATGACAAGTTTTGTCCAATTATTCCAAATAAAAAGGTGATAACTATTTTAATCAACAATTCAAATAAACCCAAAAGGGTTAATTATTAGTTCACTATTTTAACTAATAAAATGATAAATTTTGTCCAATGATCCTAATTTGATCATTTTATCTAAGCAAAAATTATGTATTTTTATTTTACTCAATTTATTTCTACAAATCGATCTATATGTTTCCAACAAATTTTATCACTATAGATCAATATGTTTTAACAATTATATCACCACACAATTTCACCAAACAACCAGATCACAATACTGCATCCATCACAGAACAAATCATGAATCATAACAAACAGGAATTAACTATAGATTGGTGATAATAAAGTCAAAATTTATTTCTAATTATAAAAAAAAGAAATAAACAGATTTCTCACAGTTGTTTAAATTTGAATGGTTCAGATCTGAAAATTTGGCCAAATTCGATCTGCTCAGAATTGGTTCTAGTTAGTCCCAGAGTGTAGAACTCAGACTCACGATCGTAACGCTTTAGAAATTGATCAATTCTGAGTTCATATGAATAAGATAAGATTTGTTTTATATTAATAACAATTTAAAATAAATTAATTAAATAATATATTTTAAAAACCTCTTCTTCCTCTTATCAGACAAAGGCCGTGACCTTTTAGAATTGTTCAGACTTAGGTTTAAGGTTTTCTCCAAATCCAATCAGCTTGGACACGATCCGACCAGACCACGATGTAGAGCTAGGAGGCGCGCCTCCAACGAGGGTGGTGGGGCCCCACTCGATAGTGAATGGGAGGTAGGGTGGCAGTCGCAACGGGTTGGGTTTGGATGCGCGGTTCTCCTTCAATTCGCGGCTATACGGGGTGTTGTCCGTACTGATGTGGAGAGGGAAAGGAGAGCTACAAAATCCTCAAAAGGATTAGAGGATTTTATTGAGTGGATTGCTTGAATTTAGCGGTGGAAGGATAGAGCATTATCGGTCATGGAAATAAGACGATGGCAGTTGTATATTTCTGTATTTGGGTTAGAGTATTCCACCGTATTTTATAACGTATATTTTATATTAATTAATTACTTAATAAAAGAATAACCCGTTAATCTATACGGACTCCAAATCTACCCCAACAAAAGTTGTTTCTTCCTAATTGGCCCTATTCCAAAACCAACGGGCTAGATCCGTCAGCCTAAACGATTGTTTTTGGTTTGATTTCTTTAATTTAAAATTTAAATCCTTTTTTTAATTAATTTGATCGTACATTTAAATTCACCGGGGCCACATACGGACTCCGAAAATTCCCGAAAAATAAATCTACTATGTTTTGATGATACAATCCTAACAAAATTAATTTCGTCGAATTTGGAGACCGTTCGAAAAATGGCCCTTTTAACGGTCGATTAAATTCAATAGAAATTATCGAATCATAGTTTAATTTACTATGCTCACAAATAAATTCCAAAAATTTTGGAAAATTAAACTTAGCAATAATTTGACATTCAGGATCTAACAAAAGTGGTTTCGTCGAAAAGTAGGTCGTTTGCATAATGACCATTTATACGGGCTATAAATTATACTATATTCCATAGTGACTATTCTGAATATTCAACTAGCTATAACTTTTTATTCCCACTATGAAATTTTGATTTTTTGGATTCGTTGGAAAGATATTTGTAAAAAGATTTAGATATTTCTAGTTTCACTAAAATCCGTTTGATTTTGAATCCTGTACATTCAATCAAAGTTCAGATTCAATTTTTCAAACTACCGTGCTATTTCTGATTCCATTTAAGATTAAAATAAATATATTCGTTCTAACTTCGATTTAATAAAATTTTAATCATTATTATTTAAAATAATTTATTTTAACTATTCAAAATCCACAGAATTAGCCAAAATAAAAAATTTAAATTGGTTCAGATTTTCCGGGTTGTTACAGTTATCGTCAAACAAAAATCATATTATTGTGTATACAACACCGTTATATACAACAATCTCCCTCTTTTGATGATGGTAAACAAATATAAGATTTTGAGCATAAATGTGATTGAAAAATGAAATATATTACTCCCCCTATTTGAATGCTCCCCCAGAACAGAAACTCCCCTAGAAGTATGCATGAGTGAAATAATTGAAAATTGAATGAATTTTCAAAATTAAAATATTTATAAAATATTCACTCATAAATCAAAATCTCAATCCATTCTCCCCCTTTTTGTTATCATCAAAAGGATGCAGAAATTAAAATATAAATGAAAAGTGACTAAAAAATATAATATCAGCATAAGAGGAAGAACAGTCATCATAAATCTCAATCAGTCAAACAAAAATTATAATATACAAAGAATTTGTGGTATATTTCACATTGTTGAGAATGGCGGATTTATGATGAAAATTATATATAATGGTGAGAGTTTAAAAAATATGAATATTTTCCAATTATTTTCAAAAGAATTTTATGAAATCGAGTTCAAAAACAGTGATGGATTTGGACTAAAATTAATAATTCAATTTAAGTGACAAAAATGAAATATCTCAAATCCCAATAGCTATCAATCAACCAATCATAATACGTCATAAAATATTTACACATTTCACAGGTTCGAAGATGGATTGATAGGCTGGTTTTTATACACAAAGGAGAATTTTAGATTTATTTCAATTCATAGCACATTATTTCCTTTTCTTTTATTTTTATTTAAGAGCACACTGACCACGCATAAACACAGCTTGGATTTTTAAATGAGGTCAGTCGCAGCTTAAATTATAAGTTATCTCTTAACCATGAATGACTAGAGCTTGGATTTTTAAATGAGGTTAGAGACACACTTATGTATTAATTATATATTTATTGTTTTCTGCTTCAAAAGAAAAACTCCACGGTATGTAAAACCAAAATGAATGATAGAAATGTGGTAGGTACAAAATTGTTTGTGAAATAAATTTCTAAATTAATCACATTATGAAATATGCTCGACTGTATCGGAATCATTGAAAATTTTCAATTGTCACTAATTGTGAAAAATAACTGTTAGCCTGCTTTGTGACCAGACTATCCAAAGCCGAAGAACTCTATCAGGAAGGCCACTCAGGACTTGAGTATGAACTGCCAGAGATCGACATCTGCTTGGACGAAGTAACAAAGGATGGGAAAACTCGTATTTCTGTGCACATAAGCTTCGGGTTGGTTTCCGCCATTTCGGATCAAGCTAAAGCGAATATTTCTGACCAACCAAACCGGATCGGGTAAACCGGATCGGGTCATCCGGATCGGGTAAACCGGATCGGGTCATCCAGATCGGGTTATCCGGATCGGGCCAACCGGATAGGGTCTCTACCCCTAACCGAATTCTAGGCAGTTAAAGACCATTTCCCCATGTTCTCCACTACATCCGAGATTTACTCTGAAGCTGCCACGTGGCCACTCAACCCTAACCGAATTTCTACCTATAAATACACATACAACACATCATTGAAGGGGACTTTTTGGCCTCAAGGAAGCTCTATCTATTTCGGCCATGGCTACCAATGAAGAACCTTCATCCTCTTTAATAAAATCAATGAATTTGGAGAGTATTATTCATTGTAATTGAGTGCTTGAGCGTCAATACTCATTGTATTTGTAATTTCTGAATGAACTGAGAAGCTATGAAGTGGATGTAGGCTTGTTAACGCCGAACCACTATAAATTCCGTGTGTTGATTGATTTTTCTTGCTTTTTGTTCATGATTCCTCATTATTCTCTACAAAACATTATCAATTAGGTGTTAGGACTATTTTTTGGTCTAACAATAACATAATCCTATTTCTATCACAAATATTTCCATTGTTTCTTCAAAAGGATTTTAAAACATATTAACTCTCCACATTTATATAAAATTATCATGGATGGCAGAATGATGATTGATAAGATGGTCGTGAAATAATTGCTAATTCAAAGATATTATAATAAATATTCAACCATCATGAAAAATCTAAATAAAATTTCCTCTTGTTGTGAAATATACTGCAGTCACAATTCATCACAATTTCAAAATCTATTAATAATTTTGATGAATTATAAGTACGGTTCAATTTGGATATAGATTTCAATTTCTGAATGAATAATCAATGAATAACTTTAAAATTGAAAATCAATTACGAGGGATTCAAAAATATATATACAGCAACAAACAAATTCAGTACTTCTAAACTGATACCACTTGATGTCTCAATTAATGAGGATTTTAACATGACACTGGAGACAAACAGGGATATCTCAGATAATAAAATTTTAATCACAAAGCTCAAATAGGCAAGACTAACAAATCAGGCAATTTTACCAGAGCAACAAACAGTTCTTCTCAAAATAAGCAGTCATTTAAAGCATTTTCACAATAGCATCAGAGCAGCAAACAGATCATAAACAAGCAATTTCCAATTTTTTTAAAACAATATGAAAGCAGCACAAGATATCAGTTCCAATGCAGACTTGTCAATAAGATGTTTCAAATATATTTCTGTTGATCACAAAAAGGATGATTCACGATCCAAGATTAAAAAACACCGTTTATTTGAAATCATTTGATGGAATATGAAGATATCAGGATTCAAGATAAGCGTGAGATTCAATAAATCGATAATTTTAAATGATTTTAAATTAACAGATATTCAGGTCAAATAACCATGAAATACCAATAAATTTCAATGACCAAATTTTTCAAAGAAATTTTTCATAGGTATCTCTGACAAGTTCAAGAGTGATTTCAGATCATTTTTATCAAGATTGATAGATATTCATGATCCATAAAATTTAAAAATAATTTATTTGAAATCACTTGAATCAATATTAAGTTTGAGATATAATGAATCATTCACACAAGATTGATAATTTCAAATTTAAGAGGTGTGTGATATTCAAAATATCAAGTATTTCAGATGACTTCAAACAAACAAATTTTAACTATAATGATCATGAGTAAAGATGAATTTCAAGATGTATCACTGATTGAAGATAACTCAAAATATCCAAGCCAATCTGAAAAATAATGAAATTATCACAACTGAAAGATATTGTTGTGCCGTAATGAGTATAATATTTCAAGCTTTTTTTTAAAATGAATTAGAAGAAACTCAAAACAGCAGAGGTGTGTAAAATTCCATTAAACTTTCAGATCTTCAAAAAACTTAGAATTCAAATTAACAGTTCAAGATATGAAAAGAATACATCAACACTGTTATGAATTCAGAAAAACAACTTCAAAACAATTGCAGAAATTTACAAAATTGAGTTCAAGATCTCGAAATGATTAAAACATCAGTGTTCTATTTTAATGGAGCGAATTTCTAGAAAATTATGTGTACTGCAATTGGAAGTTGAGAAAGCCCAAGAAGAAACAGAAATATGACTGTGACAAATCAAGCAAAAAAAATAGATAGGGCAGAAGAAGGAATAAACAAAGGAAACAAAATATTTACAAAGATGAGTTCAAATATTACACCTGAAATCCATGTAAAACAGAATCTCCGACTCAGTATACTTGGCTAAGGAACTGTGAATGATATAGAAATATAGACTAGTTTGATTTCAATTCTCCTTTTGCTCAATAATTCCTCAGCCTCCTCTAGTACCTAACAGTTTGAATGATCAAATGGTCTGACAAAATTTGTAAAACCACTCTCAGTTATATTTGTATTTTTTGGTACCCAAACCTGTTTGTATAACAAACCATCAAAATTTACAAAAGTGCCTTTATGGACCCAAATCTATTTGAATTTGAATGAATTCATTTTATTTCTTTTTGGGGTCCAAGAATGATTAAATGGTTCGTTATAAAACAAGTTCTTGTTTCGTTTATGATTCAAAAAATCTTTTGAATTGCCTGAGTTTAAAAATTCAAATAAATCTTTTCCAAAACAATTTGAAGAGTTTTCAAAACCATTTGAATTCAGCCTTTCAAAATGATTGATTTTCCCAAAGCCAAGACCATATTTATTTTCAAAACTTGGTTTTGTAATAGCACATTCAACGATTTTTCCCCATTAGAAAATTTGTTCAAAGTTGATTCTAATCGTTGAATTTTGGAAATAAGATCACTACTATCTTTCATTAAATCTGAACAGCGATTGTTAGTGATCTTCCTTTCAGCATCACGCTGTTTCAAAACCAAATTTTCAGATTCAAGTAATTTGATTTTGGCTCAGGACTCAGCAATATCAGATTCAAATTGTTTTTGTTTTTCAATTTCAAGGTCTTCACACTTCTTGAACTTTTCAATGTCGATTTCAAAAAATTTCAAAAATGACTCAGTATTTAGCAAATTTTCTTTTTCAAAAATTTTATGTTTTGAATTACTATTATCTAACTCATGTTGCAAAGAATCATTGTTACAAATCAACTCATCCTAATTTTGTTTTAAAATAATAATTTCTTTTTTAGATTTTTGAAGGTTCATATTGAGATGAGCTAAATCATTTTTCAAATTAAAACAATTCTTGCAATCAGAATTTTCAAATTTTAATTCCAACATATTATTTTTTCATTGCAACTCAAAATTTTCAGATTTCGTAATTTAATTTTTATGTTGGAGACGATTGACAATTTTAGTTAAATCATTACAAAGAGTAACCAATTCTTCATATGAAAAATCTCCATTGTCTGAATCATCATTAATAGCTTTAGTCAAGCACACATCTGAATCTGAGTTGGCAACTGAGAGCTTTGAGCAATTGTTGTCATTTCCATACAGCGCGTTGAGAGTTTTCCAGATATCCTGCGCAGTTAAATAGTGAGAGATAAATTTTAATTGATTATTATCAAGATAGGAATAAATAATATGCATAACACGAGCATTCAAAACCTTATTCTTCTTATCTAACATATCTCCCAAATTTTCAGTAATATTCCAATATTCAAAATTAACAGATTTTAAATATAATTCGAATTTTTATTTCCATATTAAAAAATCTATTCCATTGAAAATAATTGGAATATCACTGGACTGACTCTCAAAAGACTGACAACTAGGATGACCTATGACTTTAGATTTAATGAAATTGCTAGGCACTGATAACACCTGTAGATCTAGAATATAATTTATGGCTCTTTAGTGGACCTCAGACGCTGGTTTTACATGTGGGGGTAAGAGTTAATGCTTCGCCAACCATATCATAGATCACAAGGCGAGAACCCCCCAACATGCATTAACCAGCTCTGATACTACTTATTGGATCTATATTAACCCTAGAGGGGGGGGGGTGAATAGGGTTTATTACACTTTATTGCCGAGTTGTTAAAGTTAACGGGATATTAAAATTAATCACAGATCACAGAATATATCAGAAATAGAAATGCGGTAAATAAATGACACAAGATATACCCAGCTTCAACAAAACCCGGCCTACTGCTGCATTCCTAAGGTTTCTACTAGGTAAAATAATAGATCCCGCATACAAGACCATGTACACTCGCAAACCCCTCGCTCCTATTCAAATCCTACACTCAAAACCCTAGACTGATCTAATCCCCTAGATCAGATTTCCCCTGATTACTACTACGTAACTAGTAGCCCTAATTTTACAGACTCTTGTAAACTGCCAGTTAACACCCTAACTGGTTTCCTAGACTTTATAGACCTAGAAACTGATCAGACGGTTTACAAAACTAAGTAGAACAACTCAAATTAAAAATATGAACTAAAAACCCTTGGATTTAAAAAGGAAGGGTCATCCCCTTATACATTAAAACATTGGCCGGCCACTTTGTTATTTGTTGAGCCCGTTCTCCCTTTCTCTGGAATTCAAAATGGTGGTGGCTCCTTGGTTTTAGCTCTCTCTCCAAATCGATGATGTCTGTTGAAATAAAATTAGATTCTATGATGCTCAAATCTTCGAAGGCTTCTTTATCTTGCTCGATCGATTTGGGATTTGATTCCTTGTCATCAATTTTGTGATCGAAACTCTCTGTGGAAAATTGTGAGTATTTTATTTCCTTCTGTTCTTGAATCTGTGATGCTTGGTTTCGATTTTCGGTGATGTGTTGCCAATGATGAATGGTGTTATTATATAGGGTAATAGAAAACCCTAATACACTCTGATTTCACGTGAATGACTTCATCTGATTTTGTGTGTTGCTTTCCCCTTTTGGTTGCCTTGGCTTTGATTGAAATTAAAAGCCTTGAGAGTTGCGTGAATGATGGCATGATTGTTTTGAGCACATCTGGAATTTTTTTTAAAAAAATTGCCAAAATAAATTTGTTTATTCATGGAAACAAAAGAAATTATTCTTGCCATGATTATTCCGTGATTGCTTGCTTGAATCTTAGATTGACACTGGAATTGAATTGTTGATATGTTGCCTAGAATGTGAACTTGATTTCCGCGGCATTGATTGAGTAAAACAATTCAAGGAATTGTTTAATTTCTGTCCCCTTTAGAAAATTCCCAAAAACTATTTGATTCATTTCTGGAAAATATATTTCATCTTGCCAAAAACTTTTGTCCCAAATTAAAAATGATTTCCTGAAACTGATCTAAAAAATAACTTCCGTATATTTGTGAATGAATTCAGGAAATATAAATTATTCCCTTGCTCGAAATAGAATCCATGAATCAATGGTTTTTTGGAAACATTTTTGACCTCGCCATAAAAGAAATTTGATTGTTTAATTCTCTGATTTTGAACTATGCATGTGTTATGATCATCACCAATGCTTCACCATTTATACACTGACATGAACCATTTCTTGCTGGATATTTAGCACTTGACACACATGCTATTCTGTTGCATTTGGCACATCTATATATTTCTTGTGTTCATAGTTGTGTACATATATTCTGAGGCTTTCATTATATTTGAACTGCTTGACCATGATTCACATACCTTGCTTTGACTTGAATAAATAGTTTTGTGTGTACCTGCCTTGTGCTTGACCCTATATCCATACATATGTATATATATTGTTGAGCTGAGCTGAGATTTTTTTTTTTCTTGCTAGAAATATGCTATGTGCTATTTGTATGAATATTTCCTGTTGCTCTGCAACTTTAAACTACCTCAACCACTGAAAAAAAACTGTTGTACCTTATGTTGCACATACAGCTTCATATGCAATTTTAGCTTAGTGCTTGAACATATCTCCATATTGCCCATGTTGCTTATTTGTCCATATAGCTCAATGTATACATGTGTAAGCTTGATCATGCCGCTGCACTGTTTGGTGCCATGTTTGACCTTTATATGCAGTAATCGACACTTAGCTAAGTACACTGTTTTTTTTGTTGTACTCCTTGTATGCTTGTGCATGTCCATGTGATCATCTCTATGCTGCTAGCAACCATGTTAATGCTACACCACTTTTCCATTCATTGAGTTGTTGAGATCATTGATTCATTCATTGTTCCTTGACACCCTACTTTGCTATGTCATGAACCTTAAGCATGTACCACCTTGGCACTTGTATTTGCACCACATTCACATGCTTGCTACAGACTCCACCTGTATTGACCTGTATGTATACATATATGTATATATATACGTATGTGTGTGTGTATATATATGTGTGTGTGTGTAACAACCCGGAAAATCTGGGCCAGTTTAAAATTTTTATTTTGGCAATTTTAGCGAATTTTGATTATTTAAAATGAATTATTTTAAATAATATTGATGAGAAATTTATTTTGAATATAATTCAAACGTATATATTACATACGTCGTCGTTAGAATATAAATATTTATATATAATTATAAATAGAATTGAAAATGGCGCGGTAGTTCGATAATTCGATTTCAAACTTCAATTGAGTGTACCGGGTGCAAAACAATCCGGATTTTAGTGAAACCAAAAACATTAGGATCTAATTGATGATATCTTTCCAACGAATCCGAAAAATCAAAGTTTCATAGCGAGAATAAAAAGATATGTCCAGTTGAAAATTCTGAATAGTCGCTATGGAATTCAGGCCCTTAAAAATGGACATTTTGCGAACGACCTCGGATTTCGACGAAACCAGTTTTGTTGGGTCCGTGATGTCGAGTTATTGCTAGGTTTAAAATTTCATAATTTTTCGAATCAATATGTGAGCGTGGCAAAGGAAAATGCGTTTGACCAGTTTTAGTTGATTTTAATCGACTGGAAATTGGCCATTTTTCAAACGGTCTCAGAATTCGACGAAACTAGTTTTGTTAGGACCGTATCGTCAATACGAAGCTAGAAAATATTTTTCGAGAATTTTTAGAGTTAGTATGAGACCCCGGTAATTTGAAATGTACGTTTAAAATTCAATATAGTGATTTAAATGTAAATTCAACGGAAACTGATTGTAACAGTCGAATGGACCTACGAAACATATCCCATTGTGTTCGGAATGGGGGTATTTGGCTAGGGGCGGCATTCGTTGGAGTTCGTTTGGAGTTCAGAGGCGAATTTCACTTTTTAGAAATAAATAGAATTAAAATATTAATAAAATATTATTATAAATAACCCTATTTCTCCACCTAACCCTAATCCTTTACCAGCTGCCGTTAACCCTAAATCAGTGGCTAAAACGTTCTGAAATAAAACCCTAAATCGCTCCTCGTATGATTCGAATTAGAAGGCGGTTCTAAAGCAAATATTCGAGGGGGATTCACGAGCTCTCCATCTATACTATTGTGATCGGAAACCGTGTGTTGTGGTGGCCAAATTTCTCTCTCAAAGCCGCCAATTTTGATCGATGTTTCCGTGGTGTAGGGGCAACCGAGTTGCACTGTTCTCGAGGCAGGGATAGAGCGGAGCTAGGTGGTCGGAGGGAGGGGCTCTGATGGGATTCCGGTCGCGTGTAAGTGATGGGGCGCAGGCAAGATGAAATCGACTTTGGGTTCGAAGGGTTTCAACAGAACGATAGAAGAAGAACAGTGTCCAGAGCAGGAAAATAGCAGTGAGCTTCTCTTCTTTTATTTTATTTTATTTTAAATTCGGTTTTAATTTAAATACATTGTGTTAAAATCTGAATATGAAATATATACTATAGTTTAAAATATGATCTATCTATATTTAGTTTGAAAATTAAAAATATGGTTTTAAAAAGAATATATATATATATAGATAGCAATATATAAAAATAGCAATATGTTTTGGAAATATAAAAATAGCATTGTTTAAGATAAAAATAAAAATTGACTTTGTTAAAAAAATATATATATATATATATATATATTGTTTTATAAAATAAAAATAGCAAGTGTTTTAAAATAAAATTGGCATTGGTTTTAGAATAGGATTAGCATTGTTTTATTTTATTTTCCGCTTTGAAATATAAATTTTCTTTGCTTTGAAATATAAATTTTATTTGCTTTGAAATATAAATTTTATTTGCTTTGAAATATAAATTTTCTTTGCTTTGAAATATAAATTTTCTTTGCTTTGAAATATAAATTTTCTTTGCTTTGAAATATAAATGTTCTTTGCTTTGAAATATAAATTTTCTTTGCTTTGAAATATAAATTTTCTTTGCTTTGAAATATGAATTTTCTTTGCTTTGAAATATAAATTTTCTTTGCTTTGAAATATAAATTTCCTTTGCTTTGAAATGTAAATTTCCCTTGATTGGAAGATATACAAAAATTCGATTTTTATATATTGAATAGCGAAATAAAAATATTATTTTTATATATTGAACTTCGAAATAAAAATATGATTTTTATATATTGAACTTCGAAATAAAAATATGATTTTTATATATTGAACTTCGAAATAAAAATATGATTTTTATATATTGAACTTCGAAATAAAATTATGATTTTTATATATTGAACTTCGAAATAAAAATATGATTTTTATATATTGAACTTCGAAATAAAAATATGATTTTTATATATTGAACATCGAAGTAAAAATTCGATTTTTATATATTGAATAGCGAAGTAAAAATTCGATTTTTACATATGTAGTGAATACGGGCAACGAAAGCGACAAAAGGCGAGTTGGCGAAGATTTCTATAAAAGAAGAGTCAAGATGTTTGGATAGCTTTCGGTGAGAATTTCTCACTCTTCAATTTCTTTTCTAGTCATATATATATACTAGGATGCAGACGGTGCTTAGTAGCACCCGACACAATCGTCCACAGACCATGGACTTGTTTGTTTGGTTGCATAGATTTGTTAGATGATTTGATTTGAAATTGAATTGTTTGGTGAAATAAATTGATTTGATTGATGTGTGAACGGCGTGGGCCTTCACTAGACCGGTGATAAGGCTAGGCCTTGTCCCGTTTCTAGTATCGTGCCGTTATGCCACCGAAATTTTCTAAAATAAGTTAGAAAAATAAAAATATCATTTTATTTAAAGAATGAACTGAATAGAAATTCATATGTTGGAATAAATGTTTTGTCGTTAAAAATATAATTTTTAACGTGAATGTAAATAAATAAATATTCATTTACAGACCGGACGGTTTGTTTATGTACACCTATTTGAAGGACATTGATTGGGTCGACAAATTTTACACATCGCCCAATTGCACAAATAAAATATTTGTTTGATTGTTTGAAAACCCCATACAGGTGTTAGGATGAAATATGCAGTTCACTCATCCTGATTTATTAAATATGTCGATCGATTGATTGACAGGCTGCTATAAGCGTTAGATATCTATATTTGATGCTTATACAGTGTAGTGCACTTTGGTTGATGGTTGATTATTTTTCAATGCTATTATATGTGTGTAATGTATGAAAATTCATATAATTAACTTTATATGGTAATTGATTGGGCCTCATTCCAATTTGAAAAACAAAGAATAATATAAAATAAAGGTTCATGTGTTGACAGTTTCATCCATTGAGATTGGTCATGTGTTGAACGAAATATTTTAGTAATAAAATTTACATCTTTATCAATATAAAATAAAGGTTCATGTGTTGACAGTTTCATCCATTGAGATTGGTCATGTGTTGAACGAAATATTTTAGTAATAAAATTTACATCTTTATCAATATAAAATAAAGGTTCATGTGTTGACAGTACTCATCCATTGAGATTGGTCATGTGTTGAACGAAATATTTTAGTAATAAAATTTACATCTTTATCAATATAAAATAAAGGTTCATGTGTTGACAGTTTCATCCATTGAGATTGGTCATGTGTTGAACGAAATATTTTAGTAATAAAATTTACATCTTTATCAATATAAAATAAAAGTTCATGTGTTGACAGTACTCATCCATTGAGATTGGTCATGTGTTGAACAAAATATTTTGATAATAACAACCATTTTGAAAAAGAAATATTTGAAATAGAATATTTGAAAGTAGAAATTTATGAAGCCGTGTTGATTAGATTGACGCCATTTTGACGTAAACGATATTTATATCGATTTTAAACGAATTTAAATTGAATATATAATGAATTCGAATTGAATTGAAATTTAAATTGAATAGAAATGAATTTTAAAACGAATTTATAAAGAAGAATTCAATTTTGATTTAAATTGAAATGGAAGTTGAAGTTGCTTTTGAAACGAATTTAAAACTATTTATATAATTCGTTTTAAATAGAAATCGACGAAATATATATTATATATATTATATATATAATATAATGGCCTGAATAGAACGCGCCGCGGTAGTTCGTGAATTTCGACCATTTATTTCAAACGGACATTTCGGGAGATCCGACCGTCGGATTCTCCTAAAACCGGAACCGTTAGGTTCGTATCGAAAAGAGCTTTCTAACGAATATTAGAAATTAGAAATCTAACGGTTGGATTTGGAATTATGTTCAAATCAAATTTGAAAAAGGTCGCTGTAAGTGCAGTTCGATGGCCGTTGATGGAAATCGACTGTACGGACCTTGATAAAATTATTAAAAATAGAAATAATTTGTGTAAAATCATAAGAAATGATTTAGAAAGAATTGGGAAGAAAAACTCCATGTTTGAAAAGATAAAAATAGATTTTTATCGAAATGAACTAGTTTTGAACTAGAATTATAATTCTATTTATTTTTAAATAAATAAATTGAAAGTGAAAAGGGTTTTAAAAATAACCAGAATTTCCAATGATTGCATTGGAGTGGATTTGAATCGAAATTGTCTTCGGAATATTTCGATGTTGGAATTCGGGATTATACGGATGTTGTTATGGAAATTTGAAAGATATATATTTATATCGTTATTTCCAATACGACATTTGTTAATCGTAGAATTTGATATTGAATATAAGCCGATATATTTTCTATTCAGAGCCTTGTATTGAATATCAAATGTGATTTGGGTTTGTCGTGAATGGTGTCTTCATTAACACTGTTCTTGAACCCAGTTGAGAAAGGATTAAATCTTTTTATTTAGATTTAATGAAGTGTACCAATTAAACAATATTTAATTGGAATTGAATTGATATTGATTCTTGGGTTTATCGTGAATGGTGTTTTAAATAACACTCGTTCTTTAACCCGATAATTAATGGAAATGTGATTTTGGGTTTATCGTGAACCGTGTTTTAAATGACACTGATTCTTTAACCCAGTCACAGATTAAAACTAAGTGGAGTTTTAATGAATCTTTAATTAGATTGAAAGGATCGAGAATGGAGTATCACCAGTTTTACTCCAGGCGATAGTTAAATCTTTAATTAGATTTGAACGTGAAATGGTAATTGAATTTACCGATAACACCGTAGTGTTAGATATGAAGTACTAACCAGTTTTACTTCATGGGATAAATAGGTTGGGATTGGGAAATTAAAACAAATGATTACTTCGGTAAGGTTCGTTAATCCCAACTAGTTTGAATTGATATTCAAAAATAGATTAAAGAATAAATTCCAGAAATTTATCTTGGATAAAATTAATGGGAACCTTTCCCTATGAATGTGAAAATTAGAAACTAACTGTCGGTTAGCCAAGCAGAATGGTTTTCTGGATATTGATCTGATGTTGGTTTAGGCCTTCGGGGTTAATATTTGGGGAATTATTCTCTTGATTAATTTACGGTTAGTGACTGATGAATTGGAATGAGGCGTATGTTGTGTTTGTGTAACACTTATTTAAAATATACGCGAGTTATTCGGGAAGACCGGGTTTATCCCATTCTGAATAACTGATACGACGATAAGTCGAAGATGAAGACGATGGTCGAAGACCGGAAGTCTTCACGTCGTTTGGGTGATTACTGATGATCTTGATTGGGCTGTACACCCAAGAAGATGGAAACAGTTGGTGATCGTCCAGACGTACTTGGAGATGGATGGATATGCGAGGAAAGTGCCTCCGGTTTCGTTCAGACCCAGAACGGACTTGTAAATGGATAGTGTGTCTGACGTTGTATTCCTTTATACTGTATTGGTGATCTCTGCTAAATATATATCTGTTTGGTGGTAGAGAATTTATTCTCTTGCTATACACCCTTCTCTGAGACGTACGAGCCTAGAGGTTATATATTGGCAGAAATCAGTGGTACAGTATGGACTGACAATGTGGCATGCTGAGTTGCATGGATCAAGGCTTTTGTTGAAAAGCAAAGTCTTGTGGTTGATGATCAAAGCACGGCCTTATGTGGCGTAGCTTTGTGTAACGTTGATTCGCGAGTATCACACCCGGTATGAACTAAAAACGGGAGACGGACCTCAGGGAGGACATGCGTTTCTTTCTAGTTAGGAGTGGCGTCAGTGCTTGAACTGGCTGACGAGTTTGACTCATGTGGATGTTATTTATTATTACTTGCTGAAAAGCGAGGCGCCTCGTGATATCGGTTTCGGCCGATGCTTCTGGTCGGCTGACGGGCCAGGCTTACGCCCCAAAGGGCGGGGAAACGCATGTTCAGGCATTTTAATCCACATCGGTGGACCGGCCCTGACGATCCAAGGGCCCACCTGAGTCTGGGTCCTGAGGGGCGGACTAGAGCGTCTCGAATCGGTGAGGATCTTGCCTCTAGCCTCGGTTCATACCATAAATGATAACCCAACTTCCAATACGACATTGCGGTTTTGATTGTAAACTTATATATGGCGACATAGTGTTATGGGGCATTCATGCCGCCTATGATTGATACTTATGATTTGAAGTTGTTTTATACACTATGCACTTATAGTAGTATCAAATGATTTGTTTTAAACGTATCAAGCATTCTTTGGCTGTTATAATGGAAAACCCTATCCTCGGCTGCGTTGCATTGTGTGATGGGACCTGGGTCTTATAATAGCTTCATTTTTAGAAAAGCATTGCGCTGTTTACTTATATGCACTGGTATTCTTGGGAGGAAACCCGTTCCGTGTTATACGGCGTGGTCCCTTGATTTGCCTAACTTTAAAATAAAGATTAATAACTGTTTTAGTTCTCACACCAGTCCCATGACTGACCTGGTGTTTATTGTTTTTAACCTAAACTCTGGGTGCCCCTATTTTGACACGGGCAGCTAGTAGTTTTGGTTTTGCAGATTTATATTCACAGGATCCTGGTTTACAGCTGGAATGATATCCGGAAAGCTTTGTATCCGTATATCTCTTCTAGTTGTGTATTGTATTATTTTCCGCTGCTATGTATTTAAATGTAATTTAAATCTCTGATATTTCTGTGTAAAATTCAATTATACTCTGTATATTCTTGTAATCTGATGCATTGTTGTAATATACAATGAAATGTTCTTTTGTATGCATTCTGATTTGTCGTGTTCTCAAACGATAGGGCGTTTCGAACGGTCTGGGTCGGTTTAGCGACTGGTTCGGACTGAGCGAAATTCCCGGTCGTCACAGTTGGTATCAGAGCTTTGGTTTACAAAGCTCAGAGAACAAGGCACATTAGAACCATACGAAAGAATTCATCAGATATTGGATTAGTAAAATCCAATTAGAATGACTCGTTAGAGATAGGATCGGTAGTATCCTAGAACGAGTGTGAAGAGTATATTTTTCAAATGAAAACAAATTTTGTTTTGAAAATCTAAATCAACTATTCGTATTTGGTTATTTATTTATATTGATGTGGACAATCCAGTATATATAGATTTTGCGTATACGTCTGATCCGCGTGTATTCGAAATTTTAATATACTGGATAGATATAGAATTACACTCTAGTCGCCCGGGGGTGATTCTGATGATTGATATATCATCATCAGAATTTATATTCGAGTGACGAACGTGTAATATCTATATATTTCCATTAGGCTGGTGTGAGAACCAAAATTAGATAGGGCCTATTGTTGTGATTTGGCATCAAAAACATGATTTTTTGTATATGTATCAAAATTATGAATTTGAAACGTTAAATTCACTAATTGATTGATGTTTGTGTTGTTTGTTCATTTGTTTGCTAATTTTTAACCAATTAGCCTAATTGAATCAAATATTGAATTGTATTGAAAATTGGTCGCATTTGCTTGCGTATGCATATACTTATATTGAACAGGTCATAGCAAGGAGGCTAGAGCAGAGAATAAAATTTGTTTGCCCGACAAATAGGTACATGTTTACTATATAATTTACTGTTTTGTTTGGGTGATGATGATTTTATGAGCCTATGGGCTAGCCGCTTGGCTTTTTCTTTTTCTTTTTGAGATCTGAAGGACCGGGGAAGCTATTTGAAATTCCCCGATGCTCCCGGTGCAGGGGAGGTTATGGCGAAATTTTTCGAAAATTTAGGGTGTTAGCCAAATTTTTGAAATTTTAGAAAATTCTCAGAAACTGAAAGGTTGGAGAATGGAAGCCAGATCGAACGTAGAGTTGAATGATCAAACCACTTTCGACTTTGTTCCTTTTCGGGGACGAAAAGTTTTAAGTGGGGGAGATTGTAACAACCCGGAAAATCTGGGCCAGTTTAAAATTTTTATTTTGGCAATTTTAGCGAATTTTGATTATTTAAAATGAATTATTTTAAATAATATCGATGAGAAATTTATTTTGAATATAATTCAAACGTATATATTATATACGTCGTCGTTAGAATATAAATATTTATATATAATTATAAATAGAATTGAAAATGGCGCGGTAGTTCGATAATTCGATTTCAAACTTCAATTGAGTGTACCGGGTGCAAAACAATCCGGATTTTAGTGAAACCAAAAACATTAGGATCTAATTGATGATATCTTTCCAACGAATCCGAAAAATCAAAGTTTAATAGCGAGAATAAAAAGATATGTCCAGTTGAAAATTCTGAATAGTCGCTATGGAATTCAGGCCCTTAAAAATGGACATTTTGCGAACGACCTCGGATTTCGACGAAACCAGTTTTGTTGGGTCCATGATGTCGAGTTATTGCTAGGTTTCAAATTTCATAATTTTTCGAATCAATATGTGAGCGTGGCAAAGGAAAACGCGTTTGACCAATTTCAGTTGATTTTAATCGACTGGAAATTGGCCATTTTTCAAACGGTCTCAGAATTCGACGAAACTAGTTTTGTTAGGACCGTATCGTCAATACGAAGCTAGAAAATATTTTTCGAGAATTTTTAGAGTTAGTATGAGACCCCGGTAATTTGAAATGTACGTTTAAAATTCAATATAGTGATTTAAATGTAAATTCAACGGAAACTGATTGTAACAGTCGAATGGACCTACGAAACATATCCCATTGTGTTCGGAATGGGGGTATTTGGCTAGGGGCGGCATT
The DNA here is from genome assembly GCA_030737875.1 of Allium sativum. Lineage (NCBI taxonomy): Eukaryota > Viridiplantae > Streptophyta > Magnoliopsida > Asparagales > Amaryllidaceae > Allium > Allium sativum. The sequence goes on along the minus strand of CM060919.1, from coordinate 606,707,580 downwards.
CGTTGGAGTTCGTTTGGAGTTCAGAGGCGAATTTCACTTTTTAGAAATAAATAGAATTAAAATATTAATAAAATATTATTATAAATAACCCTATTTCTCCACCTAACCCTAATCCTTTACCAGCTGCCGTCAACCCTAAATCAGTGGCTAAAACGTTCTGAAATAAAACCCTAAATCGCTCCTCGTATGATTCGAATTAGAAGGCGGTTCTAAAGCAAATATTCGAGGGGGATTCACGAGCTCTCCATCTATACTATTGTGATCGGAAACCGTGTGTTGTGGTGGCCAAATTTCTCTCTCAAAGCCGCCAATTTTGATCGATGTTTCCGTGGTGTAGGGGCAACCGAGTTGCACTGTTCTCGAGGCAGGGATAGAGCGGAGCTAGGTGGTCGGAGGGAGGGGCTCTGATGGGATTCCGGTCGCGTGTAAGTGATGGAGCGCAGGGAAGATGAAATCGACTTTGGGTTCGAAGGGTTTCAACAGAACGATAGAAGAAGAACAGTGTCCAGAGCAGGAAAATAGCAGTGAGCTTCTCTTCTTTTATTTTATTTTATTTTAAATTCGGTTTTAATTTAAATACATTGTGTTAAAATCTAAATATGAAATATATACTATAGTTTAAAATATGATCTATCTATATTTAGTTTGAAAATTAAAAATATGGTTTTAAAAAGAATATATATATATAGATAGCAATATATAAAAATAGCAATATGTTTTGGAAATATAAAAATAGCATTGTTTAAGATAAAAATAAAAATTGACTTTGTTAAATATATATATATATATATATATATATATATATTGTTTTATAAAATAAAAATAGCAAGTGTTTTAAAATAAAATTGGCATTGGTTTTAGAATAGGATTAGCATTGTTTTATTTTATTTTCCGCTTTGAAATATAAATTTTCTTTGCTTTGAAATATAAATTTCTTTGCTTTGAAATATAAATTTTCTTTGCTTTGAAATATAAATTTTCTTTGCTTTGAAATATAAATTTTCTTTGCTTTGAAATATAAATTTTCTTTGCTTTGAAATATAAATTTCCTTTGCTTTGAAATGTAAATTTCCCTTGATTGGAAGATATACAAAAATTCGATTTTTATATATTGAATAGCGAAATAAAAATATGATTTTTATATATTGAACTTCGAAATAAAAATATGATTTTTATATATTGAACTTCGAAATAAAAATATGATTTTTATATATTGAACTTCGAAATAAAAATATGATTTTTATATATTGAACTTCGAAATAAAATTATGATTTTTATATATTGAACTTCGAAATAAAAATATGATTTTTATATATTGAACTTCGAAATAAAAATATGATTTTTATATATTGAACATCGAAGTAAAAATTCGATTTTTATATATTGAATAGCGAAGTAAAAATTCGATTTTTACATATGTAGTGAATACGGGCAACGAAAGCGACAAAAGGCGAGTTGGCGAAGATTTCTATAAAAGAAGAGTCAAGATGTTTGGATAGCTTTCGGTGAGAATATCTCACTCTTCAATTTCTTTTCTAGTCATATATATATACTAGGATGCAGACGGTGCTTAGTAGCACCCGACACAATCGTCCACAGACCATGGACTTGTTTGTTTGGTTGCATAGATTAGTTAGATGATTTGATTTGAAATTGAATTGTTTGGTGAAATAAATTGATTTGATTGATGTGTGAATGGCGTGGGCCTTCACTAGACCGGGGATAAGGCTAGGCCTTGTCCCGTTTCTAGTATCGTGCCGTTATGCCACCGAAATTTTCTAAAATAAGTTAGAAAAATAAAAATATCATTTTGTTTAAAGAATGAACTGAATAGAAATTCATATGTTGGAATAAATGTTTTGTCGTTAAAAATATAATTTTTAACGTGAATGTAAATAAATAAATATTCATTTACAGACCGGACGGTTTGTTTATGTACACCTATTTGAAGGACATTGATTGGGTCGATAAATTTTACACATCGCCCAATTGCACAAATAAAATATTTGTTTGATTGTTTGAAAACCCCACACGGGTGTTAGGATGAAATATGCAGTTCACTCATCCTGATTTATTAAATATGTCGATCGATTGATTGACAGGCTGCTATAAGCGTTAGATATCTATATTTGATGCTTATACAGTGTAGTGCACTTTGGTTGATGGTTGATTATTTTTCAATGCTATTATATGTGTGTAATGTATGAAAATCCATATAATTAACTTTATATGGTAATTGATTGGGCCTCATTCCAATTTGAAAAACAAAGAATAATATAAAATAAAGGTTCATGTGTTGACAGTTTCATCCATTGAGATTGGTCATGTGTTGAACGAAATATTTTAGTAATAAAATTTACATCTTTATCAATATAAAATAAAGGTTCATGTGTTGACAGTTTCATCCATTGAGATTGGTCATGTGTTGAACGAAATATTTTAGTAATAAAATTTACATCTTTATCAATATAAAATAAAGGTTTATGTGTTGACAGTACTCATCCATTGAGATTGGTCATGTGTTGAACGAAATATTTTAGTAATAAAATTTACATCTTTATCAATATAAAATAAAGGTTCATGTGTTGACAGTTTCATCCATTGAGATTGGTCATGTGTTGAACGAAATATTTTAGTAATAAAATTTACATCTTTATCAATATAAAATAAAAGTTCATGTGTTGACAGTACTCATCCATTGAGATTGGTCATGTGTTGAACAAAATATTTTGATAATAACAACTATTTTAAAAAAGAAATATTTGAAATAGAATATTTGAAAGTAGAAATTTATGAAGCCGTGTTGATTAGATTGACGCCATTTTGACGTAAACGATATTTATATCGATTTTAAACGAATTCAAATTGAATATATAATGAATTCGAATTGAATTGAAATTTAAATTGAATAGAAATGAATTTTAAAACGAATTTATAAAGAAGAATTCAATTTTGATTTAAATTGAAATGGAAGTTGAAGTTGCTTTTGAAACGAATTTAAAACTATTTATATAATTCGTTTTAAATAGAAATCGACGAAATATATATTATATATATTATATATATAATATAATGGCCTGAATAGAACGCGCCGCGCCGCGGTAGTTCGTGAATTTCGACCATTTATTTCAAACGGACATTTCGGGAGATCCGACCGTCGGATTCTCCTAAAACCGGAACCGTTGGGTTCGTATCGAAAAGAGCTTTCTAAAAAATATTAGAAATTAGAAATCTAATGGTTGGATTTGGAATTATGTTCAAATCAAATTTGAAAAAGGTCGCTGTAAGTGCAGTTCGATGGCCGTTGATGGAAATCGACTGTACGGGCCTTGATAAAATTATTAAAAATAGCAATAATTTGTGTAAAATCATAAGAAATGATTTAGAAAGAATTGGGATGAAAAACTCCATGTTTGAAAAGATAAAAATAGATTTTTATCGAAATGAACTAGTTTCGAACTAGAATTATAATTCTATTTATTTTTAAATAAATAAATTGAAAGTGAAAAGGGTTTTAAAAGTAACCAGAATTTCCAATGATTGCATTGGAGTGGATTTGAATCGAAATTGTCTTCGGAATATTTCGATGTTGGAATTCGGGATTATACGGATGTTGTTATGGAAATTTGAAAGATATATATTTATATCGTTATTTCCAATACGACATTTGTTAATCGTAGAATTTGATATTGAATATAAGCCGATATATTTTCTATTCAGAGCCTTGTATTGAATATCAAATGTGATTTGGGTTTGTCGTGAATGGTGTCTTCATTAACACTGTTCTTGAACCCAGTTGAGAAAGATTAAATCTTTTTATTTAGATTTAATGAAGTGTACCAATTAAACAATATTTAATTGGAATTGAATTGATATTGATTCTTGGGTTTATCGTGAATGGTGTTTTAAATAACACTCGTTCTTTAACCCGATAATTAATGGAAATGTGATTTTGGGTTTATCGTGAACCGTGTTTTAAATGACACTGATTCTTTAACCCAGTCACAGATTAAAACTAAGTGGAGTTTTAATGAATCTTTAATTAGATTGAAAGGATCGAGAATGGAGTATCACCAGTTTTACTCCAGGCGATAGTTAAATCTTTAATTAGATTTGAACGTGAAATGGTAATTGAATTTACCGATAACACCGTAGTGTTAGATATGAAGTACTAACCAGTTTTACTTCATGGGATAAATAGGTTGGGATTGGGAAATTAAAACAAATGATTACTTCGGTAAGGTTCGTTAATCCCGACTAGTTTGAATTGATATTCAAAAATAGATTAAAGAATAAATTCCAGAAATTTATCTTGGATAAAATTAATGGGAACCTTTCCCTATGAATGTGAAAATTAGAAACTAACTGTCGGTTAGCCAAGCAGAATGGTTTTCTGGATATTGATCTGATGTTGGTTTAGGCCTTCGGGGTTAATATTTGGGGAATTATTCTCTTGATTAATTTACGGTTAGTGACTGATGAATTGGAATGAGGCGTATGTTGTGTTTGTGTAACACTTATTTAAAATATACGCGAGTTATTCGGGAAGACCGGGTTTATCCCATTCTGAATAACTGATACGACGATAAGTCGAAGATGAAGACGATGGTCGAAGACCGGAAGTCTTCACGTTGTTTGGGTGATTACTGATGATCTTGATTGGGCTGTACACCCAAGAAGATGGAAACAGTTGGTGATCGTCCAGACGTACTTGGAGATGGATGGATATGCGAGGAAAGTGCCTCCGGTTTCGTTCAGACCCAGAACGGACTTGTAAATGGATAGTGTGTCTGACGTTGTATTCCTTTATACTGTATTGGTGATCTCTGCTAAATATATATCTGTTTGGTGGCAGAGAATTTATTCTCTTGCTATACACCCTTCTATGAGACGTACGAGCCTAGAGGTTATATATTGGCAGAAATCAGTGGTACAGTATGGACTGACAATGTGGCATGCTGAGTTGCATGGATCAAGGCTTTTGTTGAAAAGCAAAGTCTTGTGGTTGATGATCAAAGCACGGCCTTGTGTGGCGTAGCTTTGTGTAACGTTGATTCGCGAGTATCACACCCGGTATGAACTAAAAACGGGAGACGGACCTCAGGGAGGACATGCGTTTCTTTCTAGTTAGGAGTGGCGTCAGTGCTTGAACTGGCTGACGAGTTTGACTCATGTGGATGTTACTTATTATTACTTGCTGAAAAGCGAGGCGCCTCGTGATATCGGTTTCGGCCGATGCTTCTGGTCGGCTGACGGGCCAGGCTTACGCCCCAAAGGGCGGGGAAACGCATGTTCAGGCATTTTAATCCACATCGGTGGACCGGCCCTGACGATCCAAGGGCCCACCTGAGTGTGGGTCCTGAGGGGCGGACTAGAGCGTCTCGAATCGGTGAGAATCTTGCCCCTAGCCTCGGTTCATACCATAAATGATAACCCAACTTCCAATACGACATTGCGGTTTTGATTGTAAACTTATATATGGCGACATAGTGTTATGGGGCATTCATGCCGCCTATGATTGATACTTATGATTTGAAGTTGTTTTATACACTATGCACTTATAGTAGTATCAAATGATTTGTTTTAAACGTATCAAGCATTCTTTGGCTGTTATAAGGGAAAACCCTATCCTCGGCTGCGTTGCATTGTGTGATGGGACCTGGGTCTTATAATAGCTTCATTTTTAGAAAAGCATTGCGCTGTTTACTTATATGCACTGGTATTCTTGGGAGGAAACCCGTTCCGTGTTATACGGCGTGGTCCCTTGATTTGCCTAACTTTAAAATAAAGATTAATAAATGTTTTAGTTCTCACACCAGTCCCATGACTGACCTGGAGTTTATTGTTTTTAACCTAAACTCTGGGTGCCCCTATTTTGACACGGGCAGCTAGTAGTTTTGGTTTTGCAGATTTATATTCACAGGATCCTGGTTTACAGCTGGAATGATATCCGGAAAGCTTTGTATCCGTATATCTCTTCTAGTTGTGTATTGTATTATTTTCCGCTGCTATGTATTTAAATGTAATTTAAATCTCTGATATTTCTGTGTAAAATTCAATTATACTCTGTATATTCTTGTAATCTGATGCATTGTTGTAATATACAATGAAATGTTCTTTTGTATGCATTCTGATTTGTCGTGTTCTCAAACGATAGGGCGTTTCGAACGGTCTGGGTCGGTTTAGCGACTGGTTCGGACCGAGCGAAATTCCCGGTCGTCACAGTGTGTATATATATGTGTGTGTGTCTATTCGAATATGTATCAGCAGACCGCTACATAGTGTTATGGCTGTTCAGAATCAATTGGTTCTGATCAGCAAACCAGTGTGGTGTGTTGAGGCTGATCAGTTAGCACTAGAGAAGATGTCTATATAAATCAGATCAAGTCATGAAAAATGATGAGAAACACACCGAAATTCTGAGGCAAATAAAAAATTTAAAATAAAAATTATATTCGCTAGAATTTAAAATATTATTTCTGTTCTAGATACTGTGTGTGTTTTGTATATAACAGGATTACTGGACTGACAGTGAGCAGTAAATACAGAAGACTGAAGTAAGAAGACAGTGAATGAGTGTAACTTAGCATGTGTATGAGTGAAAATGAATTGTATGTATATATGTATTGTATAGATAGTGTTGTAGTGAGGAGCTGTGTAACAAATGAATTGTATATGAATGAATTGTTTTTCTTTCAATTACAATGTTGAGCAAATAGTGGACTTGTTAGTCTGTACTGTTAAATATTGAAATAAAATATTGTATTTAAATAAAACACTGTTGAATATTTGAATTCGTGTATTGTCGTATTCTATTTAAACATAAATATTATATTCCTATCTATGATGTATATATTGAAACAGTACAGTAATAAACACATATATGATAATATATATTTGGTTGTTATCATCAAACAAAAATCATATAATTGTGTATTCAATAACGAAAACAACCGGGGAAGCATATTGATGTTTATTAACAACCGTTGACAGACGAATTAAAGCAGTTACAAGAAGGGGTTGTTACATGTGATTCACTAAATAAATCCGTGCTTACAAAGAGAGCTAGGGTGTTGTGGGCAATCCATGATCATCCTGCTCTTGGGACTTTATCGGCATGTATAACTCACGGTTACTTTGCATGTCCCATTTGTGGGGAAACACTTGTTCTTATTATCTTCCTGAAAATTAGAAGATGTGTTATATGGGACATCGAATGTATCTTCCTAATGGACACAAGTTTTGATATGACAAGATAAAATTCAATAACAAACAAGAACTTCGTCATCATAGATTGTCCATTGACTGGTTTTGAAGTTGAATAGATAGTGGTGAATATCAAAATGAAAGTCAGTAAACACAAAGAAGAAATTGGTTGAAAATGAGAAAAGTCAGCCATTGAAGAAGTTGACAATGTTTCTGCATGGTATAGGAGGTTTATTTTTTTATTTACCATATTGGAAAGCAGATACGATTCGACATAATATTGATGTTATGCATACATAGAAGAATGTCACAGAGCATCTCGTCGGCACCATTATGGACCATAAAGATAAGTCAAAAGATGTCATCAATGCACGCAAGGATTTGAAAACCATGGCTATAAAATAAAAGTTGTGGGTGATGGAAGATTCTGAAACAAATAAATAATCATACCAAATGTAACTTCCACTTTGAGGAAAGAAGAAAAGATACGGTTTTGCACCATATTGAAAATTTTGAAAGTACCTAACAAATTATCTTCTAACTTCCGTACTAATGTGAGCATTAGTCCTCCCGAACTAAGAAATAGAAAGTAACATGATTACCACGTCATAATGCAACATTTGCATCCAATATTGCTTCAACATTCTTAAGCACAACATAAGGATCTACGAAATATTGTTCATAGTATTAGTCTATTTTTTAACATTTTGTGCTCAAAGGTGATCAACATGGAACACCTTATAAAAGCAAAGGTTAGTTTGGTGGAAGCAATATGTGTTTTTGAAAAACATTTTCCACCTGCATTTTTTGATATCAGTATCCATGTTATGGTTCATTTAGCCGATCAAGCATTGATTTGTGGCCCTGTCTGATATAGATGGATATATCCTTTTGAATGGTAAATAATTAATTTCAGTTATGTACATTATTATTTAGTATAAATAGCTATTGTGTACAAAATATAACTGATCACATTCATAGGTTGATGAAAACATATAAAGGATATGTGCGCAACAAAAGATACATTGAAGGGTGTATTGTCGAAGGATATATCGTACAAGAAGCTGCATTTATTGCATGGAATATATCCCGAACGGAGGGGATGGCAATCATAAACATACCTGCAAAGTAATATTGGACAAGGATGATGAGTTTGCTGGTGAGATAACTTTAGATATTGGTAAAGATATAACATTAACCCAAGTGCAATTTGAATAAGTGTGTAAATGGGTCCTTAATAAGTATGATGGATTGGATCTATGGAAGAAGTAAGTTCATGAAAGAGGTTTTAAATTTCCATTTTTTTAATTAAATTTATATATTCAATTCAATATGTGTATTCCATAGAAGTTATATATAATTCCTATGCGAAAAGAACTAGATTTCAATGACAAGGAAGAGGTACAATTGTCGAGGTCATTCAAAATTTTACTCTATGGTTACGTAATGAGGTATTGCATCATCTTAAGTATTTCACGTGTTTATAAGTTTGCAATACGCCTTCGTGACCATGCTTTTTTAACTTATTTTGTTTTATGTAGTTGTTGAAATGTAGTGATGTTGATCTAACTCTCTGACGGCTAGTACACGGGCCGAAGTTCCTGGTGCTTAGTTATACGAAGTACCAAGTGAATGGGTTTTTATTTTCCATGAAAATGTACAAAGACCGTATGGTAACACAGGATAGCGGTGTACGCATGAGAGCAATTACAAAAATTAGAGCGAGTGGTAAAGATATCAATTATAAAGAAGCAGAAACAACGTATTACGAAGTCATTCAACTGATATTTGAGTTGGATTACACAGACTTCAAACAAACAGTTTTTTATTGTGATTGGGCAAAGATCGAGGATAAGATCAATAGTTGCAAAATAAATCCCGCTTCAAACTTGATCATGGTTAATTTAGCAAAACTAAAGAACAAAGACAGCATGAATGATGAACCATTTATTCTTCCATCAGAAGCGAGTCAAGTATTCTGCTCAAAACATTTAAAAATTAATGGATGGTCTGTGGTTTTGCATACACCAAAACAGTTAGCTACAAATGTATGACATTTAGTTTCCTACTGCCTATCAATTAGCTTTTAAAGACAATGAAAAATTAGAAGATCTTACCAAAATTATATGTTAACTTATGAATTGTTGAATACTTTTTTACAAGGGAATTAAATGTATTCAGAATGTTACGACTAACACTTTCTAATCACACACCATTCTGCTTTGAAATTTATTTTAACTATTTCAACTTGAGTTCTTTGACTTTACTTGCAATGTTTTTCCTGATTCTTGGTGTTGTTTTGAAAGAAGCTGAGTAACAAATGTGATTAATATTGTGATATCACAAAATAGATAGTAATATTATATTTTGTAGGAAAGTATGTCACAAACTCCAACATTATCACATACATCATGTTCAAAAGAGCAGAAAGTTGACCAAAACCTACTTGATATTCCAGTCTCAGAAAACACTACAAAATTCGCTACTGTTCTTGGTAAACTAGCAAGAGCTCATGTGCCGATATCTTACACAAGTTTGGATAAAATATGTAAAGCATATAAGGATGGCGTTTGGAATTTGTTGGTGGTAATTTTTTATTTCAACAATTTGGTTGAAATTTATTGTTCTCTACTATATACTATGAGCATTTTGCATGGTTATACATAATATTTTAAATTTATGAAAAATAGCACTTAAATTCTACAGTCTATTTTTACAGTCCGACTCTTAATTTTTGCAGAACATGTATGTGCTTGAGTCGCTTTCAAAGGAAATCATTTTAAAAAGAATTGTCGAGGCTTTTAGGAGACATAAGAAAAACTTGAGAGCAAGTTTTTATGACACTTTTGACAATAACAAGAAGATTGAAAAATTGTCCACCTACAATTGCTCAAGAAGTTTGGAACAAGTTCATGAAAAATGGAGCAATGCCTGAAGCAAGCAGAAGAAGGGAGGCATGCCAAAAAAAAAAAATTATTGCTCAGCAATGCTACCAGACAGGACGTAAAAGTCACACTAGTATAGAACACAAAATAGTAATTTTGTATTCATTTTCTGTTAGAAATAGTAAAAAATCACAATTATGTGAGAAAATATACATGAAATGGAATACATTGCAGATCGTTGTAAGTCCATCTGCAAATATCAACAGTTGTGAAGTATGGGAGAAGACGCACACGAAAAAAGGTGGTAGCATATCAGATGCAGCTTCTGTGTACTTCGTAAGTTAAACAAATACTAACTTGGGTATTCTTTGAAATTTCATTATTGATATAAGTATTATTATATCTTAGGATCAAATTGCAAAAATGAAGGAAAAGACCATCGATAGTGATGAAGAAAAATTGACAGTGCATGAAGATATCTTATCATAAGTGCCGGGGTAAGGATACAATGGGTAGGAGCCGTGGTGTTGGGATCATCATACAAAAGACTAATGTTAAGGCTTGTGCTTTGAAAATGAGAGTGGGAAGCTTGGAGGGTATGGCGGGAAATTTGGAAGGTATAGTGGGAAATCTATCTGGGCAAATGGAACTTCTGATCAACATGGTGGGAAATTTGTCTAAACAAGGAATTCATGCATCGTTAACTCCTTCTGATGGAGGACGCAACACACAATTCGGTGCTTCTAAACTTGTTGCTTCTCAGATCCAGGATACGACCAATTTAATGACCTTCATTTTACGTATCGGTGGATCGTAAAATATTTTTATTTAATTCCTTGAGGGTCGAATCATTCTCATATTGTGATATGTTGGTTATGGGGATGTGAGACATATCCATAATTTTTATCAATTTTATTTATGACCATTTTGGCCCTGTCGATTTTATGCATTGCATAACTTTTGACTGGAATCGAATCAGGTACTGGGATCAATTTTATTGGAAAGGAAATGGTGTTGCTGATTTTGTAGAGTGGTTACATTAAATATTTGTTTAGCGGTTTGGGAGGAATCGTTGTTTTAGTGTTACATGATTTTTGTACGGGTTAATTAGTCATTAATGGGTTGGTTGGATAGCTATAAATAAAGGGGTAGAGGTAAGGATAATGGTTTACTTTCTTCATTTCTTATTTGGTTGGAGTTTGAGATTCTCCATAATCCAATCAAATAAATCTCTCCTCCATTAAAATCTTAGATCTACATAAGAAGATTGAAGATCTACATCAAGGAAGGCTAGATCTACATCAAGAGAGAATAGATCACATCAAATTGAGTGATTTGAAGATCGTTCTTTACTGTTCGGATTTATAAATCATCGATTTCAATCTAGTTTGAAGATTTGGTGAGTGAGAAGCATCTCTCACACGGATTCAATCGAGTATATGGGTTGTTTGATTTTATTTTCATTATTTCAAGTTGTTTTCATTTATATTTAAATCATGGTAAGTATATTTTCATTTGAATCACCATAGTTTCTAATCTAGTAACTTAAATCAGTAATTCTCATGTTAATTAATATGTTTATGCAAATTTAGATCCATTATTTTGTTCATTCATTGTTTTATCATGATTTGGTGAATTCTATAGGAATGCATGATGATATTTGTTGTGTTATTCATTTGATGATTGCTTGAATTATTGGATGTTTGATGGATCGGTTGCATGAGTTGATGGTCATACGAATCTAGCATAGATCGGTTGTGATTAGTGATGGATCGTGTGGCTTCTCATGTAAGAAATGATGGGTCAAGGTGGTCGGGTCTTTCGAAATTGAAGTCAGGTCAGCCAAATTCGGGTCATTGATGACGTGGCAAGCTTGGGTCGTGGCTTAATTGGTCGGTCTGGTTGCAACATGATGGATCAGTACTTGGTAAAGTCGGGTCGTCCAAGTTGGATCGGGTCATCCAAGTAGGGTTGGATCGTCCAAGTTAGGTCGGGTCATCCAAGTTGGGTCGGGTCGTTTGGAGTTGGGTCGGTCAAGATAACGTTTAATGCATCGATGACAGTAGCTTGCAGCACTTCAATGGTCCGCTAGGATTAATGGGTTGTCATGGGAGCAGACTGATGGGTCGTGGAACGACTCGAGAATGGTCACTGGTTTGTGAAACACTATGGATTGTGACTTATGGCAAAAGATGAAATGTTGTATATCAACTATCTATCAACCAAAGCTTGTTATTGGTTCCACGATGGTTGTGGCTTCGACGTGAGTTCAAAGTGGAATGTTTGAAGTGTTGTCAAGTGTTCGTTGATCGTCATAATGCAATGAATGTGAAGACGACTCAAAGTTGTGAGTCCGTGGGTAATGGTTTCTCGAGAAGTAGCCGAGCTTATGAAAATTCATCAAGTTGGAAGGGTAGAGATTTCAAAGGCTAAGGAATTATCTTAATCGGAGGTTCTGGCAGACTCAAAGCAGGGGTATAATGCGGAAGCCCAAAAAAACTTGATGTTAGTTGGTCGAGTACCCTAGGTATCGTGGAAAGGCCAAGTTGTCTTCATTGAGTAAGACAAACATACGTATCGTGGAAAGGCGTATGGAGTTTTGCTAGAACCAGGCTTAACATTAGGCTTTGACAATTGGTGTGTCGTAGCCAGTCATACGATTAATGATGGTTTCAAGGAAGGACTGGTTGTGATAGCCAGAGTCATGGATGATGATTGTTTTGCTTGTATCGTCTTATGTAGAATGTCCGACGTCAAAGGAGATATATCTTGGGTGCTTGTATGATGTTGGTTTAGCCCTTCGAGGCTTGTGTTTGGGAGATGTTGATATCGATTAGGATGGTCTATGCTTGATAACTGGTTGCCTGAATGTACTATTTGTTTCTATCTGATTGTTGTAAAGGCTATCACTGTCGGATGTGGAGGAGACGGGTTGAGTTCTTCTCTGATGTGTTGTTGGATTAGTTGATTGGTCTACCTATTTCTCATATACTTTATTGATGATGTTATATGGTTGTTTTATCACTCGAGGTTTTATGTTTCCTTTGATTACCTTGGGTTGTTCATCCATTTTGTTGTGGTTGGGGAAACTAAGTGGTAGGTGACAGTGATAGATCTTGATGAGACGATGGAGCAAAGCGATGACAAGCAGGAGGTTTACGTACTATTTCTACTATACATATATCTTGTTGTCTTCTGCTGTTATCATTTCTCTTAGTGATTGTAGTGAGGCATTTTGTACAAATTCTTATTTTGTTATCCTTTTTTGTATGGATATTGTTTCAAGTTGATATGAAAGTTTAAGTTTCTGCTCAATTCTGCTTCACTATTATATGCATGTTGTATATGTTCTTGAAACGACCCGAACTTCCCCGGTCTCCGAAGAGAAGAGAAAGAACGAATTGTTTTGAGAACACGACAAAATAGAACGTAGACGAAAGAACATTTCATTGTATATTACAACAATCCCATCAGATACAAGAATATACAGAGTATAAATGAATTACACAGAAATATCATAGATTTTGAATTACATTTAAATACATAGCAGCGAAAAATAATACAATACACAACTAGAAAGAGATATACGGATACAAAGCTTTCCGGATATCGTTCAAGCTGTAAACCAGGATCCTGTGAATATAAATCTGCAAAACCAAAACTACTAGCTGCCCATGTCAAAATAAGGGCACCCAGAGTTTAGGTTAAAACAATAAACTCCAGGTCAGTCATGTGACTGGTGTGAGAACTAAAACAGTTATTAATCTTTATTTTTAAAGTTAGGTAAATCAAGGGACCACGTCGTATAACACGGAACGGGTATCCTCCCAAGAATACCAGTGCATAAAACAAACAGCGCAATGCTAAATAAAGAAGAATGAAGCTATTATAAGACCCAGGTCCTATCACACAATGCAACGCAAGCCGAGGGATAGGGTTTTCCCTTATAACAGCCAAAGAATGCTTGATATGTTTTAAAACAAATCATTTGATACTATTATCAGTGTATAATGTATAAAACAACTTCAAATCATAAGTATCAATCATAGGCGGCATGGGTACCATATATCATGTTGCCATACTAGGCTCTACAATCAAAACCGCAAATGTCACGTATTTGGAAGTTGGATTTCCATCTATGAACCGAGGCAAAAGATAGTCCTCACCGATTAGAGACTCTCTAGCCCAAGCCTCAGGATCAGAGCTCGAGCGACCCTTGGAGCGACAAGGCCGGTCCACCGATGTGGGTTAAACTTAAATCCTGAACACTGCGTTTCCCCGCCCTTTGGGGTGTAAGTCTAGTCCGTCTACCGACCAGAATGCATTGGCCAAAACCGATATAACTGAAGCGCCTCGCAACAGCAACAACCACACAGGTGAAAAGTATATAAATGTCAGGGCTGGTAGGTCACTGACACCACCCTAGCTAGAAAGAAACGCATGCCCTCCCTGAGGTCCTTCTCCCGTTTTTGGTTCAAAACCGGGGTGCGAGGCTCGCGAATTCACGTTACACAAAGCTATGCCACACAGGCGGTGCTTTGATCATCAACCACAAGACTTTGCTTTTCAACAGAAGCCTTGATCATTTGCCACTTAGGCATGCCACACAGGCAATTCACTCTATGCGTTTGATATCCATCAGTATATAACCCCTGAGCTCGTACGTCTCAGAGAAGGGCGTTAAGCAAGAGAATAAATTATCCGCCGCCAAACAGATATATATTTAATAGAAATCAATCACACAGGCTAAAATCTAATGTCAGACACACAGTCCATTTACAAGTTCGTTCTGGTTCTGAACGAAACCGGAGGCACCTAGTACCCCGCATATCCATCGATCTCCAAATACTTCTGGACGATCACCAACTGTTTCCATCTTCTTGGGTGTACATCCCAATCAAGATCATCAGTAATCACCCAAACTATGTGAAGACCTCCGGTCTTCGACCACCGTCTTCATCTTCGACTTATCGTCGTATCAGTTATTCAGAATGGGATAAACCCGGTCTTTCTGAATAACTCGCGTATATAATAAACAAGTGTTACACAAACACAACATACGCCTCATTCCAATTCATCAGTCACTAATCGTAAATTAACAAGGGAATAATTCCCCAAATATTAACCCCGAAGGCCGAAACCAACATCAGATCAATATCCAGAAAACCATTCCGCTTAGCTAACCGACAGTTAGTTTCTAAATTTCACATTCATAGGGAAAGGTTCCCATTAATTTTATCAAAGATAAATTCCTTGAATCTATTCTTTAATCTTCTTTTGAATATCGATTCAACTAGTCGAGATTAACGAACCTTACCGAAGTAATCATTTGTTTTAATTTCCCAATCCCAACCTATTCAGCCCATGAAGTAAAACTGGTAATACTTCATATCTAACACCACATCGTTATCGGTAAATTCAATTACCATTTCACGTTCAAATCTAATTAAAGATTTAACTAACGCCTGGAGAAAAACTGGTGATACTCCACCCTCGATCATTTCAAACTAATTAAAGATTCATTAAAACTCCACTTAGTTTTAGTCTGTGACTGGGTTAAAGAATCAGCGCCATTTAAAACACGGTTCACGATAAACCCAAAATCACATCACATTTCAATCATTCCCTAACCGTAAATTAGCAAGTGAGCAGTTCCCTAAGTATTAACCCCGAAGGCCGAAACCAACATCAGATCAATACCTCTGAAACCATTCAACTTAACTAATCTCCAGTTAGTTTCTGATTTTCTTAACTCCTTTAGGTCTTAGAACAGTATTATTGAAGACACCGTTCACGACAACCCAAAATCACGTTTTATTAATTATCGGGTTAAAGAACGAGTGTTATTTAAAACACTGTTCACGATAAACCCAAAAATCAATATCAATTCAATTCCAATTAAATATTATTTAATTGGTACACTTCATTAAATCTAAATAAAAAGATTTAATCTTTTCTCAACTGGGTTCAAGAACAGTGTTGATGAAGACGCCATTCACGACAAACCCAAATCACATTTGATATCAAATACAAGGCTCTGAATAGAAAATATATCGGCTTATATTCAATATCAAATTCTACGACCAACAAATGTCGTATTGGAAATAACGATATAACTATATATCTTACAAATTTCCATAACAACACCTGTATAATCACGAATTCCAACATCGAAATAATCCAAAGACAATTTCGATTCAAATCCCTTCCAATGCAATTATTGGAAATTCTGGTTATATTTCAAAACCATTTCAAACTCTCTTTATTTATTTTAAAAATAAACAAGTTACTATTCTAGTTTAAAACTAGTTCATTTCGATAAAAATCTATTTTTATCTTTTCAAATATGGAGTTTTTCATCCCAATTCTTCACAAATCATTTCTTATGACTTTACACAAATTATTACTATTTTTAATAATTTTATCAAGGCCCGTACAGTCGATTTCCATCAACGGCCATCGAACTGCACTTACAGCGACCTTTTTCAAATTTGATTTGGACATAATTCCAAATCCAACCGTTAGATTTCTAATATTCGTTAGAAAGCTCTTTTCGATACGAACCCAACGGTTCTGGTTTTAGGAGAATCCGACGGTCGGATCTCCCGCAATATCCATCCGAGGTCAATGGTCGAAATTCGCGAACTGCCGCGGTGCGGCGCGTTCTATTCAGGCCATTATATTATATATATAATATATATAATATATACTTCATCGATTTCCTTTTAAAACGTATTTTATAAATCATTTTAAATTCGTTTCCAAACGATTTCAACTCCCTTTTCGAATTCAAATCAAAATTGAATTTTCCCTTTCAAATTCGTTTTACATTCGTTTTCAAATTGATTCAAATTCAAATCGATCCTTAATTCAATTTCAATTCCTTTTCAATTCAATTTCGATTCGTATTCAATTCTATTCAATTTCAAATCGAATTCATTTCTATTCAATTTCAATTCAAATTCATTTCTATTCAATTTCAATTCGAATTCATTTCAAAACGATTTCAGTTCTATTTCAATTTAATTCGAATTTCAATTCTATTCGAAATTCAAATCATTTCCGTTTATTTTGAATTTCTAATCAATTCAGTTTAATTCGAATTTCAATTCTTTTCAAAATATCAGATTTTGAAATCTCTTTCGATATTCATTATAAAATGAATAAAATCGATATAAATATCGTTCACGTCAAAATGGCGTCAATCTAATTAACACGGCTTCATATATTTCTATTTTCAAATACTTCTATTTCAAATATTTCTATTTCAAATATTACCTTTTCAAATATTTCTATTTCAAATATTACCTTTTCAAATATTTCTATTTCGAATATGGAATGAGGCACAATCAATTACCATATAATGTTAATTATATGGATTTTCTACAACACATGTACACAATAACAACGATGAATAATCAACATCATCCAAAGTGCATTCTACACTGTATAAGCATCAAATATAAATATTCAACGCTTATAACAGTCTGTCAATCAATCGATCGACATACAACTAACTATCGGGATTAGTGTATGTCATATATCATCCCAATACCCATGTGGGGTTTCAAACGATCAAACACAGATTTTATTTATGCAGTTGGGCGATGTGTAAAATTTATCGTCCCAATCAATATCAGTCAAATGTGTGTATATAAACAAATCGTCCGATTTGTTTATTTTTATTTCATTTTATATACACGTTAAAAATTCTATTTTTAACTATAAAATATTTTCCACTATATAAATATTTTATTTCATTTCACATCACATCACACAATCAACTACACATCAAAATCAAACAACCAAGCATACAAGCCGTCCATGGTCTGTGGACGACGGGTGTCGGGTGCTACTAAGCACCGTCTGCATCCTAGTATATATTTATAACTAGAAAAATTAAATTAAAAGGTGAGAAGTTCTCACAATATTGCTAATCCAACGCTACGACTCTTCTTATGTAGAAATCTTCGCCGTTCTTGCCTCTTGTCACTTTCTTTGGCCGTATTCTCTACATATGTAAAAATCGAATTTTTACTTCGCTATTCAATATATAAAAATCGAATTTTTACTTCGCTATTCAATATATAAAAATCGAATTTTTACTTCAAACTTCTTCATATAAAAATCGTATTTTTATAAATTCTCTTATAGTTTAAAAATCTCGCCTTTACAGTTTAAAAATCTCGCCTTTACAGTTTAAAAATCTCGGTTTTATAGTTTAAAAATCTCGACTTTACAGTTTAAAAATCTTGGCTTTACAGTTTAAAAATCTCGGCTTTTACAAACAAAGATCACGTTTTTATTTTCATAAATAAGTAAAAACAAAAGCTCACCTTTCACATTTAACCCCTTTTAGCTTTTTCTACCTTTTCGGTAGCCTTTCTAGAGCCAAGAATCTATCAGCTAATGCGAGAATCTCCATGCTGCAGCTCACCAGAAGGCTCCAAATCGAAATGGGAGTTGGCGGCTCGAACAAGCGGTAGTGCAGGTGTCAGGGGGTCTCGGCTGGAGGGGGTCAGGTGCTTCACGGTGGTGCTCCGGGTCTGTGGCGGCCGATTGGCTGAGCGGTGGGGTCCAACATGGTGAAGCAGGGGTTTTTAGGGTTGGACGCGTTTGAGAGGAGGGGCTGGAGGGTTTCTCGAATGGAGGACGAGAATGCGGAGAGAAGAAGGGAGGGCGGAGGCTATGGTGATGGCGCGCGTTGGAGATAGGGGGAGGCGACGTTTTTTTTTCTCCTTTTGGGATCTCGATTTGGGAAAAACAACGGGGAGGAGGGGGGGTGCTGAGAGATGTAAGGAGGGAATCAAAGTTAGGATTATATTATATAATTTAATATTTTATTTTATTTTAATTTTCAAAAGGTTGACTTTCTATTTGAATTCGAAATGGGACCCAACGACTGTCGTCCCTAGCGTTTTACCCCTATTTCGAACACAATGGGATATGTAACGAAGGCCAATCCGACTGTTTCGATTGGTTTTCATTCAAATTAAAATATAAATCTATATATATTCAATTTGAACGTACATTTTAAATTACCAGGGCCACATACAGCCTCGAAAAATTACAGAAAATTATTTCTAGCTTCGTATTGACGATACGGTCCTAACAAAACTAATTTCGTCAAATTCCGAGACCGTTTGAAAAATGGCCATTTTCCAGTCGATTAAAATCAATTGAAACTGGTCAAACGCGTTTTCCTTTGCCACGCACACATATTGATTCGAAAAATTATGAAAATTGGAAGCTAGCAATAATTTGACATCACGGTTCCAACAAAAGTGGTTTCATCGAAATCCGAGGTCGTTTGCAAAATGGCTATTTTTAAGGGCCAGAATTCCATAGCGACTATTCAGAATTTTCAACTGGGCATATCTTTTGATTCCCGCTATGAAATTTTGATTTCCTGGATTCGTTGGAAAGATATTCTCAATTAGATTCTATTATTTTTTGTTTCACTAAAATCCGTTTTATTTTGCACCCGCTACATTCATTTGAAGTTTGAAATCGAATTATCAAACTGTAGGGCCATTTTCAATTCCTTTTATAATTTAAAATAAATATTTATATTCTAACGACGACGAATATAAATATATACGTTCTAATCTATTCAAAATAAATTTCTCGTCGATATTATTTAAAATGATTCATTTTAAATAATCAAAATTCGCTAAAATTGCCAAAATAAAAATTTTAAACTGGCCCAGATTTCCGGGTTATTACAATCTCCGCCACTTAAAACTTTTCGTCCCCGAAAAGTAACAAAGCCGAAAGTTGTTTCACAAATCAACTCAACTTCCAGTGTTTTGATTACGACTTAAGTTCATCAACTTTTCAGTTTCTAAGAACTTTTCAAAAATCTCAAAAATTTGGCTAACACCCTAAATTTTCAAAAGATTTCGCCATAACCTCCCCTGCACCGGGAGCACGGGAAAATCCCGAAATTGCCATATAGGCCTTCTGACCTCAAAAAGAAAAAGAAAAAGCCAAGCGGCTAGCAAATCGGCTCATAAAATCATCATCACCTAAACAAAACAGTAAATTATGGTAAACACAACCTATTTGTCAGGCAAACAAATTTTATTCTCTGCTCTAGCCTCCTTGCTATGACCTGTTCAATGTAAGTACAAGTATATGCAAGCAAATACGACCAAATTTCCAATACAATTCACTATTTGATTCTATTAGGCGTAATGGTTCAAAATTTCAAACAAATAACCAAACAACACAAACATCAATCAATTAGTGAATTATCATTTCAAATTCATAACTTTGATACATAGTCAAAAAATCAGATTTTTGATGCAAAATCACAACAATAAGCCCTATCTAATTTTGGTTCTCACACCAGTCAATAGGAAATATATAGATATTACACATTCGTCACTCGAATATAAATTTTGATGATGATATATCAATCACCAGAATCACCCCCGGGCGACTAGAGTGTAGTTCTATATCTATCCAGTATATTAAAACTTCAAATACACGTTTGCAAGGCGTACATGCAAAATCTTTATATACTGGACCGTCCTAATCAATATAAAATAAATATTCAAATACGTATACAACGATTTAAATTTTCAAAACAGAAATTGTTTTCATTTTAAAAATATACTCTTCACACTCGTTCTAGGATACTACTGATCCTATCTCTAACGAGTCATTCTCGTTGGATATTACTAATCCAATATATGATGAATTCTTTCGTATGGTTCTAAGGTGCCTTGTTCTCTAAGCTTTGTAAGCCAAAGCTCTGATACCACGATGAAACGACCCGAACTTCCCCGGTCTCCGAAGAGAAGAGAAAGAACGAATTGTTTTGAGAACACGACAAAATAGAACGCAGACGAAAGAACATTTCATTGTATATTACAACAATCCCATCAGATACAAGAATATACAGAGTATAAATGAATATTACACAGAAATATCAGAGATTTTGAATTACATTTAAATACATAGCAGCGGAAAATAATACAATACACAACTAGAAAGAGATATACGGATACAAAGCTTTTCGGATATCGTTCCAGCTGTAAACCAGGATCCTGTGAATATAAATCTGCAAAACCAAAACCACTAGCTGCCCGAGTCAAAATAGGGGCACCCAGAGCTTAGGTTAAAACAATAAACTCCAGGTCAGTCATGCGACTGGTGTGAGAACTAAAACAGTTATTAATCTTTATTTTTAAAGTTAAGTAACTGAAGGGACTACGCCGTATAACACGGAACGGGTTTCCTCCCAAGAACACCAGTGCATAAAACAAACAGCGCAATGCTAAGTAAAGAAGAATGAAGCTATTATATGACCCAGGTCCTATCACACAATGCAACGCAAGCTGGGGGATAGGGTTTTCCCTTATAACAGCCAAAGAATGCTTGATACGTTTAAAAAAAATCATTTGATACTATTATCAGTGTATAGTGTATAAAACAACTTCAAATCATAAGTATCAATAATAGACAGCATGGGTACCATATATCGTGTCGCCATACTAGGCTCTACAATCAAAACCGCAAATGTCACGTATTTGGAAGTTGGATTTCCATCTATGAACCGAGGCAAAAGATAGTCCTCACCGATTCGAGACTCTCTAGCCCGAGCCTCAGGATCAGAGCTCAAGTGACCCTTGGAGCGACAGGGTCGGTCCACCGATGTGGGTTAAACTTAAATCCCGAACACTGCATTTCCCTGCCCTTTGGGGCGTAAGTCTTGTCCGTCTGCCGACCAGAATGCATCGGCCGAAACCAAAAAGGAACAAAGCCGAAAGTTGTTTCACAAATCAACTCAACTTCCAGTGTTCTGATTACGGCTTAAGTTTTTCAACTTTTCAGTTTCTAAGAACTTTTCAAAAATCTCAAAAATTTGGCTAACACCCTAAATTTTTGAAAAATTTCGCCATAACCTCCCCTGCACCGGGAGTACGGGAAAATCCCAAAATTGCCATATAGGCCTTTTGATCTCAAAAAGAAAAAGAAAAAGCCAAGTGGCTAGCCAATCGGCTCATAAAATCATCATCACCAAAACAAAACAGTAAATTATGGTAAACATGTACCTATTTGTCGGGCAAACAAATTTTATTCTCTGCTCTAGCCTCCTTGCTATGACCTGTTCAATGTAAGTACAAGTATATGCAAGCAAATACGACCAAATTTCCAATACAATTCACTATTTGATTCTATTAGGTGTAATGGTTCAAAATTTCAAACAAATAACCAAACAACACAAACATCAATCAATTAATGAATTATCATTTCAAATCCATAACTTTGATACATAGTCAAAAAATCAGATTTTTGATGCAAAATCAAAACAATAAGCCCTATCTAATTTTGGTTCTCACACCAGTCAATAGGAAATATATAGATATTACACGTTCGTCACTCGGATATAAATTCTGATGATGATATATCAATCATCAGAATCACCCCCGGGCGACTAGAGTGTAATACTATATCTATCCAGTATATTAAAACTTCAAATACACGTTTGCAAGGCGTACATGCAAAATCTTTATATACTGGACTGTCCTAATCAATATAAAATAAATATTCAAATACGTATACAATGATTTAAATTTTCAAAACAGAAATTGTTTTCATTTTAAAAATATACTCTTCACACTCGTTCTAGGATACTACTGATCCTATCTATAACAAGTCATTCTCATTGGATATTACTAATCCAATATCTGATGAATTCTTTCGTATGGTTCTAAGGTGCCTTGTTCTCTAAGCTTTGTAAACCAAAGCTCTGATACCACGATGAAACGACCCGAACTTCCCCAGTCTCCGAAGAGAAGAGAAAGAATGAATTGTTTTGAGAACACGACAAAATAGAACGCAGACGAAAGAACATTTCATTGTATATTACAACAATCCCATCAGATACAAGAATATACAAAGTATAAATGAATATTACACAGAAATATCAGAGATTTTGAATTACATTTAAATACATAGCAGCGGAAAATAATACAATACACAACTAGAAAGAGATATACGGATACAAAGATTTCCGGATATCGTTCCAGCTGTAAACCAGGATCCTGTGAATATAAATCTACAAAACCAAAACTACTAGCTGCACGTGTCAAAATAGGGGCACCTAGAGTTTAGGTTAAAACAATAAACTCCAGGTCAGTCATGTGACTGGTGTGAGAACTAAAACAGTTATTAATCTTTATTTTTAAAGTTAGGTAAATCAAGGGACCACGCCGTATAACACGGAACGGGTTTCCTCCCAAGAATACCAGTGCATAAAACAAACAGCGCAATGCTAAATAAAGAAGAATGAAGCTATTATAAGACCCAGGTCCTATCACACAATGCAACACAAGTCAGGGAATAGGGTTTTCCCTTATAACAGCCAAAGAATGCTTGATACGTTTAAAAAAAATCATTTGATACTATTATCAGTGTATAGTGTATAAAACAACTTCAAATCATAAGTATCAATCATAGACGGCATGGGTACCATATATCATGTCGCCATACTAGGCTCTACAATCAAAACCGCAAATGTCACGTATTTGGAAGTTGGATTTCCATCTATGAATCGAGGCAAAAGATAGTCCTCATCGATTCGAGACTCTCTAGCCCGAGGCTCAGGATCAGAGCTCGAGTGATCCTTGGAGCGACAGGGCCGGTCCACCGATGTGGGTTAAACTTAAATCCTGAACACTGCGTTTCCCCGCCCTTCGGGGCGTACGTCTGGTCCGTCTGCCGACCAGAATGCATCAGCCGAAACCGATATAACCGACGCGCCTCGCAATAGCAACAACCACATAGGTGAAAAGTATATAAATGTCAGGGCTGGTAGGTCACTGACACCACCCTAGCTAGAAAGACACGCATGCCCTCCCTGAGGTCCTTCTCCCGTTTTTGGTTCACAACCGGGGTGTGAGGCTCGCGAATTCACGTTACACAAAGCTATGCCACACAGGCGGTGCTTTGATCATCAACCACAAGACTTTACTTTTCAACAGAAGCCTTGATCGTTTGCCACTTAGGCATGCCACACAGGCAATTCACTCTATGCGTTTGATATCCATCAGTATATAACCCGTGAGCTCGTATGTCTCAGAGAAGGGCGTTAAGCAAGAGAATAAATTCTCCGCCGCCAAACAGATATATATTTAATAGAAATCAATCACACAGACTAAAATCCAATGTCAGACACACAGCCATTTACAAGTCCGTTCTGGGTCTGAACGAAACCGGAGGCACCTAGTACCCCGCATATCCATCAATCTCCAAATACGTATGGACGATCACCAACTGTTTCCATCTTCTTGGGTGTACATCCCAATCAAGATCATCAGTAATCACCCAAACGATGTGAAGACCTCCGGTCTTCGACCACCGTCTTCATCTTCGACTTATCGTCGTATCAGTTATTCAGAATGGGATAAACCCGGTCTTTCCGAATAACTCGCGTATATAATAAACAAGTGTTACACAAACACAACATACGCCTCATTCCAATTCATCAGTCACTAATCGTAAATTAACAAGGGAATAATTCCCTAAATATTAACCTCGAAGGCCGAAACCAACATCAGATCAATATCCAGAAAACCATTCCGCTTAGCTAACCGACAGTTAGTTTCTAAATTTCACATTCATAGGGAAAGGTTCCCATTAATTTTATCAAAGATAAATTCCTTGAATCTATTCTTTAGTCTTCTTTTGAATATCGATTCAACTAGTCGGGATTAACAAACCTTACCGAAGTAATCATTTGTTTTAATTTCCCAATCCTAACCAATTCATCCCATGAAGTAAAACTGGTAATACTTCATATTTAACACCACGGTGTTATCGGTAAATTCAATTACCATTTCACGTTCAAATCTAATTAAAGATTTAACTAACGCCTAGAGCAAAATTGGTGATACTCCACCCTCGATCATTTCAAACTAATTAAAGATTCATTAAAACTCCACTTAGTTTTAGTCTGTGACTGGGTTAAAGAATCAGTGCCATTTAAAACACGGTTCACGATAAACACAAAATCACATCACATTTCGGTCATTCCCAAACCGTAAATTAGCAAGTGAGCAGTTCCCTAAGTATTAACCCCGAAGGCCGAAACCAACATCAGATCAATACCTCTGAAACCATTCAACTTAACTAATCCCCAGTTAGTTTCTGATTTTCTTAACTCCTTTAGGTCTAAGAACAATATTATTGAAGATACCGTTCACGACAACCCAAATTCACGTTTTATTAATTATCTGGTTAAAGAACGAGTGTTATTTAAAACACTGTTCACAATAAACCCAAAAATCAATCTCAATTCAATTCCAATTAAATATTATTTAATTGGTACACTTCATTAAATCTAAATAAAAAGATTTAATTTGTTCTCAACTGGGTTCAAGAACAATGTTGATGAAGACACCATTCACGACAAACCCAAATCACATTTGATATCAAATACAAGGCTCTGAATAGAAAATATATCGGCTTATATTCAATATCAAATTCTACGACCAACAAATGTCGTATTGGAAATAACGATATAACTATATATCTTTCAAATTTCCATAACAACACCTGTATAATCACGAATTCCAACATCGAAATAATCCAAAGACAATTTCGATTCAAATCCCTTCCAATGCAATTATTGGAAATTCTGGTTATATTTCAAAACCATTTCAAACTCACTTTATTTATTTTAAAAATAAATAAATTACTATTCTAGTTCAAAACTAGTTCATTTCGATAAAAATCTATTTTTATCTTTTCAAATATGGAGTTTTTCATCCCAATTCTTCACAAATCATTTCTTATGATTTTACACAAATTATTACTATTTTTAATAATTTTATCAAGGCCCGTACAGTCGATTTCCATCAACGGCCACCGAACTGCACTTACAGCGACCTTTTTCAAATCTGATTCGGACATAATTCCAAATCCAACCGTTAGATTTCTAATATTCGTAAGAAAGCTCTTTTTGATACGAACCCAACGGTTCCGGTTTTAGGAGAATCCGACGGTCGGATCTCCCGCAATATCCATCCGAGGTCAATGGTCGAAATTCGCGAACTGCCACGGTGCGGCGCATTCTATTCAGGCCATTATATTATATATATATATAATATATATAATATATACTTCATCGATTTCCTTTTAAAACGTATTTTATAAATCGTTTTAAATTCGTTTTCAAACGATTTCAACTCCCTTTTCGAATTCAAATCAAAATTGAATTTTCCCTTTCAAATTCTTTTTACATTCGTTTTCAAATTGATTCCAATTCAAATTGATTCTTAATTCAATTTCAATTCCTTTTCAATTCAATTTCGATTCGTATTTAATTCTATTCAATTTCAATTCGAATTCATTTCTATTCAATTTCAATTCCAATTCATTTCTATTCAATTTCAATTCGAATTCATTTCAAAATGATTTCAGTTCTATTTCAATTTAATTCGAATTTCAATTCTATTCAAAATTCAAATCATTTCCGTTTATTTCGAATTTCTAATCAATTCAATTTAATTCGAATTTCAATTCTTTTCAAAATATCAGATTTTGAAATCACTTTCGATATTCATTATAAAATGAATAAAATCGATATAAATATCGTTTACGTCAAAATGGCGTCAATCTAATCAACACGGCTTCATATATTTCTATTTTCAAATATTTCTATTTCAAATATTTCTATTTCGTATATTACCTTTTCAAATATTTCTATTTCAAATATTACCTTTTCAAATATTTCTATTTCAAATATGGAATGAGGCCCAATCAATTACCATATAATGTTAATTATATGGATTTTCTACAACACATATATACAATAACAACGATGAATAATCAACATCATCCAAAGTGCATTCTACACTGTATAAGCATCAAATATAAATATTCAACGCTTATAACAGTCTGTCAATCAATCGATCGACATACAACTAACTATTGGGATTAGTGTATGTCATATATCATCCCAATACCCGTGTGGGGTTTCAAACGATCAAACACAGATTTTATTTGTGCAGTTGGGCGATGTGTAAAATCTATCGTCCCAATCAATATCAGTCAAATGTGTGTATATAAACAAATCGTCCGATTTGTTTATTTTTATTTCATTTTATATACACGTTAAAAATTCTATTTTTAATTATAAAATATTTTCCACTATATAAATATTTTATTTCATTTCACATCACATCACACAATCAACTACACATCAAAATCAAACAACCAAGCATACAAGCCGTCCATGGTCTGTGGACGACGGGTGTCGGGTGCTACTAAACACCGTCTGCATCCTAGTATATATTTATAACTAGAAAAATTAAATTAAAAGGTGAGAAGTTCTCACCATATTGCTAGTCCAACGCTATGACTCTTCTTATGTAGAAATCTTCGCCGTTCTTGCGTCTTGTCACTTTCTTTGCCCGTATTCTCTACATATGTAAAAATCGAATTTTTACTTTGCTATTCAATATATAAAAATCGAATTTTTACTTCGCTATTCAATATATAAAAATCGAATTTTTACTTCAAACTTCTTCATATAAAAATCATATTTTTATAAATTCTCTTATAGTTTAAAAATCTCGCCTTTACAGTTTAAAAATCTCACCTTTACAGTTTAAAAATCTCGGCTTTACAGTTTAAAATTCTCAGCTTTACAGTTTAAAAATCTCGGCTTTTACAAATAAAGATCACGTTTTTATTTTCATAAATAAGTAAAAACAAAAGCTCACCTTTCACGTTTAACCCCTTTTAGCTTTTTCTCCCTTTTCGATAGCCTTTCTAGAGCCAAGAATCCGTCAGCTCATGCGAGAATCTCCATGCTGCAGCTCACCAGAAGGCTCCAAATCGAAATGGGCGTTGGCGGCTCGAACAAGCTGCGGTGCAGGTGTCAGGGGGTCTCGGCTGGAGGGGGTTAGGTGCTTCACGGTGGCGCTCCGTGTCTGTGGTGGCGGATTGGCTGAGCGGTGGGGTCCAGCATGGTGAAGTAGGGTTTTTTAGGGTTGGACGCGTTCGAGAGGAGGGGCTAGCGGGTTTCTCGAATGGAGAAGGAGAACGCGGAGCGAAGAAGGGAGGGCGGAGGCTGTGGTGATGGCGCACGTCGGAGATAGGGGAGGCGACGGTTTTTTTCCCTTTTGGAATCTCGATTTGGGAAAACAACAGGGGGGCTGAGGATGTAAGGAGGGAATTAGAGTTAGGATTATATTATATAATTTAATATTTTATTCTATTTTAATTTTCAAAAGGTTGACTTTCTATTTGAATTCAAAATGGGACCCAATGACTGTCGTCCCTAGCGTTTTACCCCCATTTCGAACACAATGGGATATGTATCGGAGGCCAATCCGACTGTTTCGATTGGTTTTCATTCAAATTAAAATATAAATCTATATATATTCAATATGAACGTACATTTTAAATTACCGGGGCCACATACAGCCTCGAAAAATTATAGAAAAATTATTTCTAGCTTTGTATTGATGATACGGTCCTAACAAAACTAATTTCGTCATATTCCGAGACCGTTTGAAAAATGGCCATTTTCCAGCCGATTAAAATCAACTAAAACTGGTCAAACACGTTTTCCTTTGCCAAGCTCACATATTGATTCGAAAAATTATGAAAATTGGAATCTAGCAATAATTTGACATCACGAATCCAACAAAAGTGGTTTCATCGAAATCCGATGTCGTTTGCAAAATGGCTATTTTTAAGGGCCAGAATTCCATAGCGACTATTCAGAATTTTTAACTGGGCATATCTTTTGATTCCCGCTACGAAATTTTGATTTCCCGGATTCGTTGGAAAGATATTCTCAATTAGATTCTATTATTTTTGGTTTCACTAAAATCCGTTTTTTTTTGCACCCGCTACATTCATTTGAAGTTTGAAATCGAATTATCGAAATGCAGGGCCATTTTCAATTCCTTTTATAATTTAAAATAAATATTTATATTATAACGACGACGAATATAAATATATACGTTCTAATCTATTCAAAATAAATTTCTCGTCGATATTATTTAAAATAATTCATTTTAAACAATCAAAATTCGCTAAAATTGCCAAAATAAAAATTTTAAACTGGCCCAGATTTCCGGGTTATTACAGTTCTATTATATTTTATCTATGTGTTGTGAGTTACACGACTAGTTCCGCTTTTGTTATCCTACCCTGTGATCGTCTGTAGTTGTCTGGCATGTCTTTCAGCGCATTATTTCCCTTGTTAAGTGCAGGAGTTATGGGCGGTCTTCACATTTGGTATTAGAGCGAGGTTAATCAATTTTGGACAGAGCTCAAGACGTAATTACATATGAGAGGCGTATTTGTAGATTTCTGATGGATGTATACTATATTATAATGTTTAGTATAGTAATGTTCCAACTCCATTTGCTGTTTTTCTTGGATGTGGGGTAATCATTCTATTTTTCAAATTTAGAATGAGTCCTCGAGCGTCGAGACACATTACTAGGGAGGAGACTGTTCCTGTAGGGGGTGATGACATCGATCATGAGGAGGATACCCGTTCAGGGTACAGCCACGATAGATGTAGGAGTTCAAGTGCAAGTGCCTAGGGTTGTGGACTTCGCAAAGCTATGAGAAGACTTCATTACTCCAAGGGGAAGCCGTTTAAAGGGATGGAGCCGATTGTAGAGATTCATGAGGGGCTTGATACTTGCTTTCAGATTTTTGGAGACTTAGGTATTGATAATGCGATTAGGAGGAAGCTTGCAGCAAAACAGCTCCAAGGCAGAGCTATTGATGGTGGAACTCTGTCACTCTCCAAACTCCTAAAGATGAGATCACATGGGATCAGTTTCAAGTCAAATTCGAGACGAAGTTCATTTCTACTGTTCAGAAGTCTATATTGTTCAAGAGGTTCATTGAGATGAAGCAGAATGGTAGACCGGTGTTAGACTATGTTTCGGATTTTGAAGCTTTGTCCAAGTATGCTCATTCATACGTTGAAACTCCATACTAGAAGAACGAAAAGTTTGTCATGGGGTTTGACAAATACCTTGGGAATCAGCTAGTTGATCTCTTGGATGACACATATGAGAAGATCGTGCAGAAAGCTCTAAGGCATGATAGTTTGTTTCCCAAGGAAGAGACTGTTGTTGCAGCTAAAGAGGAACCAAAGCCACAACAAGGTGGTAATAACAAAAAGAGGAAGCAGCAACAACAAAAAGGAAAAGATGGTTTAAAAAAATAAAAAGGCGAAGTGACTTGCTATAACTGCTAGTAGAAGGGCCATTTCTCAAAGGATTGCAGAAATCCAAATGTTGAAAGGAAGTGCTTTAAGTGTGGAAAGCTTGGGCATGGCAAAAATGATTGTCCAGAACTAGCTAAGGGTAAGTAGGTTGTGAAGGCATATGCTTTAGAAGCTGTGTCATCTTCTTCGAGGGCTCCTATGTCGGAGGAGAAAGGGAAGAGTGTCTTCATTCAAGGTATTCTTTCCGTTAGAAATTTTTTCATTCGTGTGTTGTTTGATACTGGAGCATCACATTCTTTCATTTGCAATGAGCTTGTGTGCCGCTTAGGTTTGGAGCCCGAGATTTGTGATAGACCTTTGGTTATGACTAATCTAGGGGTTTCATCCATCTTGTGTATGATTTGTCGTGGTTTAGTGTTGTTGAGTCATGGTTTCTCCTTTATGAGTGATTGCTTTCTTTTGAACTTCGCGGGGTTTGGGATTATTTTTGGTATGGACTGGCTCAAGAGTATGTGACAAAAGTGGATGGTGAGAAGCTTTAGGTGGCAGTCGGGAATGTGGAAGGGAGAATGGTTGTTATTCGATGTAAGCCCGAAGATGGTGTCTTCGTAAGCTATTTATATTCGCTTGTGATTCCACAAAAGACTTGTCATCAGTGTTGATTGCTAGTGAGTTTGATAATGTCTTTGACGAGGTCAAAAGGTTGTTGCCGCATCGTGAGACTGAGTTCAGGATCGATTAGGTTGAAGGTGCTAGACCTATCGTTATGACTCTAAGGCGGATGGTTCCTAGAGAACAACGAGAGTTAGAGGCGCAAGTATGTGTCCTTTTGGGAAAAGATTTCATGTGGAGAAGCGTGTCCGAATAGGGTGCACCGGTTGTGTTTGCAACCAAGGCTGATGGATCTTTGAGATTGTGTGTGGGCCATCGTGAGCTGAATAAGGTGACTAAGAAGAACAAGCATCCATTGCCGAGGATAGATGACTTGTTTGATCAGCTTCACGAGGCCAAAGTGTTTTCTCAAATGGATCTGACAACGAGATTTCACCAGTTGAGAGTGGCAAAGTATAGTGTGCCGAGACTGCTTTTAGGACACCATCCGGTTTTTTAGAATGGCTGGTGATGCCATTTGGGTTGACTAACGCGAAAGCATATTTCGTGGATCTTATGAATAAGGTTTTCAGAGATCATTTGAACAAGTTTTTGCTTGTGTTCTTGGATGATATTCTGATTTTCTCCTAGAATGAGGAAGAGCATAAGATGCGCTTGCGAATTACTTTGGAAATCTTTCGAAAGCACTAGCTGAGGGCTAAGTTTTCGAAGTTTCACTTCTGGAAGAGCGAAGTGAGGTTCTTAGGCCATGTTGCTTCAGGAAATGGAATAACGGTTGACCCCGCTAAGGTGGAAGCAATCCAGGACTGGGATAGACCTAAGAATGCAACAAATGTTCAGAGTTTCCTTGGGTTGGTGGGTATTATCATTATTTTATCAAGGATTTCTCCAAGATTGCTGCATCATTAACATGATTGACGAAGAATAATCAAGTGTTCACATGGGATGCGAAGTGTGAGCAAGATTTTGGAATCCTAAAAGAGAGACCGACGAGTGCTCCTGTTTTGACGATTCCAAGTGGGAATGACGAGATTGTGGTACACACCGATGCATGTGGTACGGGACTTGGAGCAGTACTGATGAAGAAGGTTAGATTTGTGGAAGTACTGGATTTAGAGCAGTACTGATGTAGAAGGAGAGAGTTATTTCACCAATCGAGTCATAGGTATCTGATATATTCATACATAAGAGTTTCTGCAAAGTCGTGATGAAACATATAACTTGTACAAAGTTGACAATTGAAGCCGTGCGAAAAGAATTATCCAACTTATGATTTGGAGTTGGCTACGATCATGTTTGCTCTGAAGATGCAGAGACATTACATATTGGAGGTTTGAATCGAGTTGTTTAAGGATCGCATGTTGTTGAAGTATCTTTTCTGCCAGAAGGATTTTAATCTTCCATAGCAATAATAGTTAGAGTTTACGGCATCGTACGATTTTGGTATAGCCTATACTCCTGGTAAAGCTAACGCAGTGGCGGATGCATTGAGTCGAAGACACACAAGTTTAGGAGCGATGTTTTCAGAATGGAAGAACCTTGAGTAGTTGGCAGGATTTGATTTCAGACCACGGTGTGAGTTGGAGCCTGAAATGTTGACAAGCTTATCGATAAGATCTACTCTCATCGAAAGGACTGGCAAAAGCCCAAAGCGTGATGCAAATCTTGTCGAGATTATTTAGAAGTTGGAACCAAAGGGTAAAGAATTCAAAGTCGATTGAGAGGGTTAGCTTTGGACACAAGGACGACTAGCTATTTCGGATATCGATGGATTGAGAGATGAGGTTCTGAGGGAATGTCATCACTCAAAATTGATGATTCATCCTAGTAGTAATAAGATGTATCAGACATGAAGCAAACTTACTACT
Organism: Allium sativum; assembly: GCA_030737875.1. Lineage (NCBI taxonomy): Eukaryota > Viridiplantae > Streptophyta > Magnoliopsida > Asparagales > Amaryllidaceae > Allium > Allium sativum. The sequence continues at coordinate 606,674,791 of CM060919.1, read as the reverse complement.
GGGATGGAACGAAGAGGGACATTGGAAAGTTTATTTCCAAGTGTATGAACTGTCAATTAGTGATAGATGAATAGAAGAAGCCGAGTGGATTGATTTAGCCATTGGAAGTTCCTAAGTGGAAATGGGAACAAGTATCTATGGATTTTATCGATGGAGTTCCTAGAACCAGGGCAGGAAATGAAGGGATTTAGGTCATTGTGGATTGGTTGACCAAAAGCGCAATGTTTATTCCTGTCAGATTGACTAGGACAATATCAAAGTTGGTTGAACTTTATATTAAATAGATAGTTCTGTTCCATGCTATCCCGAAGAGCATAGTGAGTGATCGATATCCATTATTCACCAGTGGATTTTGGAAGAGTTTGCAACAGACTTTGGGAGAACCGAGTTGTGTTTGAGTACGGCTTATTATCCCCAGGCTGGTGATCAAATCTAAAGGATTAACCAAGTTTTGGAAGATCTCTTAAGACCTTGTGTACTGGACTTCGGGGGATCATGGAAAGACCATCTACATCTAGTTAAGTTTACGTACAACTATAGCTACCAGTCGAGCATTGGGATGGTACCATATAAGGCGTTGTATGGAAGGCCATGTAATTCTTTGGCATGTTAGTTAGAGACTGGAGTTAAGTTGATACTTGGGCCAGAAATGATCAGAGAAACCTTGGATTGTATCGAGATCGTTCGACAATGAATGAAGGCAACCCAAGATCGTCAGAAGAGTCACACTGATAAACATCGAAAAGATTTGGAGTTTGAAGTTGGTGACATGGTTTTCGTGACTATTTTGTCGTTGAAGCATGTGGTTCGATTTGGAAGTAAAGGAAAGTTAGCCTCAAGATTTGTCGAACTGTTTCCAATAATCGAGCAGATTGGGAAGCTCGCATATAAATTGGATTTACCTGAGAAGATGTCGAGTGTGCACAGTGTTTTCCATGTGTCATTTCTATGGAAATGTGTTTATGATTCGAATGTGGTGGTACTTCCCAGAACAGTACGAAGACCTAGAATTCGAGACTGTAATTTCGAGATCTCGAAAGTTGCTTCGCGTTGTACGGAATGACACGAAACAGTTGAGTAGGAAGACGGTTAAGCTAGTCAAGGTGCAATGGAGTGAGGATGAAGAAATTTGTACGTGGGAAACGGAAGAGAGTATGAAGACGATCCATCAAGAACTCTTCGTTGGTATGACCGATTAATGTTATGTCACCTTACACCATTGTAGCTTGTATTATTATCATTACAATTCCGCATGCTAGGTTAAGGCTATGGATACATACTTGATTAATGCTAGTTTGGATGATAAATTGGCTGCTTCTGGATAGTAAGCATGCGAAATTGTTTCTGGTTGCTTGTGTTTGCTTGGGATTTCGAGGGCGAAATTCCTAGGGGGAGAATGTAACGACCCGCATTTTGCGTATTAGAGGATCTTAAAATACTTTTATTTAATTCCTTGAGAGTAGAATCACTCTCATATTTTGATATGTTGGTTTTGGGGATGTGAGACATGTCCATAATGTTTATCAATTTTATTTGTGATAATTTTTCCCCTATCAGTATTGTATAGGGAATAACTTTTGATTGGAATCGAATCAGGTGCAAAGATAGATTTTAATGGAAAAGAAATGGTGTTTCCAATTCCGTAAATCAGTCACATTAAAGATTTGGTTCAGTGGTTTGGGAGGAATTGCTGTTTTAGTGTTACACAATTTCTATACAGGTTAATTAGTCATTAGTGGTTTGATTTGGTGAGGCCCATTAGTGGACTAGTTGACCGGCTATAAATAGAGGGGTAGAGGCAAGGATAATGGTTTACTTTCTCCATTTCGTATTTAGTTGGGGTTAGATCTACATAAGAAGATTGAAGATCTACATCAAGGAAGGCTATATTTAATCAAGAGAGAATAGATAGCATCAAATTGAGCGATTTAAAGATCATTCTTCATTGTCCAAATTTTTAGATTATTGATTTCAAGCTAATTTGAGGATTTGGTGAGTGATAAGCATCTCTCACACGAATTCGTTCGACTATATGGGTTGTTTGGTCTTATTTTCATCATTTCAAGTTGATTTTGACTAGATATGCATCATGGTAAGTATTTTTTCATTTGAATTGGCATAGATTTAATCTGGCAACTTAAATTGGTAATTCGTATGTTAATTCATATTTTGATGTAAATTTAGATCCACTATTTTGTTCATTCATTGTTTTATCGTGATTCAGTGAATTCTACGGGAATGTATGCTGATATTTGTTGTGCTATTGCTTGTTTGATGATTACTTGAATTATTGGATGTTTTGATGGATCGGTCGCACGCGTTGACAGTCGGATGAATCTAACAACGATAGGTTGTGATTTGTGATGGATCGCGTGGCTTCTCGTGCAAGAAATGATGGGTCAACGTGGTCGAGTCGTTCGAGATTGAAGTCGGGTTATTGATGATGTGGCAAGCTTGGGTCGTGGCTTAATGTGGCGGTCTGGTTGCAACATAATGGGTCGGTACTTGGTAAAATCGGGTCTTCCAAGTTGGGTCGGGTTGTTCGAGTCGGGTCGAGTCTTCCAAGTTGGGTCGGGTCACATGGAGTTAGGTTGGTCAAAGCAGCGTTTGATGGATCGGTGACAATGGCTTGCAGCAGATCAATGGGTCGCTAGGATTAATGAGTTGTCATGGAAGCAGACCGATGGGTCGTGGAACGACGCGGGAATGGTCGCAGAGTTTGTGAAACACTGTGGATAATGACTTATGGAAAAAGATGAAATGATGTAGTAAAGAAGGGTAAAACATTGTGTATCAACTATCAACCAAACGAAGCTTGTTATTGGTTCGTTGATGGTCGTGGCTTCAACGTGATTTCAAGTTGGAATGTTCGAAGTGTTGTAAAGTGTTCATTGATAATCATAATGCAACGAATGTAAAGAAGACTCAAAGTTGGGAGTCCATGGATAATGGTTGCTCGAGAAGTAGCTTGAGATTATAAACATTCATTAGGTTGGATGGCTATAGATTTAGAAGGCTGAGGAATTACTTTAATCGAAGGTTCTGGCGGTCTCAAATCAGGGGTATAAGGGGGATGCCCAAAAGACTGGATGTTAGTTGGGCTAGTATCCTGGGTATTGTGGAAAGGCCTGGTTGTCTTCGTTGAGTAAGGCAAATATACGTTTCGTGGAAAGGCGTATGGAGTTTTGCTAGAACCGAGGTCATCATTAGCCCTTGACAAATGGCATGTCGTAGTCAGTCATACGATTAACGATGGTTTCAAGGTAGGATTGGCGGTGATAGCCATGGTCATGGATGATGATTTTTTGCTTGAATCGTCTTGTGTAGAATGTCCGATGTCGAAGGAGATATCTCTTAGGTGTTTTTCTAATGTTGGTTTAAGCCTTTAGGGCTTGTGCTTGGGAGATGTCAATATCGATTAGGATGATCCATGCCTTATGATTGTTTACCTTAAATGTACTATTTTTCTATCTAATTATTGTGAAGGCTATCACTATCGGATGTGGAGGAGACGGGTTAGGTTCTTCTCTGATGTATTGGTAGATTAGTTGATTAATCTACCTATTTCTCACATACTTTATTAATGATGTTAGATAGTTGTTTTATCGCTCATTAAGACTGTTGTCTGACTTAAGATTTTATGTTTCCTCTTATTACCTTGGGTTGTTTATACATTGTGTTGGGGATGGGCAGACTAGGTGGCAGGTGATAAATCTTGATGAGATGATGTTGCAGAGTGATAATGAACATGAGGCTTACGTACTGGTGCTACTATACATATATCTTGTTGTCTTCCGCTGTTATGGTTTTTCTGAGTGATTGTAGTGAGGCATTTTGTACATATTCTTATGTTGTTATCCTTTGTTGTATGGATATTCTTTCAAGTTGTTATGGACATTAGTTTCTGCTCAATTCTCCTTCCCTATTATATGCATGTTGTATATGTTCTATTATATTTTATCCCTGCATTGTGAGTTATACGACACGTTCCGCTTGTGTTATCCTACCCGGATGACCGTCCATAGCTGTCTGGCACGTCGCATTATTTTCCTTGTTAAGTGTAGGAGTTATGGGCGGTCAACACAATCAATGTGGCGAACAATCAAAGATATGAAATTCTCAACTCGGATCTAGACATAATAGCAACATGTATTTATTATTGGCTTTTTATTCTTAGTTTATTTCAATGTAGTTATTTTGTTGGAACAATAAAAAATGGATGGATGTTAGTTAAAATATAAATTAAAAAAAGTTTGATTGCATCTAGTTGCATAAAACTTATTTGTATGTTTTGTGGATATGCAGCATGGTTCATGGTTGCATTTTATTTAACCTTATTGCTAATAATTCCAAAGTGAGGGAACCGTAGCAGTCTACAACTGTAGAATTAGGTGAATTTCGAAATCAATCTCTACCTAAAGCATAAGCACTTAAAGTCTAATGGTTTTACTCCAGTCTAATTGTTTTAATAAAATCATATTTTATTAATATTGTCCTTTTAAATACTCGATTCTGATCCATAGAAAATCCAAAATCCATATAAAACAGGTACTGTATGTCGAGATTCAACATGGTCCAAAATCCATGGGAAATCTGTACTATCTACACATGAAAAACTGATTCTGGCCAGTATGCTGCTACCAGATTGGAAACCCAACAAAATAAATCTTCAATTTGCGGAGACCTTTGTTGATGTCGAACTGGGTGGGTTTGTGTATCATATGAAAATTATGATTCGATATCTTTAGATTTGGAGCAGGTATATATAATTTTACAATTAACTCTTCGTAGTATTTTACATAAGAATTGTTGGTCATTTATGTTATTAGTAAATATCCGTTGTTCGATCACGAAAAATATTGCGTTATCAGTAATTCGTGTTCTTGATTTATATTTTCCATTATGGATTTGCAACTAAAATTTTCATTTCGTAATCAAAACCAAACCCGAGGAAGTGAAGTTAGTTTAGTAGTTAAGCTGTTTGGGCAATTCAACATGGATATGTATATACTGTTTCATGCAGTAATCTGAAATTCAGTGTTATGTTTGATTTTTTCAAGTGTTAGCTTATGTCTCAACTAAAAGTTCACCAACTCAAACTGTTTTTCTTTTTCCATCTCCAATGCTCAAGGTTTAATCGGTAATAAAAATATTTCTGTGTTTCCTTTCGCATGTGACTTAATATAGGGATGAGAGTTGGCTGCAATGTTTTCTACAAATTTTGGGTATGGTTTTTCAAAGTATTCATCTGATTCCCATTACTCTTCAGATGTTGAGCAATCATTTTATTCCCTGACATTTGTGTTTGCTTTATACGAAAAGCATGTTAGCCGTTTGTATTTGTATTAAGTGATAGTTTCATGAACTCTCTTTGGTGGCATATTATTTCAGGATTTTCAATGTTAGTTTGATTTGGTATTAGGAGAACACAAAGATTCTCTTTCAACATGCCTACATGCGACACAATACACACACATGACCACAAAGCCACGATACCTACAAGCTTTATATCCAAAGAAAGTGTGGGCTGCTACGTTGAGTCAGTTCAGGTCAATGGGTGTATAGTCTGGAGGCTAAGTGCAGGTCCGATGGTGAAGTAGGGTTGGGTTCAGGCGAACTGACATGAACTGACCTATTGAAGTGGGGTTGGTTTAGGTTTGATGGTGAAATGGGTGATTTGACTGAACTGGCTTATTGACCTGAACTGCCTCGAAGTAGCTATTTGACATCATGGCTTTGTGTTCATGTGTGCATATCGTGTCACACGTATGCATGTTGAAAGAGGTGTTGTAGTAATCAACATTTTGCTTTCCATTTTTAGTGTTTGTTTAGTGTGAGTTTGGTATGAGAATTGAAATAGATAAATTTCAGAGTTTGTTTAGTGTGAGTTCAGCATGAAGGTTTGTTTAGTGTGAGTTCAGCATTTTGCTTCCCATTTGTAGTAATCAACATTTTGGTATTTGTCACATGGTTAGGTGAGACAGGATGTTCATGTAATGAGTGGTTTGGTATTTTCATGAATATGCACAACCTATGCACATGATTCGTGCACATCAAAAGTTAGCTTTTGCACAACCATTTCTAGATTCTATACATCATTTCTTTATGAAACATATAAATTTTGTAAATGCATTATTTCAACATCTAGCCTATACTCATCGCTGCTTTTATTTACAGCAACATGGACTTCATCAGCATGATCAACACGCTTAATGTTTGCATGAATATATTCAACATTTATCTCAGCATCAGAATCTTCCCTTACTTCAATTTTATCAGGCTCTGTTTTTTTAGTTTGTTATTTTCAATAACTAGCTCTGTTTTATCAAACTTTGTGATTTGATGAAAAATCAGTGGTACAGTTTCCAGTTATTGTAAGACTTTCATTAACTGAAGTTATGCTTTGTATAAATTGCGTTATGCCTTGTGTTATCAAAAATCTCCACATGCTTTGTGTATAAATTATGTTATTCTTTGTATAAATTGTGTCACGCTTTATATAAATTATGTTATGCTTTGTGTTATGAGAAATATGTGTTGCAGTTTCTATTTATTGTAAGTCTTGAATTAGATACGGTCTAAGACCATGTCTGAATTACACCACAGATATAGTCAAAAACAATACCTAACTCAGCAAAAAGCTTTGCAGGAGTGTAAATTAGATACGGCTTATATTCATATCTATAGATTATTTAAATACAGTTTATATTCATCTAGTAACAATTAAGATACGGCTTGAGCTGTATGTTATTTTCAATGAGATATGGCTTACAGTCGTATCTATTTGTACATTAGATGCGGCTTAGAGCCATATCAAATTTTGATTTAGATACGGCTTATGGCTGTATCTAATATTTAAACACGCCATTATTTGATATGGCTTAGAGTCGTGCCTAACATCAGTATATCTAATATTTAAACACGCCATTATTTGATATACGACCCAAAACACAGCCTAATTTGCATATATGGTGTAGTGTCAGTTATTTGTTAATATACTGATGTCATTTTAATTATACACCTCGGTTTACAATAAATATATGATGCAAATAACTGAAATAACATCACATAAAAAATGAAAATGATGTCAAATAGCAAAAATCATATACCTTTCATTTGTATGTAAATCCAAAAAAAATAATCCAATCAGATCATCCAACTACAACATTCCAAGAAATACCAAAATAACTTAGTTATATTATTCTTTTTTCTACCAATGCAACCTATAAACATTCAACACTAATCTATTTTTTCAACCATACCAATCCAAAAACATCGAACAATAATCCACCTAACTCCAACATTTAGAACATTCTAAACAACCTAGACATGAATCCACATAAACAAAATACATTACTTTCCTGCCTCTTTAGTCAAAATCAACTTTAATAGTTACATAACATTTATTCTCGGATGAATTCATAAGATGATTTAAAAAAAAACTTTACATTTTGTCTTGTATTAAATTGAGAGCCTCATGGCGCACATCATCAACCTCTTACATCATGTAGAATTCCCTTTTCTTGGTCGCCAAGTAAAATGTGTAACACACAAATTGTAACAACCCGTATTTTGAATAACATGTTATAACATAAACCAAGGCAGAATTAAATGTTAAAATCTGAATAAAGGAAAACGGGCTATGCCATTGCGTTCGTCTCGGAAAAATACGTGAAATAGAGTCCAAGTTTTCGAAAATCGGAGTCCGTATGACCAAGTTATAGCCCGTCAAAGTTTTCAGAAAATTTCAAGTTCAAGAACAGTTCAAATTTCAAATCTGGAGCCAAATAGACTGGGCGGGAAAGTTTCCCGCCTAGCCCCCAAGTCGACTGGGGAGTCAACTTGGGAGTCGACACACCCCAGGTGGTGTCGACTGCCCAGTCGACACCTCTGTCGACCTGGGTGGTCGGGCCAGTTTGGCCTGGTGCACCTGCTTTCCCCTTTGAGTCATGTTTTGAGGCATGTGACGAGATTTGATGGCTCAGATCTAAACTAGGGTTAATCCTATGGCCTAAACTAACCTAAACTTCTATAAAAATACCCTAAGACCTAGCCTAAACCCACACAAATCAATCCTACAACTAAGTGCTGCCAAAATTCTCCCTAATCATGGCCTCCATCTTCATCTTGAGAGCTTCTAAGGCAAAAACGAGCCATCTTGCTTCATCAAATCAAAGGAGCTACTTATTTTCAAGGCTATTTGTGTTGCTACATCATCCCTAGAGCTTCTACAACGTCTCTATCTTGTTCTATTATGTTCTAGTTCTCATAGCCACGCTTTGTAAGCCCTCCTCTACTCTTAGATCCAAAACTATGAACTTAATATGACATGTAGCAAGTTGAAATGAGACTTTTGTGTCATGCTTGCCTTGGATTTCATGCATAGATTCATTCATGACCCTTTTGATCTATGTTTGTGGACCTAATGTTTACCTATCATGAATCTAGTACCATTTATGTTGACATTTGGGTGGAAGGCTATGAGTTTTATGTGGTGATTGTGCATAAATGCAACATAGAACCCCTCATGACCTTGATATTAAATTGCCATGATGGACCTATATGCTAATCACAAGTTTATCACCCTATTTGCTAAGTTTAATGCCATGCATGTGTAGGTTGGAATTGGACCTAAGTGCAATATTTGCCTTGAACCTATCATTGTATGCATCGATCTATTCATGTCTCTCTTGATCTATGATTGTGGACCTATCATGAACCTAGTACCGTTCATGTTGACCTTTGGGGGAAAATGCTATGAAATGGATTATGGCTTATGCATGTTAACAAACCTTAACCCCTCATGTTCCTTAACATGCATATGATGATATTGAACCTATGTGCTATGCACAAGTTAGGATTGTCACCCTATGTCAACTATTACCAAGTTACCACCATATTTGCTAATTATGCTATTCATACATGTTTGTGGCCAAATCACCCTTATGCTATTATGCATGCTTGAGGCCAAAGCACACTTATGCTATTTGATATGTTTGGGGCCAAGTCACCTTCTATGCTATCATACATGTTGAGGCCATATGCTAGTATGTTAAACCCCTTTTGCCTCAAATATCACCATGTTTAACTTGTAATAGACTTTGCCATCTTATGCCCACCTTGTCATATTCTTATGTTCCCCCTTTTGACCTATTTGTGTTGATGCGAATTTACGTGCGATGGGGTTACGTTATGAGTAAAATTAAATGACATGAAACATGACTTGAAAATATGACATGTGATTATGCTTGAAAACATGGACGTGGACATGACATGTAGAAAACATGAAAGTGGCCAACTCGAGGTTGGGTTGAGTTTGTAGCATAAATATACCCGGAACCGACCGGCTTAACTAGTGGCTACAAACAATAGGACCCAATGTGAGTAGTTGGTCATATCGCACTTAAAACCCGAGGTTAGACTAGGTTGTGGTGTAAAGCTACCCGGACCCGCCCGGCTTAACTAGTAACCACAACAAAGTCTAATGTGAGATGTTGGGGTGCATTAAGTTAATTGATGCCACATGGTAGGGTTAAGTCATGGACTACTTGAATACTTAACCAATTAAACACGATGGATTGGTAGGGTTAAGTCATGGACTATTTGAATATACTTAACCAGTTGAACACGATTTATTGATAGGGTTAAGTCATGAACTGCTTGAATACACTTGACTAACTCAATACATGGTTAGGATAGGGTTAACCACACTTAACCCATTTAAAACCCTAGTTACGAGGTCCTTTTCAGCAGTAACCTACTTGGGAGTATCTGGATACCCTGGACTAGGCGAGGGTGGGGCACAATTACTGGACTGATTGTAAGGGACCAAAAGAGACGGCTAAATGGTGCACCAGTTAAGTTCAGGCGGATCATGGTCGTGCACATTAAGTCCGGAGTTGAACATGGGCACCGGTAGGTTTAGACTATGCGTGCTTTTTTTGTGTCTGTGGTTTACACCCTAGGACTGGATACACCCTAGGGTGGACCTTGCACAGTTAACTACATACCATGATTAGGCCGTATGACACCGGTACACGAAGAGTTAGGCTTATAGGGAGCCGATCGACTAGACCGAGTAGTTGGACCTTGATTTAGGTCATCTCATGAGTTTGGGCCAATATTGGGCTAA